>OX439378.1:30287451-30721289 GCA_949319315.1 Zelleria hepariella | reverse complement strand
CGCCCCTTCTTTTATGATTGATTTTTGTTCTTTGTCAGCAGTATAATCACAGCCTAAAGTATGGCACGCTTGCAAATTAACACCCTGTATACATATACAGGGTGTTAAAAGACTGCCAACAAAGCGGGAAACCTCGTATTGTCCTCATCATATCGAACATTTTTGCCCAAGGAACTATGCCTGGGAAATCAACGGTTTCCGAGATAATGAGGTTCAAAGTCGGGACTTTAAAAATATTTTGCAGAAATGTGCTCAGTATCTAGTACTTAACATTTCTTCTCAAGAAGCTATATCAAAATTTTGAATATTTCTTGCATAAAACGACGTTAAAATTGCAACCCGCAATGTATTCCTAACATCGGCACCTCGAGCGTAAATAGCAAAAGTTTATGTCAACGCTTGCGCAATATTACTACTCTGTGTTACACATCCATTGCGTGATAAAATATTTACCAAAATTATAACCTAAACAACCAAAATCATTACCCAACAACAAATTTATCGAAATAGTACTTTGTTTTAGTATCTAGTATGCGTACCTTTCGGGTCTGTTGGCGGTCTTTTAACACCCTGTTTATTTTTTTTGTATTTTCAAAACGTTTATTTCGAAAATAATGGACGAGTTTTAGTTTACACTATCTGTGCAGTGTGCACTTGTGATTCATCGTAGATACTTATGAGTGGATAGTGCCCGACCGATCTTGATATTGATCTTGATGTTAGTTTTGCCGACTGGTTTCATTCATTCGAAATTCACGCCTCCAATGATGCCTGAAAACACAGAATACATAATATTATTGAAAGTGACTGAAACCGTATTTTTAAAAAGGTAGTGCTCACCCATAACTACCTTACCATAGTAGTTACGCAATATTGCAACAAATGTAATATGAGGCCTTATGGGAAAAGCTGGTTACAAGGTATTGCGGTATCACCGACGATGTAAGATTAATTAAACCACTTTTTTTCTGAAGGGGGGGTTGATGGGGGATTAGGGGAATAATTAAAGATGTATTAGGTATAAGATTAAAAAATAAGTTAAATAGGAAGGTTGTACCTTCCTAAATAGCATAATTTAGATCAAGCTAAATATTACATTAAACAGAATGACATCAAAAAATACATCATGCGATGTATTATATAGATGTAAAGATGTATTATAAGATTAAAAAATAAGTTAAATAGGAAGGTTGTACCTTCCTAAATAGCATAATTTAGATCAAGCTGAATATTACATTAAACAGAATGACATCAAAAAATACATCATGCGAACCACGATTCTTATTCCGAAGTGCTATTTAGGCGTTCGCAGCAATTTATTACAAAACTTGACTTCGATCTATCCCAAGTCCTAATGGTAAACCGCTCTTAAGACCCATCGACTGCCATTCATCATGCTGTCTGGTCCCAGTTCTATACATTCTAACGTGTAAATTTATGACCTAGCCTGAAAAGAATCAAAGGTATTCTACATAAAGAAGACACAGAAGAACTTTTGCTACCCTTCATGTCACATTCATCTTCACCCACTCCGATCATAGGCAGATCTTTCAGTCTGATACGTCACGACATCCAACTTCACTTTGATTAGGTCAATAAAATCCCTCCGGCCATTTTCACAACTGTGGTTCGCAACCAGTTGCGAATTAATAAATTTTATTCTTTGTTCGCAACCAGTTGCGAATCAAGGGAACATTTTCCTTTACCACAACTTCGTTGCAAACAAAGAATAAGAACTTCCTGAACTAACATAGTTGCGAGGGGAGAAAAGCGTTTCTTAATTCGCAACTATATTAGATAATATGATATATTAATGAAATAATTGCAATTAAAACGAAAAATCAAAACTTTTCAAACCACCTTTTATACTTGAGAAAAACATAAAAAGTCAACAACAAGAAGCAAATAAAACAAAGTATTTTTATCCTTACATACAAAATTAAATAAACTAAATTTGATATTTTTCGTAGGGCCTTTTCCACTCTTCTTTGCCCTCATTTACATTGCTTATGGCCAAATAATTTCAATGCAGTGCCCTACACTATTTATTCCGGATTTCAGATCGTTTATTGCCGAATTGATTTCATCGTCTATTTCTACGTATTCTTTCTTCTTTTTTCATCGTCTATTTCTACGTATTCTTTCTTCTTTTTGTTGCCAACTTTTCTTAAATCAAAGCACATAGATTTAAGAAGCGAGTTTAATACATCTAGTAAATGAGCTAAATTTGGATTTTTGCGATCTATGTATTTATTTATTTTAGTAAGCTAGCCTTCTATATTATTATAAGTTCTCTCTGCAATTGCAATTAGACCAATGTTGAATAGTAAATAAATTGATTTAAAAAAAGGCGAGACACCAATTCAAGTATTGGATAGAAAGTAATGGATCTTTTGAAAGATTAAAGCAGATAAAATTAAAATTACTGTAATAAAGTCACTTATGACATGGGCACGTCACGATAGTAGTGCATTGTCAAGATTATATGTTTGTCTATAGATATTATTGTAGGGGCCAGTATCTTCTTGAAAAGTATGTATGGAAATCAACAACATAGAGTGTCAACAAACAGATAATTATTAAGGTTGCGAAAATAAAAATTGTTTGTTGCAACTGGTTGCGACTCATCAGGATGTTTAGTTGCGGGAAAGGAAAAAAGTTCCATTGATTCGCAACTGGTTGCGAACAAAGAATACATTTTCTTAATTCGCAACTGATTGCGATATACTTAAATTACCTACTTTATTTTTGCTTCAAATAAGCATATCCCATAAACGGCTTAACCGATGTTGATAAAGCATTGTCTAAGAAAAATCGCTAGAAAACCTGCTTTTCAATTTAAAAAAAACCGCATCCAAATTGGTTTACCCGTTTAAGAGCTACGGTGCCACACACACACACACACACACACACATAGCGGTCAAACTTATAGCACCCCTCTTATTGTATCGGGGTTTAAAAAACGGCATATGTATTTTAGCAGACAATGCAATCGAATCTTGTGCTTGACCAGTTCTAGATCAAATACTTTTTTTCTTTGCAGGCCTTCTGTATATCTTTAAAAAAGTAGGCAGTGGAAAAATATTTATATTGATGATATGCAAAGGAAATCTCAGCGAAGGAGAGAACAAAACGATAAGATAGTAAATCTGGAAAGATTTCTGAAATAGTTTTGGGCTAAAGTCAATATTGTTTCCTATCCACTTTCTATCTTTTGTAAAAGCGGGATGATTTATTTACTGTATCGTTGTAGTGATTCGGTTCAAGACGAGAATTTTAAGTCTCGAATTTGTGTTTTGTTTCTTGGTCTTGTCTCGATCGTTTCATTCAAAGTTCATACCTGTTAATACCTTTTTGGAGAACAAACAAGCGAGATCGAGCGAGATTCTCAAAATATAGATTTTTTATTCCGTAGAATTGTGACAGCTATCACAGTTATCATTTTTTAACATGTCAGAGATTACAAACCTCTTTGGCCGGGCACATTTTCTATTTCAATACGAGTCTGAATATCTGAGTCTATAAATTTTATTTGTTAGTGAATTTATCAGTTTTATTAAGTGCGGCGCTCCAAATTAAGCCACGAAAGGGTTGTTCCGTATTCATGCTACGAGTTTTCATGTCAAGATATTTTTTTCCGGATTTATTATACATGACTTCCGTATTCATGCTATGGAAATATTTTTATTTAATTTTACATTTAATTTTCGTGTCGCGAGCTTTTCCGTATTCATTCTAGCATACATTATAATAAAAATACTTTACTTTTAAGTGTGGTTAACAAAAATCTCAAATATTGGAAGAATAAATAATAGGCGAAGAATCTTATGGTACCGATTTTGTTTAGACATTCACGGACTACTTACACAAGGTATATTAATTATATAATTATATAATAATATACAAAAGTTATTTTTTTAAAAGAAATAAACGAATTAGTAAAGTTAACTAATTAGTTTTATTTATGCCGATAAATTATAAAATTAGGCTAGGCTACAGCGACTGCATCATTGTAATGAGTCAGCCACGCCAATAACAACCTTGTCTATATAAAAAGCTGGTGGGGCAAAATGGAATAAAAAATCCATTTTGCCCCACCAGCCACTCAGTGGGGTGGCTCGAACAATAATAGGTACCTATTAGAGAAGAACAAAGGATTTTTTTAACTTAACTATTGATATCTAAAATTAATGTCGCGATTATACAATTGTACTTTTTAAAATAATAGGTAGCTCAAACCTACGACCTCTGTGCCCAATCAGTTCTAACAACCTTTGTTATCTTTATTGATAATATTAAGCTATGTTTACACTATCACACTCTCTCGCATGAATTATCATAATTTTTTCGCCTCTATCAAATGTGTAAACAGTGCCATGAGTAAAAATAGTAGGTAAAGCGTAAAATTATATAATTATTTTAATATATGCCACAGTGCGTAAACTTGATATACGAAGAAAATAATAAAAACTGAACCACTTTAACAAAGTAAAGTAATAATATACCTACTATAGGCTGTGTAGCTACTTTTCGCCACAGCCTCTTTCACTTGACTGGCGCGATTTTATTAGCCAATGTAAATGCTGAATCTGAAGCAAAACTCGATAACAATGGGGATAAGAACCAGAATCTTCTGGTTCTTATATATTAGAATCTCGCGCCAGTCAAGTGAAACAGGCTGTGGCGAAAATTGCTACACAGCCTAGTATTTTATTGCTTTACTTTGTTATAGTGGTTCAGATTTTATTATACGGAATATTTTTTCTGCCATTGAGTAGAAGAAAGCTAGTGTGAACCACGCTTTATCGGTGAATTTGTCCTCTTCATTTCGCATCAATTTCCAACGTCTACTCGATTTATTTGCTGGACTAGTGACTACGTGACTTTCAAGTATTGTAGGGGATTTTTCTGTTGCTGATTGAAGAATATTTAGGTACAGGGTGTTGTTTTGGTTAGTGACACCCGACTCAGGGACCATAGTAAGTAGATTTTGTTTATTTTAATTCTAATGAGGAGATAATTTTGTGTATAGGTACACTGAAGATGGCCGGCCGGTTCGAGAGGGTTGCCCTGCTGGTAGCCTACAGCAGATTAGAGTGCGTGATCCTTGAATACCAGGTTTGATGGGCAAGCTGTAGGATTGCCACATGTATTGGTATATTTCAGGGATCATTTCGTTGATCTCTGCCAGTTTGGCGCCCCTGTCCATCGTTTTAAAGGCATTCTTAATGTCCAACTTCAACACGACCTCACCTTCTCTCTCTTGTATGTAAGTCTGCTTCCCTTTTTGACCCGAATCCCAGTTGTTTGGGTTGAAATTGAGGGAGGATGCTTCGGCAGCAGAGCTTTGACGCTATGCGGCGTATTTAATTGTTGACCCCACCGCTATGGGGCAAATTCTTCCGTCCTTTTTCTTCAGGGCACAGAGTATAAAATTCTTTAAGTTCTTTATTGATCATAAATAAACTGTACATAGCTGTTACAAAGTTACATGGCATCACCATTTAAAATGTAGGTAGTTAGGTAATACAACAGAGTTACAGCAGAGAAATGGTTCAGACTACCTCCGCGTTAGTTGAAAATGTGTTGCGGCAGGGCAGCATTCGCCGTTCTCGATGTGACAATTTTGCAAGTGCATACAAGTAATAAAAAGAAGGGTTTTTAAAAAGGGGGAAAATCTCTACAAATACTATGAGAATTACACTAAGGGGGCAAAGGCAGAAAGGGGGCAAGACCCAAACAGACCCACTAGGGCTGTGAGCCGGCTCAGCAGTGACTCGCCGGCCTGGCCGGACGCCCCGCAGAGAAGGCTCTTCAAGTGTTAAGGGCTGAGTCCGTCAAGGCCGCCAGCCGAGCCGTTCATGAAGGAAATCATGATGGCTTCTAGGACATCCTTCCAGCTGACGATGGATGTCGATGGACTGGTCATCGGGCAGTGGAGCTGGTGCGAAGCAGAGGGTATTAAGAGGAAGCGGATGTTTGTCTTTAAGGGCCGACTGTACCTCCGGTTAGTCAGGAGCGTCGGGACGTAGCGCGTAGTGCAGCGCCTTTCAGCAGGGGAAGCACGACTTCAAGATAAACGTTTTATCCCACTATCGGGTAGCGGCATCTCGCTTTACGCGGTGAAATAAAGCAAGATGGCGATAGCCGATAATGGGATAAAACTTTTATCGTGACATTGTGCTCCCCTAGCAGGTCTCCCTCGCTGACTTTAGTTTCGTTTAAATTTGTTGTAGGTTAGAATTTGGGGGATTTAGGTAGACTGGGGGGTCGAACAGTTTTGATTAATAAGGGTCGTGAGGGAGGATTTTTATTAGTTTTTGCTTTTGTTGTGAATATGTAGGGTTTCATTAGGAAACCCGAACAGGGCCTCTCAGGAAGCATCGCCTAAGGGCTCCCAAGAGTTTCCAGAGAGGTTCATCCTGCCCCTGTATTATCTAAAATATCCACCGTACAAATAACGGTTTTTAAATGTCAAATAATAGATTGTGCATTTGAATAAGGGCTATTTTTGAGTGTCTTGACGCTCAAAGGTTGAGTGTTTTTTGTACATAATAGACCCGCTGGGCCCTGGTTGCTTGGGGCCTAGTGATTATCGGGTGGGTTATCGTGGGTCGGTCCGTCAGTCTGTTTGTGTTTATGTCTATTTCCGATGTCTATATTCATTCAGTCTCCTGTAACTGTAACCTTGTTCATGAAGAGGCGCGCCTGAGAACAGTGTGGGCACTGCACAAATGCGATGTTATTTCCGGCTGCGAGCACATGGGACTGGCCGGCGGGCTGTGACATCCAGATATGGGTACTTACTTTTAATAAAACTATTCAAAAACATTAAGATAACTATAGAATACAATTATAAAAACATCGATAAAACACTTCACTGATGACACTGGTGGCAGATTGTTTAATAATATGCTGGTTGGGAGTCAACTATGAGCGATGACAGGGGCGGCGGCGCCCAGTGTTGCCGTCAGGGCAATTTAGTTTGTGGCTATGTCAGAGGGAAATGTTGCTAGATTTGTAATAAATTCGATTTCAAAATTCCGCTAGAAGTGGCTAAAAATTATTGCAACTGAGGCTTGGATGAAAAAAGAAAATAAACATGTATATTATATTTTAATACTTTTCAAAACTGCTGAATTCAAAGATTTAGGTATACCACAAAAAATACACTGTTGAATTTACATAATTAAAAAAGAATCTATTTCACGATGTCATCCACAATTTATTCCTCGACGTTTGATGACGAGTTTGGTGTTACAGAAACGATTGATTTATCTGATTTTGCAACTTTTGCTAGAACTAAAGGCGATAACACAACTTTTTTTCTTATATTGAGCTGGTTTCTGATAATTTTAGTTGAATTCAGCGTAATGGAGGTTCGTTTATACCTTGTGATCAAGAAAACTCCAGAAGTAGCCAGATGTGGCTAGATAACATTGAGTGGCTGAAACAGATTATTTTGTAGCTAAACCTGTTGAAAATCCGCTAGATCTAGCCATAAAGTGGCTAAAACGGCAACACTGGCGGCGCCTCCCATTGGCCGCCGCCCTGTCGCGATTTTTGGTTGCTAGGGACCGGACACGGTTGCCGTAGCAGCGTGGTCAAAAACAGAAAAGAATTTCAGGCTCCAACTGACAGAGTGGCCGACGTCGTCGGACTGGTTTTTATTGGAAAAAAGCGTCGCTGGCGCTTGCCCACACTTGCTGGGCTTTCTGCCCGCTTTGGGGTCCCGTCCAAATCGGTTACTGGGTCTGGATTTAAACCTTGGTGCGTAATTTTAAATAAAATGCCACGGCCGTTTTGACAGATGCTTGCCGCGTTCGTTTTTTTTCAGTACAGTATTTTTTCAAATTTCTAATTATTTAATCCAGTCTTATTCTATGTTAGTAGATACAGTAATTATTATTATTATTGGATGCATTTATTAATTCTGGTTGACACATGTTTAGCCACCCAGTGCCGCAGGATAGGATACCCTGTCAGCTATAATTTTCAGGGGACCGCTGGAATGGACCGCTGGACAGCTTTTTGTATTAGATAGGAATATTAGGTTCCAAAGAACATAGAGCCAATACCAATGAAAATGCTTTCTCCGAGTTTTATAGTACCTACCGTGCATTATCCAAAATAGCTCAGCTCTTTAAAATCTTTAAATTGTTCAATCTTCGCTAGATTCTTTAATTCACTGCCTTTCAACATCCAATTTTAACCTGACTATTCCTATGAAGCCTACTCCATCTAAAAAAATGTCTCAGGCATTGTAGACCCGAGTAGACTAAAAAACTTTTAACGTTATTCAGTTTTTGAAATCATCTAAATTCTTGAGTAAATATTAATTTGTTGTTGGTTACTAAAGACCAGTAAACGCCAGTAGAGGTGGGGCTTGGCAGTAAACATCACTGGTTGTTAAAGTTGATTATTGGTCTAGCAGTATGCGCAGTTAGAATTGCAAGCTTTTCCTTCAATTCTGTTTCATATTATAAACACAACTTGCATAAGGCTTTCTATTAAGTTACGTCAAAACTTTCATAAGCGGTCTTATGGTTGTTGTTGGCGCTTCAGATGGCGGGCGCAGGTTTAAGACGAGGCTTTGATTTTTACTAGCCATTCCGAACCAATTTCTGTGTCAACTGTTAACTGTTACATTTGTGCAATTTTAGTATACCTACTTTAAAATCATCCTTTCTCGGTAAACGTACGTTTCCAAAAACTTGATTTGTCAATTTTCGCCGGTTTTTTTTTAAATCGAAATCAGTGCCTGGTTCAGGGCCTTTATCTTTTAAAATTTTACAATAAAAAGAATATGTTGCGTTTAGTAATCATAAATTCTTTTATTTAGTTAATTCAAGGTGATTTGTCATGAATAAAAAGGACAAATAACATTAAAAACGGGCGGGAACTTCTAGTGTGATTGTCGTAACCGCCACGCTGCCGTGCTATATTATAATTATTTTGAGTATTATTTCGATTGTGCATTTCCACTTGCTTGCTTTGCTAATCAACATCAAAGCCTCGTCTTAAGTAAAAGTGAACTATATTTTGGGCCCAAAATACTAAATGAAGAATATATTTAAATTTGGTCCTTACAGTAAGTCTGTCGCAATGGTAAAAAAATAATAACAAAAATAAAAAGAAGATATTGGGTTTATAAATTATTAGTTTATTCTAATTAAAAATCATGTACCAATTTCACAATTACATTAAAATTCACATTATGCTTCGTCCAAAAAATAAAAATAAAAGAAATAATGTCAATAACAAAACACAAAAAAAACATGACAAAGAAAAAGTTTATAATAACAATAAGCCAATACCTACTCAAATAAACCACCCCGGGCCACATCCGACCCAAAGGTCCCCATGACGCTAGCAGCGTTACCATGCTGAACCGCCCAGGAGATCCTCTGCATCAGATATGCCCTGGAGCGGTATGTGCGGTATATTGCGTTTATGTGCGAGAAAAGCAAAACCTCTTTTCGGTATAATATAAAAACTTCTTTGTCGATGACTTGAACTCTTGTATGACTCTTTAAAATGGTTTAAGCTCATCTTAACGGACATTTTTGATACGTCTGTCGTTAGCTGGTTAGCATTTCTGAAGTAAAATTTATTTTTTACTACATTTAAAAATAAAGATTTTTTAAGGTTAAAAAAGGAATCTTTATAAAGTTCCCTAGCACGGGTTAGTGCTTTAGAAAATACAAAAAAATATAAATATCCTGCTGCTCACAATACACAATACAAAATAACGATAAAAAGCTACCAGTGAGACCACCAAATAAAGCAGTGTTTTTTAAGTCACAGTGTCTCCCGGCCCTAAAGATGGAAATAAGACCCTCTCAAATAGAAAATCTGCCACCGAACGATTAGATGAAACGAGATGAAAGCGATTTACTTTTACCGAGTGCTTAAACGACGTATCAAATTATACATCTTACTTGGATAATTTTGTATTTCGTAAACGGTTAAACTTACTTGTATTATGTCGGTGTAGCCGACTAGTTTCGGTTCTCATTCGGAGACCTTAATCATGGAGCTGAGACGGCCCTCGCGACGCCGTGGCCAGTCTCAGACTTGGATTTGGATAATTGCTTATTCCCAAATAACACAATGGTTGCCTATAATAATAGTTGCTTGCTTAGATTCGTTAGCACAATCGCTCCTCCTACCAATTCGGAAGGCAAAGTTTTTTGCTCGAAAGTCCGTTATTGGCTTAATCTTATCTTTAGACAATATTGAGAAACTAATTTCAATTTTTTTTATTTTAGTCCAGTAGTTTTGTTTTTATGCGCTAAAATGTTTTGTTCCTATGACCGCCAACAGTATGCAGACCGTCGCGTGACGTCATAAAACCGTATCTTTGAAACGTTGTAAAATCCAAACTACTGAACCAAAAAAAAAAAAATTGAAATTCGTTTCTCAATATTGTCTAAAGATAAGATTAAGCCAATAACGGACTTTAGAACAAAAAACTTTGCCTTCCGAATTCTCGACTACGCCGACGCCGATTACGCTACGTCTTCGTACCTATACAAAAACAGGTTTTTTGTTTTTAAAGATCCACTTTCAATCTTCTCCAATTAGTTAAACCTTGAGGATACGTCCATACCTAAAACAATTAGGTACATTAAAAGTTACGCGTACAATGTCTAGTACCCAGTTAGTGACTTTGCGATAATTAAACTCATGATTTAGGTGTTCGGGTTATTCCTATCCTAACTGGTCTTAACTGGTTCTAAAAAAATACAGCACATAAGTACATAAATAATAATTGCCATTCATACATCCAGTTTTCTGACCTGATGGGTCTTAGTAGTAGATGCAAGAATATAGCAATTATTGGCTAACTTCGTTCCACGTACTGTTATTGTTGTTGAAGTTTGACAAATAACATTGATTCAGATTCAGATTCAAATTTTTTATTCAATATGCAATAAATAAATTATTTACATTGAACGTCAAAATATTATCTACAGTAAAAAATGTATATAAATCAGATACTTATTACTATCTAATACTAAGTATCTAGCTACTTTTTTTTCTCCAGCTTCACTAGCTCTGATCGTTCTTGGAGAAGAAGCATGGTAAAGAAACTCCAAGGATCTCGTGCTTAAAAAATAATACATTTTGTAATGCAGGTAGGTACTTAAAAAATAACACATTGGTAAGTGTGGTGATCGTGCGCTGAACTGGTTTAGTGCCAGACTTCTTTGTCATTTAGATAATCATCTATTCTGTAATAGGCCTTTTGGCACAACGTGTGCCTTACACATTTTTTGAATCGGGCCTCTGGTAAACTTAGGATATCTGTTGGGATCTTATTATAGAAGCGTATACAGTTGCCGAGAAATGAGCTCCTAGCCTTCGAGTTGGAATTGTAGGCTTGTGCTTATTCCTAGTATTTATATTATGATGGCTACCTAATGTATCGAACTCTGCAATATGTTTCTTAGCATAAACAATGTTGGCGTAGATATATTGACTTGCAACTGTCAGGATGTCAATTTCTTTGAAAAGTTCTCTTAACGACACTCTACTACCTAGTCTATAGATAAATCGGATGGCTCTCTTCTGCAAGATGAAGATGCTCTCAATATCTGCTGCCCGACCCCACAGTAGTAAGCCATATGACATAATACTATGGAAGTAACTAAAGTAGACAAGCCTAGCAGTTGCGATGTCAGTCAATTCCCTGATTCTTTTTACAGCATAAGCTGCAGAACTGAGCCTATGAGATAATTTTACAATATGCGGGCCCCATTGAAGCTTTGCATCAATAGTGATGCCTAGAAATACAGTTTCTTCTACTAGCTCTAATTTATCTTTTCCTAGTATAATATTGTTTTCTACCTGTATCACATTCGGTAGGGTAAACTTTATACATTTTGTTTTTTTAGAATTTAACAGTAAATTATTGGCTGTGAACCAATCTAATACACGTGAGAGAGCAGTATTTGCATCACTTAGGTCATCTTCTTGTCTCCTTATTTTAAAAATAAGTGACGTGTCATCAGCAAATAATACTATCTCAGACATGTTTTTCACCATATGTGGCAAATCATTAATGTAAACAAGGAATAGAAACGGTCCTAAGATGGATCCTTGCGGAACTCCTATCTTCACCTGGGAACCCGCAGACTGTGTACGATTTATGTCAGCTTTTTGAACCCTCCCTTCCAAGTATGATCTCATTAGTTTTAAGCCTTTCCCCTTTACCCCGTAGTATTTTAATTTTATGAGAAGTGTTTCATGGTCTACACAGTCAAATGCCTTTGAAAGGTCACAGAATACGCCTATAGCATCTTTCCTATCCCCCCATATAAATGCGCGCTATAAATGTGCCTAACTAACATCACTCCCGCATCCGTCGTTGAGCGTCCTTTTGTGAAACCAAACTGTTGGTCGTGGAGAAGTTTATGTTTATCAAAGTATGATAGTAACTGAGCGAGCACGACTTTCGCAAGTATTTTACTTAATACTGGTAGGACTGAAACTGGTCTAAAATTTGTAGGATTTTGCCTATCGCCATTTTTAAATAATGGTACAAGCCTACTATATTTCATGAGGTCCGGAAATAGACCTTCATTTATACATTTGTTGAAAATACTAGCTAAGTGTGGTGCTAACACATGTATTACTGAGCTGACAATTTTTACTGACAAACCCCATAAATCTTCAGTTTTTTTTAGGTTCAACAATTTAAATGTTTTTACTACTATTTGGGGATTTATGTGAGAAAATGAGAATTTTTGATCACAAGGTCGAACATTTTCTCTTAATATATTAGCTGCAAGATCCGGAGACGAGGCTAGATGAGCTGTTGTTTCTAATGGAATATTTGTAAAAAACTTTTCGAATGCCGTGGCTATATCTTCATTTGATGTTATTACCTTATTATTGATATTCAGTGAAAATTCGCGCTCGCCTGTTTTAGTTTTACCTGTTTCCCTATTTATAATAGTCCAAATTGTTTTAGATTTATTTGCTGATTTGTCTATAGTGTTCTTTATGTGTGCGCATTTAGCTTTGTGGCAGACTGCCCTAAATATTTTTTGATATTTTTTAACATATTCTAGAAAACGGGGATCGTATGTGTAAGTTTTCTTCTCATATAGTGAATAAAGTGTATTCCTACTATTTCGAATGCCCTTTGTTGCCCACTCACTAAATCCTTATCCATCCTTATTACCTGTGCCTACTTTTTTCAGCTTAAACACTTTTCCAAAGCTATCTGAAACGACTTGAAAGAAGTCTCTGTAGTGATTATTTGCAATTTGTAAACTATTCGGACTAGGCAAATTACATTGTAGGTCTAGTTTAAAAGCATCTAACATTTTAATGGTTATGGGCCTACAAATAATGGATTGCTCAGGTTTTTTTGAATCTATTGGAAAGTAAACTATTTGACCACTATGGTCCGATTTCAAACAATTTACAGTTAATGAGTCTAAATAATCACAATCGCAGAAAAAATTATCTAAGCAAGTGGCCGTGGTTTCTGTAATTCTACTTGGCTCCAAAAAAACAGTAGTTAAATTAAATGACTTAAGGAATATTGATAGTTTAGAGTGCAGAGTACAATCTGCAAGCAAGTCTATATTAAAGTCACCACAGACCACATTTTTTTTATTACAACTGGAGGCCATTTTTAACACATCCTCCATTACATCTTGAAATGTACTGAAATCGCTTTTGCCTCGTCTGTATACGCCTACAATAATATGTTTGTCCAGTTCGACACACGAAAGTTCCACCACCATTTCAACAGAAAGTTTGCAAATGTCCTTGCGTTCTTTGTATTTAAGGCCACTTTTAATTATAAGTAAGGATCCCCCGTGTATTGCAAAGTTTCTATTGAAACAACTGGCTATTTGATAGTTATGTATAGCTAAATTCATTTGAGGCTCTAGTAGCCAGTGCTCTGTGATGCAAAGTACATCTAAATTAAATGTCTGCAGGAACAGCTCAATTTCAAGTAACTTTACAGAAAAACCCCCCTGTAGATTTTGGTTCGCTATAACCAGTTTCCTTACGGGGGGCACCTCTGTAGTCGGCGCTGACAGTTTAAATTAGCCGCTAAAACCCTACCCACATTAGGACTACGGGGTTTCTTTGCAACCTCCGAGTATGATACCTTATTTACTACAGGTCCCTGATTTATTGTCTTAACAATAATGGGGTCATAAATATTAAATGCCAACAATGTGGCAAGCTGTTTTTTTGAAGAAAGAGGTACATACATAGTATCCCTAGTCAGTACAAAGTTGCGAATAAACTTATTCGTATCGAAAAAATGTACTTGGTCACGGTGTCCAAAGGTCAAGTTGAACATGAGTGTGTTTAACTCATGTACCCGGTAATTTTCTTGTTCAGAAAGCGTCCTTGAATAGGGAAAAGCACATAAAATGATTTTCTTTACTTGAAGAGCTAATATGGAGTCAAAATGATTTATTAAATCATCAGGCTTGACGCCTGCGCTGTCCCCCATCAACAACACTATCGTACAGTTTTGGTCATAATTTCTATTAAGCATGCTGTTTACTAAGTGCATGTATGAGGCATTAGGTATACATATATTCACTACCTGTTGGTTTAAATTATTTTGTAATTTTCTGCCTAACCCTACACCTAACTCATCTGAGTAAATTAAAGTCCTAAATTTAATTTCTTCTGCGCAGGTTATACCGCATCCTTCTTCTTGTTTCTCTGTGACCGGGGAGGGTGTTGTACTGCGTCCCTTTGTCATGCTCGGTGTAGTGGGCAGTCCGCTTGTTTCGGTGTCGGGCAGTAGTACCGGATCCAGCTGTACAGGGGCCGGTGTCTCTGGAACACTGCACGGTTCACGGCGACGACGGAGTCGACGGCGGCGGCTGCGGCGGCGAGATCGTCCACACAGCTCCATGCCTTGTGTCTCGACGGGGTCCAGCTGTAGAGAGGCTGGACCTCCAGACAGGTCACACGTTGGTGGCAGGGACGACAGTGATGATTGGTCCTCGGAGGCATCATTGTTGAGATTCAAGTTGGACTCAACCAGTTGCAGGTTGTCCTTACTTAATGCAATCAACCCGTTCATCGATGAGATGCAGTCGTTGTAATCTATTTGTACATTTGAGTACTTACATGTTATTTCTAGTAGTTGATGTTCAAAGTACTCTACTTGCGCTTTTAACTCTGCGATTTGCAGTTCATAGTCCACTTTGCTATTATACAGCTCCTTCTGGTAGTCAGCTACTTGTGTAGCTAGCTGCATTTTTTGCCGATGGACTGGAACGTTGTTGAGACTCTTCCTATTTTTCTTAACTAGTTTTTGGACCTTGTGTATGTACTTATTGGTCTTTATGTATTTCTTTAACTTTGTGGTGCTATTCATACTGTTTCTGTTCTGAATAGTGTAAGATTTCTCGCTGGCGGATGTAAGGTCAATAATTGGTATGCTAGCGTCACCCATAATCTCATTATACAAAGATAAAGTATTGACACTTTCTTTTTGTGCGTTTTCCTCGCTGATATGTTGTAACTGCTCGTGGGCTTTGAAGTTAGATTGGTACGGTAAGGTGCCTGGGAACACTCCTACTTTATATGAAACTGTTAGGTATTAACATTTGGATTCACTCTTTTTTATATTTTTACAATAAAACACAAACTTAGTCCGCGCCTATCGCCAAACTCTAACATCCATCACAAATCACGATATTATGCTCGCAACTTTACTTGACGCGTTCTATACTAAGTAATTTTAATATCTTAAACATTTATTAAAAGTCGAAAATATAGGTAATCGAATTGGACGAAATTAATGTCTAGATTGTTGTTTATTTTGAGTCTCTTCCAACCGGCCAGTATCCCGACGGAGGTTATATCGCAACAGGACATACTTATATTCTGTATAAAGTTTACCCTACCGAATGTGATACAGGTAGAAAACAATATTATACTAGGAAAAGATAAATTAGAGCTAGTAGAAGAAACTGTATTTCTAGGCATCACTATTGATGCAAAGCTTCAATGGGGCCCGCATATTGTAAAATTATCTCATAGGCTCAGTTCTGCAGCTTATGCTGTAAAAAGAATCAGGGAATTGACTGACATCGCAACTGCTAGGCTTGTCTACTTTAGTTACTTCCATAGTATTATGTCATATGGCTTACTACTATGGGGTCGGGCAGCAGATATTGAGAGCATCTTCATCTTGCAGAAGAGAGCCATCCGATTTATCTATAGACTAGGTAGTAGAGTGTCGTTAAGAGAACTTTTCAAAGAAATTGACATCCTGACAGTTGCAAGTCAATATATCTACGCCAACATTGTTTATGCTAAAAAACATATTGCAGAGTTCGATACATTAGGTAGCCATCATAATATAAATACTAGGAATAAGCACAAGCCTACAATTCCAACTCTTAGGCTTAAGAAGGCTAGGAGCTCATTTCTCGGCAACTGTATACGCTTCTATAATAAGATCCCAACAGATATCCTAAGTTTACCAGAGGCCCGATTCAAAAAATGTGTAAGGCACACGTTGTGCCAAAAGGCCTATTACAGAATAGATGATTATCTAAATGACAAAGAAGTCTGGCACTAAACCAGTTCAGCGCACGATCACCACACTTACCAATGTGTTATTTTTTAAGTTCCTACCTGCATTACAAATGTATTATTTTTTAAGCACGAGATCCTTGGAGTAGCTTTACCATGCTTCTTCTCCAAGAACGATCAGAGCTAGTGAAGCTGGAGAAAAAAAAGTAGCTAGATACTTAGTATTAGATAGTAATAAGTATCTGATTTATATTCCTTTTTTTTTTACTTTAGATAAGATTTTGACGTTCAATGTAAATAATTTATTTATGGAATATTGAATAAAACAAATTGATTCTGATTCTGATTCTGATTCCGATTCTGATTGTGATTCTGATTGATTCTATTGTATAACCTGGAGGGTTGGCTACGCTTTAGCCAGGGTTAAGAGTAATTCAATTTTCTTGTTGAACACACAACATAAATGCAAAATACGAAAGTGATATTCTAGGAGGACATAACCGACCAATTTCCTTTCTATTAGTGTCCTTTCCGCTGTTTCTTAGCACACTAATAGTTTACCAACCACCGAAAAAAATCATGACAGCCTGTTTTTTCCCCTAATGTTTTAAACATAAATAAAATAAAAAAATAAAAAAGCCTTTATTCTACTAACTTAAATATGTAAGATGCATTGATTTTTAAAAAGTATCTTATTTAAATATATCTATATTATTATATTTTAAAATAGTCTTTTTTCAAAGTTAGAAGTCGCCTCTTTGGCGTAGGCCTCCTTCAGTTTTCAGGAGATGGGTAGACATATTTCTACAAAAACATGGCCCATGCTGGATGACAAAGGCCAGGAAAAGGAAAGAATGGAGAAAACTGGGGGAGGCCTATGTTTTAAACAACGTAAAAATAAATACAAAATAAACTATTGGATCATTTGGGAGCCACCTTCTTTATATGGCCGTATGCTCTGTAAAGTAAATTAATATTAGACTTGGAAACGCGAGGTGTATTTAATTAAAGCTGTTTTTAGGTTGAGTATTAATTTTTACAAGTTACTTGCTGGTGGTGCTATGGAATATGACTTGGCCACTTGCTGTACCAAATGCTCTACCAATTTTGTTTAGGGAATTTCTGGTTTCGTTCTGACTCGTTAAAATCGTTGGTAAGAACTTGCTACTTTAAGTTAAATAGGTTTTTTAAATACGTTCAAAAACTTTGGAGAATATTTTATAATTATGATTATTAAAAGGAAAAAAGGCTATACCCAACAATGGACAGAGATTATGATGATGATTAGTAAACTGTAGAAAAAAAAAACATAATTAAGTATGTATACCTAGAACAAATTAATGCAATTTTGACAAGATTGTGGCATTGTGATTTGATTTTGACAAGACTATCTAATTGTTGCACTTGTCTTGGACATGTTACAATTAGATAAAGCAAGGCCAGAAATTTCACTACAAAATTTCGGGACAAATGCAAAAGACATTTCCAATCAATGCATTCGGTGCATGCTATACATATAAACTGAATCGTAGTATGGAGCAGTGTTGCTTACCACTTTTAGGTTTGTAAAGAACCCCTAAAGTAATATTTTTTACCCGACTGCAGTGAAACTCAAGCGGAAAGTTATTTTAACATCAGCATTATCATGAAACGAATCCACAGCTTTTCTAACACACAAAATATTCTAGAAGCATGGAAACTGCGAGAGATTTTGCGACCACTTTTTGCATATAAATTCCTTAGCGTCGCACCAGTTTTTAATTTAAAAATTTTCGTACGCAGCTCTTTTGCTAAATAGTACTCTGGCTTACTTAAAAGGCTAGTTGCCTTTTAAATGTGATGCAGCCTTATTTGGAAATGATGAGTTTCTCGATTAGTTTGTTAAGAGGATTGTCCAGAAAAATACAGTCACTTTTGACTTATATTCTTAGCAATCTGGAATCTAGGCCCTAGGCATTAGGTTCTAAAATTAGTTAAGCGACTATCGCGCACTTTGCCGCGCTCTCGCCCCTAAAAACGGAGCAATCGAAGAAGTCGTTTTGCTACTCCTAAATATTATCAGTTTTTGTTGATTTTGATGTCAATCGTTTTTGTCGATTTTTATCTGTGTCTAAGCTTTTTCCTTTTTATTAATAGAAAATTTAAATAAAAATTTTTGCTTTAACGAATTTCAAAAAAAGGAATCTGCTCAAAATCAATGATATCGGATAATACTTATATTTAGGGGTGGGAAAACGAATTCTTAGTTTGTGTGGGATGAGCGCGGTAAACACTAGTCTTAAGCCCAGGAATTCTCATTTGCGGCTCGTTTTTGTAAAAAAAACGCACCCAAAAAGAAAAAATCTTTTTTTTTTTCTTTGGCGGCGCTAGTGGACGGGGTACCCCGTCTTAAACAAAGTTTTATGTAGGTAGGCCCCTGTTGTGTTAGCTATTCAGTTACGCACCACGTAGCGAAGTTATGAAACACGATCCTCTTTATGAAAGTGGTTAGTTGCGATAGTGGATAGTGAAGGCTTGTGTATCGTTGCCACTTACAACGGCTTTTATACTGAGTTGGTTGAACTTGTAAATTAGTTTGAGAGCTATTGAATTTTGGTAGAACATTTATAAGCTTGGTTGACAATGTTTTACGTAAGTATATTCGATATTTCAACAACTTATAAGTCTTGGTATTAGTAGGTTTCTATAGTTGATAATAATTTTGGAGGTGACATTTTAATTCATTCAATAGTACGTACTATCTATTTAACGTCAATGAAAACAATATTAAAAAAATACTTTTCTCCCGCCACAGCGTTCACATTTAATTAATTTAAAAATTAAAGGAACGTCATAAAGCAAAAATAATATTGGGTGTCATATTATTAATTAGGATCTTTTGTAGCACCTTGTATACCTACCACTTAAATATTAAAAATACGTCATCTATGAATAGTCATTCGGGAAAATAGTGTTTCGTATATTTAAGTGTAGATGAAGACAATGTAATACTGCGACTTTATCACAAGGCTCGCCCTAGTTCCAAAGTACCTCATTTGGGAGAGTCGTTTCGTAAAAACACCCCGTTACTGGACGTTTGCAAATCCTCTTGCGGTTTGTCCGGCCCCCTGCGTAATTCGGGTGGAGGACCGAGGGTTATTCCCTTCTTTCCTTTCGCCATTTCTTTACGATCATTTAAGGAAAAAAGGAAAACTTACAGGCATACGCCGTGCTAACCATAAAGCACGCACTTGCAGGGAGGCAATTTTCGAGAAAAACCTGTTCAAAGTTTGTAAAACATTAGTGCATTTACGATTACGTGGTTTTTGCTTAACAAAATGTCATAAAGTAATTAAAATATCAATAAATGGGTTATCTAACTCAGATTGGCAAAAAATATCGAGCGCGTTGTGTACTATGGTTAGCACGGCAGCATAGATCATAATCAGCAAAAACTTAACCCTCCTTTGGAAAGTCGGGTAAAAAGGATTGACACCAAAATCAATAAAATCTGATTTTTCTCCGTTCGTTTGGCCGTGACCATAGAATCTTATATGTATAAAATGCGGCCATAAAGGTAACTGAATAAAAAAAAGGTACAAGTGCAACTCATACCGCTACGAGTTAGTCGCCTAGGCCCGTAGCACGCCGCTACGGCGTAGCAATGCTACATGGCGTAGCGTACGTAGCAATAGAATGTTCGCAGAGAGTTAAGGCGCCGTGCATAGTGAATTGCCCGCGCGCAAAGAAAAATGCACAAAATCGATTCTTGTTATTGAAAATTTTCACATATCAAACCCTAGAATTAGGTGAGACCTATCTAAAACAGCCAGTTTCGTGTTGACATTCATAAACGCTTTCAAGATATTTTGCTTGAAAAAAAATAGGCGGCCCACTTTTTTTCAAGAAAAATATCATACAATCTGTTATGGATATCAACATGAAACTGGCTGTGTTAGATAGGTCTCATCTAATTCTAGGGTTTGATATGTGAACATTTAATTTTTCGATTTGTTTTGTGTATTTGATACAGGAATCGATTTTGTGCATTTTTCTTTGCGCGCGGGCTAATTCACTATGTCAAGCGTTACTATGTTAATAGCAGCATTATTTCGATACAATAGATTCATATTTTGTTTTTGCTTACTTGCGATGCTTTGAAGGATTTCGGTTTGGCATAGAGGACCCTCAAATTCCATAGGTACCCGTGCCAATGATCAACTGATGTTACTTTCGAAATTCCAAATATAGCCATAAAGATTCAGTAGGAAACGCCCAGAGGTCCATTTCTCTTATTTCAACATCCATCGCTATTACTACCAATTTTGCATCTCTGCAAGCTAATAATACTTTTTTTCATGCTGCCGCTTTTTCAAAAAAGTCATTTTAAATAACATACTTACTGCTTGTATCAAATATAGATTTCAATTCAGTTATTCAGTTATTTGACACAATAAACGTATAATCACGACACATTTCAAAGGGATCATGACATATGTATTAGCTGAATATAAATATATTCTGTCTGTCTAGATATTTAAGTTAGAGTTTAGCTTTAGCATGGAACTAGCTTAGTTTTAAATCTTAATCGCCAACAAAATTTTGTTATTCAATCGAAACGACATACAAACTGTTCGACTAACTACCTGTTAAACAATAAAGCCCATGGACAGAACATTGCATAACGGAGCGTAAGCCGCTTACATTGTGGTCACTGGTTAGTGGTCAGTACCCGCTTAATTTTTTAGAGTTTCGAGTGAGTACCGCGCACCCTTTTTCCTTTGTATATTTGAGCGAAGTTCTCCGAGTCTACTGGAACAATCCGGCGTTTGTATGTATGTATGTATGAATGTTCGTTCGACGATAACTTGAGTAAATTTAACCTGATCGTCATGAAATTTGGTAGGCAGGTAAATAAGGCAAAGAGAATTTTTAAGTTCGAACATGAACCAAATCGGTCGAGGGGTTGCCGAGATATGGGGTTGTTAAGTTTATATGGGGTCGCGAGTTCACAGTTCGGGGCGCACGACTAGTTTATACGGTTTTTGTATTTCCTAAAGCACAAACTCGTGTTAGAGGTAAAGCGCCTGCACGAAATGCAAGAGGTTGCGGGTTCAAATCCTGTCCAGAGCGAAATTTTTAACCTTATACAAATCTTTATACAGGTTATTCCTGAAGCACGCCAACTTTTAAACTTTACAACTTTTTTAACTTTTAAATGTGATTTGACGTGTTTCATGAATAAATCTATTTGAAAAATGCCCTGTATACAATGATTTTGAATTATTATTCAACTAAATTTTTAAATCGGTGGTGGCCTAGTGGGTAAAACAATGGACTCGGAAGCGAGTGACCCAGGTTCGAATCCCAGTGCGGACATGTAACTATGACTTTAAATTATTTCAAATTTATGTATGTTTATGAATTTGTAGTAGCACCACCACTCCACTGATTGTGAAGGAAAACATCGTAAGGAAACCTGAGCGTATGAGGCGTTATACCCTCAACGCAAAAATCGCCAACCCGCATTGAGGACGCGTGGTGATTAAGCTCGAACTCTCTCTCTGAGAGAAAGCCTTTACCCGGATAGTGGGACATGTACAATTGTACAGGCTACATTTTACTCAATTTTAAAATAAGCATAAAAAGCCGAAACTGCAGAACGGGGCGAAGAACGTTCTATGATTGATATTTTAAATGCCTAAATCAAAATTGGAACTCAATTGAGTTTTTTTTTTCGTCTTCTTTTACGGGGCCTGAAGCAAAAGTGTCTTTTGCAACCAGGTCTTCAACCACCTAAAACTACTTCACCAGATACTGATTGAGATCGTCTCCCCAACGTCTTCTCTCATCATCATCATCATCATCATTTTCAGCCCACACTTGCACACTGCTGGGTAAAGGCCTTTTCCCTTTCACGCCATCCTCCTCGGTCTCTAGCTGCACGCATCCACGGACCCTCTGTCGCCTTAGAGATGTCATCTGTCCACCGGGCTGCTGGTCTGCCTACTAACCGTCGTCCCATTCTTGGTCGCCATTCCGTCACTGCCCTGGTCCACCTGCCACTTCTTCTCTATGTAAATTTAATTTGCCCTTGACCAAAATGTTATTTGCTTTCAGTCAACACAAAAATCACAAACTCGCCCTAATGTAACCGAGATTAATCGAGGCCTGTACCAAACAAACTTCATTATTGGAGTAGACATTGGCAACAGAAGGGAAGCACTATTTACACTAAATTCGAAAATGCAAAAGGTCCAAGAAATACTCGGATTACAAAATTTACCAAGTGTATAATAAATTATCGATACGCGGTAATATTCCCAGCATTTGTAAAGATAATCATTCAATTTATATTTATTTTTTAATTTATCAAAAGTACGTTACCAAAAAGCGGTTTCTCTACACTTATGCACATAATTATTTGTATGAAATTCAGTATTCCGATATCAAATGTACGAATAAATTTTATCGAACTGCGACCAAATACTTAATAGTCAGTTGGTACCCATAGAACCTGTATCGGGCGTTTCGTGACACTCTACATTTCACTATTTACTCCGAACCGAAGTCGAAGTTGGGTAGACTAGTTGGGGGACAGTTTAATACGGGTTCAGTTGATATGTTCTGGAACCCCAAATAACGGGAACTCAAACAGATTTCGGGCAGAGAGATGTAAACCCGCTCGCACACGAATTGTCACGGACTTGCTAGTTTTCGATATTTGCCTGATGGAATGGCATAGATTTAAGTATTTTCACAGGACATATTTATTTAGTATGAATCATTTTATTATGTTGCCCAATAAAGGATGACCTCGCAAAGATAGTTACACGTGAAAAAAAAAAAGTTAATTTAAAATTAATCTACAATGAGATGATTATAACAGAGCGTCCAGTGACACCTTCACTAGCATTCAATGGGTGAAGTGACTACTCGGATGTTGCCTAGCTAGGACATGATTGAACGTCTTTGAAGACGAATACTTTGACGACGAAAGTAGGTATCCATGAAAAATCTACCTATGCTTAAGAGAAAAATTTCTAAAACATTCCTATAGAAAATCTCCATTGTAAAAAATCTCCAACCAAGATCCTTAGTTTTAATTAGGCACCACCTACTCCCAAATAACGAAATTGGCAACAGGAAGTGGAAAAGTTTCTAACGAATTTGTCTTCCAATGAAGGCTCGGCTCGTTAACAGAAAAGGAAATTCAATCAAGAGTGATGCGGGAAAATTCTCTCAGAAGGTATTATACCTACCGTAGATACGCAACACAAGTTTGAGGAATTATTGATTAAAGTTGTCCTAAGATTGCTAAATAAAAAAAAGCTTTTATTTGGATCCAAATTAAAGATTAATTACAAGCTTAAAATCCATATTTATTTTTGTACCTAAATTAAAAGTTGTAACATTTATCATCACCAACATTTTCAGCCCACACTTGCCCAAATGCTCACTGCTGGGTATAGGCCTTTTCCCCTTCACGCCATCCTCCTCGGTCTCTAGCTGCATGCATCAACGGACTCATGACATTACTGAATAAAAAATAAATATAAATAACATTTTATTGCAGCTTGTATGCACGTATATTGCCAACATCATTGCATTGCCATGAGAATGACTGGGCCGATTTAGCTGTTTTTTTTTTGGGCTTTTAATCGTCCGGGCATGGTTTCAGTGAAAAAAAAAATGGTCGTCCACCACAAAGGTTAGAATGAGCCGTTTTCAACTGACAGTTAAAAGCTGATTTTAAAATGCTTGCTAGATGGCGCGGAAATTAACGGCAGTCAAATGACGCTTTTCCCCACAGATTCACAGATTAGAGAGTACTACTTCTAAAGATACACAAGCACCACAGATAAGAATCAGGCTTGCCATGTTCAATCGGTAAAAATGCCGTGTCATATAATATATATTTGCAATTTTTACTCTTGAAAGCAAAAACATAAATGGTTTTGGATTAATATAGAATAGTTAGGTAGGATGCTGACATCAACTACGTGATGCGATAAAAATTGCAAGAAATGAATTGTGCTTCTGGTTATGATTATTAGAGAATACGGCAATTTGTCGTACCGTTGGCAACACTGGTGAAATTTCGAATGACTGCCGTATTATGAGCGCCATCAGTGGAGAAAAAAGAACTACGTTTTTTTTTCTGAAAACGTGCCATTGGCACCCGAGCGAAGCGAGGCATGTATTTTTATAAAATACGTTATGCTAGTCATGCTGAACTCATTATCCAGTGATTCCCGGAATATTGTGAAGCGCTGCAAATAAATGCGGCCTTCGTTAGCGCTAAGTGACGTTTAATTCCACAAATTCACGAGTTAACTGCCGTTTTAATGGCACGCTCCCCGCAAAAGCCTTCCGGCATTTAATTTGGTGTCTGTAGTGATTGTGATAGTGAGTGAATGTAGACACTACCTCAATGACCACTTACCTATCCATTTATTTTAAAAAATAAGTACAATAATTGAACTACTCTGTGTCTTTAATGAAACTAATCCGCGCTTCCAAAATTGGACTAAAGTGCCAATTATCATTTTTAAGAACCACTCTTTAAGGCCCTACTTTAATTTAGATTAGCAACTTCATTCACGCAAGTAGAAATATCACCCGAAGCACAATCGAAATAACACTCAAAATATGTTGCGCTACAGCGTGGCGGTAACGATGATCGCGCTAGAAGTTCCCGTCCGTTTATATTGATTTTGTCCCTTTTGTTTAAGAGAAATCAACTTGAATAAAATTAAAATAACTTAGCTAAACGCTGCATTTTCTTTTTATTATGAATATTTGAAAGCTAAAGCTCCAGTAATTACGAAATTAAAGAGAAAAAACACGAAAAAAGGCACTGATTTCGATAAAAACGTCTATCGAGCGAAAATGATCAAATTACGTTTCTGGGAACGTAGATACTCTTACCAAGACTAGGATTATTTTAGGTTCTTTTGAATAAGGTAAAAATTTCCAAAACGGAACCGTATTCGTAGAAAATAAAAACCTATCACGAATTAACTTAACGATCATAAATCAAGGATTATTTTAAAGTATACTAAATTTACCCAATTGTAGAAAGAAGTTGACTCACAATATGGTTCAT
This sequence comes from Zelleria hepariella, assembly GCA_949319315.1. Taxonomy (NCBI): domain Eukaryota; kingdom Metazoa; phylum Arthropoda; class Insecta; order Lepidoptera; family Yponomeutidae; genus Zelleria; species Zelleria hepariella. The sequence continues at coordinate 30,695,662 of OX439378.1, read as the reverse complement.
AGTGGCTAATAAAAATCAAAGCCTAGTCTTAAAAACGGCATTCATGCTCACAGCCCTCTCGCTCGCAAATTCAAATATTTTTAAAGATTGTTAATGACTGATTAAACCTTTCACAGATGGAAAAATATGCTAACAATAAAAAATAGTAAGCACATTTTGGATACATTTGGCATTCCTATGAAAAACTAAAATCGATGAAACTTTAAGAAAAACTAGGTACATTGCGAAATTTATGTTTTTTATGCGTAAATATGGTTTAGATTTAGAAACGCACTGGTTACGAGATTTTTGGTGATAGAAATTGTAACCCACACCTTAACGATCCTTCAGCAACGTTAAAACGGGAAAATTGGCGACCTTTAAGCGTTTTAAGATTCAATTTAATACGGTGATTTGCTTTAATTTTGTCCATTTGGCTGGTTCAACGCGGTGATTAAGGGGAAGGCAAAACTAGCGAGCGCCGCCAATGAATAAAAAAAACTATTTCTTTTTTTATGCGTTTTTTGATACAAACGAGCCGTTAAATGAGAATAGGCTTAACTATTTTTAGGACCTAAGGCCTAGATTCCAGAAACTGTGAATAAATCCCGCATAAGAAAAAAACGGCCACTGACTTGTGCGGGATTTATTTGTTATAATTATGTAGGCTGTATGTTCTAAAAAAATACAAATAAAAGAAGATATGTTTCTTTTTCATTGGGGCGGCGCTAGTGTACCTCGACCATCACCTTAAGTAAGATGAAATATTTTCCTAATTGCTATGTGCCCTGCCACAGACAGATAGACTAACTGCCGATTTCTGAATTGAGAAATTGGCTAAGCAAGCACTTAAGTATCGTTCTGTCTCTGCAGATTTCTCACAAGAAAACGTGACAGAACGATACTTAAGTATTAACTTAGTCAAATTCTCAATTCAGAAACCAGCCCTAAGTATTTCTTCCGTCGGGAATTCGGGATTATACAGGCTCAAATCCCGGTGCGGGCTTATGTATGTACACACGACAGCACGTCGACGCTTACACGCTAGCACTCGGTTACGTTAGGGGCGACTTTGCAACCAAAGTGTAATGTCTGACGTGCTGTCGTGTGTCTGTGAAGCCCAACTTTACATCATGAGGAATATCCGCAGTGGGCACGAACTGTCTTTCTGAGAGAAGGCCTTTGCCCAGCTAGTGGGATATGTACCACTCGTACCGGCTACATCTTCCTTCTGTTGTTTATACAAATTCCTGCACATTCCCAAAAAAACCTCCTCTTTACTCTTCACTGGAAAACGATTTTAAAAGTTACTCAATTTATGCGGCGCGTGCAATCTGTTTTACCGCCAAAAAAAATTCAACTTCACACGTGGCTCGGTTTTGCTGAACGTATAATAATAAAAAGCGGCCAAGTCTGAGTCGGATTTGATCGCTAAGGGTTCCATTGTTGAGCAAATAAAACATTTTGGTTGCATGTGCCCATTACCTTCTGATAAGGGAATGGTGGAAAGGAGTTTTTTTTTCACAATCTAGAAGGAGCTTGCCCAGCACCTACACCATATACTCCATCTAAAACATTGTCCCAGGGACTGCAGCGCCGAGTAGTCTCTTCACTCATATAGTGTGAGTGAAGGTGTCACTGTACGCTGTATAGATCATGTCATTACATAGATGCAAAGGCCTCAGTTGTTTTAGAAGGAGCTCCTGATATCCGTTAATAGTTTTTTGATAAGATATTTTTTCCGCAAACATCTTGAAATTCAAGGTCACTTGAACCATAAATCTGGGAACTGGACGCGTCGTCCTAAACGTTTCGTTACCATTCTGTCGTGTGTGTCGTCGACTCAACAATGGTCCAAAAAGAGAGTTTACCACTGGCTGAAAAGGGTACCGTGGCCGTGCTGATCTTTTTTTCTTCACTATTCGATTTGCCGTCTTCTTCATGTGCATAAAACACATTATTTTAAGGAGCCCTAAAAATGCGGAACCGTTGGAAAAGTAATTTACGTAGAGCCGAGTTTTACTTGGCGGCGAATCTCGTATCTGATTTACGGCAATTTGTGACTCTAAATACCTCGAAGAGCGAACACTCATACTTTCACTTTTCGTGTCACTTTTAATTAAGAACACACATTTAGAGAAAAATCCTATACAACAATATACTAAGTAGAGATACAGAGATAAACTATGGATTCGTATATAATTAAAATGTACAAGCTTTTTCAATTCAAAGATATCACCAAAAAAGGGGGTTTCAAGAGGGAACTCCAAAAATTTTTATCATCGAGAAAACTTTCACCATTTATGTTTTCCTTCACAACAAGACTTGATAAGACCTTCCATTGTCAAAAATTTTCGTTTGTAGCAGTTCGCAAGAGCTGAGAAGTTGAGTTAGAAATCTACGAAAAAATTAGTTCCTCTTAAGGCGCTGGGCATAGTGAAATAGCCCGCGCGCAAAGAAAAATGCACAAAATTGATTCCTGTATCAAATACACAAAAAAAAACGAAAATGTTCACATATAAAACCCTAGAATTAGTTGATATCCATAACAGATTGCAAAATATTTTGCTTGAAAAAAAGTGCGCCGCCTATTTTTTTTTTCAAGCAAAATATCTTCAAAACGTTTATGAATGTCAACACGAAACAGGCTGTTTTAGATAGGTCTCACCTAATTCTAGGGTTTGATATGTGAACATCTTCAATTTTTTTAGTGTATTTGATACAGGAATCGATTTTTTAATGCAGTTGCTCGAAAAGTGGCGTATTGCAGGGACGTATAGCGTTCGGGATGTGGGCTATTTATTACATACTCGTGCTTTTTTTTTACCTTTCCAGAACTCGTGTGTTCTCTTTCCCAACTGTCAAAATAATGTCTATTAAAAAAAAACCAACCATGAGTTTTTACTAAAAAAAATCATAGAAGTTTTTATGATTCATGCAAATACGTATATTTCTAAAAAGAAGCTACTAATTTGTTTCAATATCAGATTTAATGATTTGATTGAATGAGTTTGGTTAGGTTTAATTTCATTTCATCTCATTAAATTTCATTTTCATTTCTTAACAATAAAAAACTTCTACTGAAGACTTGGCTGTATGGGCATAGTTCCCTTTGCCTACCAGAATGGGTGAAGAAAAAAAAGTCTTCTTATATTCTACGGTTGGCGCCATTTTTCAGAAATTTTCTTTGCGAGTTTAGTTGTTTGTTGCACAAAATGAGTAATTTCGACCCTAGTTTTTTTTAATTAACACCACCGGAACTTAGTATAATTGCACAAAATGCTTTGGATATCTACATACGACGAATTTATTGCGTGGAGAGAAGAGAAAAAAGCAAATAGTTTTTCAGAAAATGTTATGTTGGCATACTTCTCCGAAGTCTCAGCAAAATTAAAACCTTCTACGTTATGGTCGAAGTTTTCGATGATAAAAAGTATGCTGAAAATAAGGAACAACGTGGATATAAGTGAATACCCAAAATTAAATGCTTTCTTAAAACGACAATCAGACGGTTTTACAAGTAAAAAGTCGAAAATATTAACATCGAATGAAGTGGAAAGGTTTTTGAACGAAGCTCCCGATGATCGTTATTTAGCCACAAAGGTAATTTATTAATAAGTACTTATATTTTTCTTTAGTATTCAGTTTACGAAATCGCAAAATACAGTCAATACAATATTTAAAAAAATATTAATCAAATCCCTTTTTTTTTTGTTAGTTGCTCTGATTTTTGGCGTTGTTAGAGCTTGCCGCAGAGAGGAGTTAGCCAATATTACTTTAAAAGATATTGAAGCCCATGGATAAATGCTACTAATCAAGATTCTGAACATAAAAAATAAGATACCGAGAAGCTTTGTTGTTGAAGGAGATTTTCTTAGAATAGTGCAAAAATATATGAATCAGCGGTCCCAAAAAGGAAAAACAGACCGTTTTTTTTTAATTACCATAAAGGGAAGTGTACAACTCAAGCAATCGGGATAAATAAATTTGGTAATATGCCAAAAGAAATAGCTACGTTTCTTGGTCTGCCGGATGCTGGGTATTATACTGGGCACAGCTTCAGGAGGACCTCTGCTACATTATTGGCAGATTCAGGAGCCAATTTGACGTCCTTAAAGCAACTAGGAGGTTGGAAATCAGACAAAGTTGCAGAAAGCTATATTGGTGATTCATTAAACAACAAACTAGAAACTGGGAAAAAAAATCACACACTCCATTAATTTAAGGTCCAGTCCGTCTCCTTCACATATTGCAGAGAACGTTCGTCCATCTACCTTCGTTGATAATGATAATTCATCAGATCCAACTCCATCAACTAGCAAACGCCATTGTATGACAAATATACATGAACAATCATACGAAATTAATAATAGTTTGTCTCAAACAGTAAATATGCAACCTAAAACTTCCCCAGTTAGTATAAAAAACTGTACCAATTTCAATGTATATGTGGATTATAACTTTTATAAGAAATAAATGTTACGTTAGTTGAGTTTATTGTGTTTTTATAATTTTATTAAATTGCTTCGTTTTTTCGCAACTGTATTAAAAATAGTCGTTCAGTACACGTGCGGAACCGTCATAGCAACTTGTTCCGACTGTAAACCCTCGCCTTCGGCTGCGCCTCGGCTCGGGTAGCCATTTGTCGGAACTCTTTGCAATGACAGCCTTTCCACATTAGTAATGAAATATACTATTGTGCATTTTTCTTTGCGCGCGGGCGATTCACTATGCACGGCGCCTTAAGCATTTCAGCACGTATGTTCAAGGAGGTAGTTGCTTAACTTTTATCACCCTTTTTATGGAAAAAAAATAATGCAAAAATGCTACAAAAAGATACCCACAGTCCTCAGAATCCATTTCATTCGTGTACCTATGTTTGTCACGACACTCAAGGCTCACAATGTATTCCTTCGCAATAAAGTCATAGGTAGGTACATGCCAGCACCGGGAATCGAACCTGGGTCTCTCGCTTCCGTGTTCGTTGTTCTAAAGACTGAGCTACCACTGCTGTAACGTATCACAACAAAAAAACTCTGAAAGTCTCGTAAAAAGAGCTTTAAATCGTCCTACATACGCTGACGAGAGGGGAAACAATTTTTGAGAGCGAATTAACAAGATTCCGCTGCGTGTAGGGAGCGACTTTCACACTGGGCTGCTCCCAAAAGGACCAAAACCTGTTCGGGTACACAGTGGCGTGGCTAGGTAATTAGGGGCCCTGAAACAAACTGAGGCCCCAACTCCCCATCACCAATGAAACCAGAAAATAATGAAATTCAGAAATACCATATTCTAACAGATTACACCGAACGACCGAAACGCTTCCGCACGCCATGAAGTCCCAAGCCAAATGTGACAGGTGCCATTTTTTTTTCTTCTTTCTTGACGTTGGTATAGTGCCAAAGGGGTTGCGTGCCAGCGCTCCAAGTAGTTTGATAGTGGATGCAGGCCTCCTTGCGTCATCGGATGAGGTGGTAGCAGCAGTAATAAGTAACGCTTTCTTTGGGCTTCTTGAGAGCAACCCGACATTTTTTACATTTTCATGACGCGGTAATCCAAGAAATTGTATAATAAAATAATGTAGAAGTGCGGTCTTACGCTGGAAGCCGCCCGTGGTTACTTTTTGGCTTACAATCATTTTCACCAAACTTACTAGTATTTTTAGGGTTACGTAGTCTGACCATCCGTCCATCCAACTATTGCGATTATAGAATTAAAGCGCCGCCACTATAAAAAAAGGGTTTCTTTTTTGTTGGAAAAAAGCTCTCTACCGTTGAAACGGATTAAAGTTAAAAAAAAATAGGCTTTTTATCGATGAATTGTAATATCAAATGACACATTTCCTGCGAAGTGATCCTGATTCCATAATCCCTAATACATCGTTGTTTGCTCAGGCATGACATGATTAATGCATGAACCCAAATTTCGAGTCTGACTTCACGTAATTTACGATACGCCATTGCAATAACAGAAGGGAAAAGCAACTCTTTTTGCACACCATAAACATACTATAGTTCCTATTATATGATCAACCAAATTAGAAGAAAAACATGGTGCAGTAAATAAGTTACTTAATACAACGTGTTCATTAAGGCCCGGTTTCTGAGTTGAGAATTTTGCTAAGCAAATGGGTAAGTATCGTCCCGTCTCTGCAGATTTCTCACAAAAGAGCGTGACAGAGCGATACGTAAGTATGTGCTTAGTAAAATTCTCAACTCAAAAACCGGGCCTAATTCACTTAATAAATGCTTTGCCATTGACTTAAATTAATTAATGAAAAGTAAAGCATATCGGATTTCCAGTATACCCGCTGATTGTTACTATTGATTGTGTGATTAAAATATTGTAACCGCAAAATTGGCTTGCTGTTTAATATCCGTGCGTGGATCGTTTCGATATCACTCACTAACTTGTTGATACAAAGCCGATGGATTACCTGGGGTTTCAAAATATATTGGTTCGATTCAATATCACATTCAATATAGGTACACTAAGCTCGATTAAATACACACTAAGCATCAGAAAAATAGCACCATTTGAAACAATGACTTCAAATGATGGATCTAAAATAAACTTAGGTTGTATTGTATTATTTCTATTATAAATTTATTGTAGGTTGGGGGTGTCAGATACATATAAAATATAATTATAAATATAATATAAAGGTTCAGGTATGTGCAATTGGAAGTTTGGGACGGACTTTCATTGCTCTCGTAGAGAGGTACAAAACACATTCCGCATTACGGACCAATGCCCGCAGTGGTCCAAATTTCCACGAAGCCAACGATGTGCCTGTATGGATCGTAGAAATTACATTTCATCTACCTCTCAAAATCCCAACGAAAAGTGGTTCTAACTTGAAAATATCAAACCTTTAGAGGCCCCTTCAGGACCGTGGGAACTAAGTGACGGCCAAGCGCGTGAAACACTGTTTTTTATAGCTGTTTCACCCAGACCGAGACGGGGCGCGGGAAAAGTGAGAGGCAATGCGGCTGTATGAGTCTACGTGTGTTCGTGTCCTTTCGCGAGTATCTAGTTGTAGTTGTAATGTAATTGATCTATTTTCCCAAAATGTTTCGTAGTTCAGCTGCCATTCCTACATTTTATTAGGTATTTCAAAAATCTTTTTTTTTCTGACAAGTACAACACATTATTGATGTTCTCAAGGTAGTTAGACTCCAATAGACAGTGTAATAATGTAAGTAAATAACAGCTGAAAGTAACCCCTTTTTCGGCACGAAATAAGCATCGCTCTAATTTCTTTAAGGCTATTTTTTTATTATAAAAACTATTTGCTAACCTCCGTATTGGTCATCTACTGATATTAACCAAGTTTCAGCAAAATCCAGCCTGTAGATTAGAAATTAAACCGGAACTACGTTTGTATGGGAAAATGGTGCTCTAACGCCCTCTTAAACGCAATTCTTCATCGCTTGCAACCCTTTTCCACGAATGTGTATTTTAGGTAGGTAGATAGTCCGTAATATTATGTAGGTAGGTAGGTAGGTAAAACGTCTCCAGCACACGTTGTTTGATTTCCTCTTAGCGTATATGTCAATGTTTTGCCAGCCCTTAAATCTTCTCTTTGACATTGCAAAAGCGAAATCGTTTTGTCGCCACATTTAGTTAGATATTTATGTTGATACATTTTATTTCTTACTAAATCTTTTGCATCTACGTTAGGATGATATTTACTGCATTCGGTGACCACTCACACTACATTTCTAATGCACTCTGATGTAAATTTTGTAATTGCTTGCCATCTTGTTAAGTTATGGGTAAGGGTAGATAAAGGTACATGCCGACCTAAGAATTAAACGTGAATACTTGAGCTCCAGCCTTAAGTACCTAAATATACAATCCCCAAATACGTCGATTTGCAAAGGCCCCGGCTCTAAACCCTCCCATTCTCCCTACGCAACGTTCGTAAAACGTGATTCAAAATGGAAAAGAAATACTTTTGCCAATGACATAACCCAATAAAAGAATCGCTGATCAAAGAGGCCGAGTTTCTATTTGATAATAGGATTACTTCTGTATAAAAGACGCTGAGAGTGTTGGGAATATCTGTAGGTAGGTAGTCGTTACAAAAATGAACTCGCGTAAAAATATACGTAATAATTTAACTATTGTCATATTTTAAGTCTTTTATCCTATCATATAATTTTTTACGTAATGTGCATCTGCTGCTTCTGTGTTTTCACTTTCAGTCCTGTCCATCCAAAGGTCTGGAAGAAATTTTGCGATAAGGCCGCCATTTGTACTTTTATTCTTAAGAACTAGTAAGTAAGAAAAAAGAGTAAGATGTAGCCTGTACAATTGTACATGTCCCACTAGCTGGGCAAAGGCCTTCTCTCAGAGAGAGAGTTCGAGCTTAATCACCACGCGTGCTCAATGCGGGTTGGCGATTTTTGCGTTGAGGGTATAATGCCTCACACGCTCAGGTTTCCTCACGATGTTTTCCTTCACCGTCCTTAAGAACTAATGTGTAAAATTATTTATGTTGTACAATAAAGAGTTACTTACTTACTTTACACATGTAAGTGCTTTTTATGAATTTTAGTACCCCGTTCCATCTGTACACCGCTCCGCACGTACTCGTATTGACATTGTCATAAAATAGGCCGACTAAGCTAAGAAGATGAGCTCGTAAAATAACGTGAGGAAAAACCCGTAGCATGGTTGGCTCAGTACGTATTGACCATGTCTTTCCTAGTCTAGGCCGACTAAGCTTAGAGAATCCAGTTTGCTTATTCTGTAAAAATAATCCGCTAAGTTGCTAGTCCTCAAAACCGTTTTATTTGAGTGAAAATAGGTTTAATAAACTAAAAAAAATATCCGCGAATAAACCGATTTTGAGGACTAGCAGGCGAAACGGCAAACGGTTATGCCACATATTTTTACTAAGGTGTAGAGTTTGTGAAGTTAGGGCTTGTAGAATTAGGGCGTGTAGAGTTAGAAACTTGGCTCTTCATGAGACCTGATAGCTTTTTGATAGTGCGAGTTGTATGTTCTCGTCTTGGCAACATTTGACATGAAAATGTTTTTGGTGGGATTTGTTTTACAGAATAAGCACACTTAAGTTCAGTTGAAAAACTACAACGTGTTACAAAACATCCTAACTCTTTTTACAGGGTGTAACCGAGTGGTCAACAGGATGTCAAATCTGTAAAAAAAAGTTAAAATACATTTTTTATTTTATAACCTCAAAATAGAAAAAAAAAACATAACTTTTTATTTTTGGTATTAGCTAAAATTTTAATATATTTTTGTGTGTTTAGGTGCATTTACATAGCTTTGAGCTGTTAAAACATCGTGAAAGTCAATGAAAACAATATTTAATAAATACTTTTCTCCCGCCACAGCGTTCACGTTTTATTAATTTAAAAATCAACGGAACGTCATATGGCAAAAAAAAAATTAGGTCTTGATCCCTATCACCGGGTGCTATTACCCTGTAAAAAGAGTTAGGTATTTTTGTAACACCTTGTATAATTTATATTCTAAGAACTGTTATTTCTTAGACAATCTCTTCCCATCATACAGGCTATATAAGATGATTACGGAAAGAATTCTCCATAATGATGATTGTTCAAGTTTTTGCCGCACATTATTTGTGATGATTAACGACGCACAACGCCATGGGCTTTGTGCTCTCTTTGTCGAGTCCTTCTTCATTAGGTACAGTTGGCCACAGTCTCAGATACCCCTTTTTGTTCGATTGGCGCCCTTATGCCGCGCGCGATAAGAGCTGCCATGGGGTATCTGAGATTGTGGCCGACCGTACTTTTGGAAGAAACGTTTAAGGCGATACGTAGGCACATCTAGCGCCGCGAATGAAAATAAAATAATATCTTCTCTTTGGATGCGTTTTTTGCTAAAAACTCTTCAGTAAGTTCTCAATAAGTGGCCACTTTTGTCGAAAAATTATTGCATTCGTAGGTTTTAGGATCTGGAATCTAAACCTTAGGTCCTAAAAATAGGACCTCGCGTTGAGAACTTACTGAAGCGTTTTTAGGAAAAAACGCATCCAAAAAGAAGACATCATTTTTTTTTTCATTGCCGTCGCTAGTTGTGCCTACTACTGGGCCTTAAGGCCCAATTCTAGGCTAATCATCAAATGATACTCCCTAAGCATAACTATTTTTAGGACCTAAGGTTTAGATTCCAGATCCTAGACTCTACGAATAAAACCCGCCGCCGTTTCGCGCCCCATTTTGGCGGTGGCGGGTTTTATTCGTAGGTGTTCTACGTTTGAATGTAAACCTAGGTCCTATAAATAGTTAAGCCTAGGAATTATCATGTGATGATTCGTTTTTAGCAAAAACCGCATCCAAAAATAAGATATGATTTTTCTACATTGGCGGCGCTAGTTGTGCCTAGGTTAAAGGAAAGGAAAATGGGGACAGTTGCCACAAAAAAACAGCCAAGTGCCAGTAGTTCTGATTATTGACTGACTTTTTTATGATGTTGAGTGGTTGACCATGCCAACAATAAAAAAAACTAATATAGAAATAATTTGGTATAAATTCTTGCTCTTTTTTAACATCTATTTTTTATTTACTGTTGCTCCCAATATTTTTATCTCGGAAATGGCGATTGTGTAATAAAACTCACTATGACACCGATAATTCATCCGAAAGTTAATTGTTCCCAGATATTTCTGATTTCCCACTTAAACTTTCTTATTTGGGAAGTTCTTTGATTTATCACTTCGGATATTACTTTTTACCTTTGTTATTGATTTTTCTGTTGGTTGGTATTTCTTACCAGCTTCTTTTAAAATAAAAGAGTAATATAACAAGCAGGCTTGTAAAATCTCACACATTGTAATCGGCGATCACCGCTTCCCATACTTTTTTTTCAGGCTACCGTTGTTGTTTCCGGTCTGGCACACATCGAACTATAGGTAATTGAATAGACCAAGATGTTAGCGTGTTTACCTGATGCTGGGTAGATGTTTGTTCAAGAAAGTCTGCAAAACAGATTACCTAAGGGGTACCTAAGGAAAGTTTTTTTTATATATTATTTTTTTACCTGAGCACACACATTTTGGAGATATTTTTTGTCCATAGATTTCTTAAGTCAACAAAAACATGTTATTCGGATCTGTTTACAGATGCCAAGAATGATTTGTAACGAAAATAATGGTCTCTAGGCGATAGCCATTATACTAGACAAAGAGTTTAAAAAATAGATTAGGTAGGTATACAGGGTGTTAAAAGACCGCCAACAAAGCGGGAAACCACGTATTTTCCTCATCATAAGAAACATTTTTGCCCAAGGAACTATGCCTGGGAAATCAACGGTTTCCGAGATAATGAGGTTCAAAGTCGGACTTTTCAAAACTTTTTTTTTGCAGAAATGTATTCAGTATCTAGGTCTTAACATATTGTCTCAAGAAGCCATATCAAAATTATGAATATTTCTTACAAAAAACGACGTTAAAATTGCAACCCGCAGTGTATTCTAAACATCGGCACTTCAAGCTTAAGTAACATAAACTTATACCTACGCTTGCGCAATATGACTTCTGTGCGTTACACGTCCATTGCGTGATAAAATATTTTTCAAAATTATAACCTAAAAAACCAAAATCATTTCCCAGCAATAATTTATCGAAAAAGTACTTTGTTTTGGTGTCTAGTATGCATGGCTTTCGGGTCTGTTGGCGGTCTTTTAACACCCTGTATACAATACTAGCTTTTGCCCGCGACTTCGTCCGCGTGGACTACAGAAAAAGGATACGTGTTTTGCTTTGCTCCTGGGTGTAAAAGCGTGATAATATGCAGCCTATGTGTTATTCTGGTATTTAAGCTGTCTCCATTCCAAATGGCAGCCAAATCTGTTTAGCCGTTTCAGTGTGAAAGCGTAACAAACACACTCACTCACTATCTTTATAAAGTTCCCTCGCACGGGTAGTGCTTTAAAAAATACGAAAAGTGGTTGCACTCACTTACTCACAAACTTTTGCATTTATAATATTTAGTGGGATTTGAATACACTTCGCAAACGAACAAAATCTGATCTCAATTGTGAAGTCCTGGTCAACCTACTGGACTATCATCGCTAAAGTATCAATATTCAAGTTTTTAGACAATATTTTCTATTGTTTGCTAGATTTTCTTTCCCCTTGGGGTAAAATATGATGTCTAGACATCAAGTGTCTTGAGGGTTGACAACCTTATTCTCGAGGGGTGACAAAAATTGTTATAGACAATTATCAAATCCAGGATCTGCTATCAAACGGCTGAAATTCCGGATTTCGCATGAAATTTTACTGCCCTCGGGTCTTAAGAAAATGGTTATTTTATGAAATCAGGCAATTTATCAAACTCCAAATCTATAAACCACAACGTCAATGTTCAGCTATGTTTCAAGACTATGGCCCGGTTTCTGAATTTAGAGTTTTACTAAGCAAATACTTAAGTATCGTCCTGTCACGCTCTTTTGTGAGAAATCTGCAGAGACAGGATGATACTTACGTATTTGCTTAGTGAATTTCTCAATTCAGAAACCGGCAGTTAGGTACTCGTAGTTTAATTTTCCCGACTTATTATTCCCAATACTTACCTACCTACTTATAATTTTAGACGTTTTTGGACCTGTCCGCATAACTATTTTGTTTAAAAAAATCCGCATTATTTTTGAAAAATTTTTTTTTCTTATTATTTCTCCCTAATAATCCTGTCTTGAGGACTAGCAATTGTGTGATTTTACAGAAAAGCACACTGGTCAACCCATATCTTTGGAGTTGCTTCGAAAAAAGTAATTAAGATCAGTCCCTGTATTTTCCAGTATTTTGAAAGTCGGTCGGTGAGTGGAGTTTTTTATAGAATAGAGGCACAGGTTTAGTTATAATCTGGAATAGTGATCTAGCATCCCTTTGCGTTTGGTGAAATCCAGTCTAAATCGCTTTAAGCGTTAAGACCGACATTTTGTTCTTTTATTTTTAAGATTCTATCAGCAAAATAATTTCTTTTGTACTTACCATCTTGTCTAGCCAAACCATACATACGGTGCAGGGGAGACGCAGGTCCACAGTTATAGCAGTAACAGACGCTCGAACCTGGTGCGGCCGAACCACGAACGCGGTGCGGTGTCGGACCATATTCGATCGTGTGTAGCATGGTACACCGAACATTATTATTATTATTTACTCAAAAAAGCTCGTAATGTGGTCATTAATTCGACAACCTTCTTTGAGCAAAGGAGGACTTGCGGGCTACTTTGATTAGGCGCCAGAAAAGTTGTATGGAATTTCATTAATGTCGTGTTTTGCGGCCAGAAAAACTGTATGAAAATCCATTAATGTCGAGTTTTGTTTCAAAAATAGAACTCAAAAGTCTGGCACAAAAAGTATTTATTTAGAATTTGGCTGTTTGGGTGCTGGCAGTCTACAAATTGCATAGAAAAAAAAAGCGCGGCCATATTGTTTTCGCGGCTTCGCGCGTTGTTCGAAGTGATTTTTTCTGTGCGTGCTGTTTTTGTTGTAAATAAAAGTGAACTCTTCAAGCAATTAATTCTCCGAGTCAATGTGTTTAACAACGCCGAACATAAAAAGGAAGCGAAATAAGATATTTAAAGGTACCTATTGCCACCGAAGTCAAAGGAAAAATACAAGTTTATCTACAAAAAGTTTGCGGAATGGAAAATCAACAAAAAGTAAACCAAGACAAAAGGTAAGCTGGTTCTATTTAAATTACTCGCATTGTTTGAGTAAAGCACTATACAAGCCTTGGTCCGCAATGAGTGCGCTTCTGGCCACGCTATGATGGCCTCGAGCTTAGCTTAGCTACGCTCTCGGCCCTCAAGTTTGGTCATCATTGCAGCCCTTGCTGGCCGCGCTATAAAGGCCTCGACCTTCGGTCTCGGCCTTCATTCCAGCTTGTCCATCAAGGGCTGCAATACTGACCGCACTGTGAGGGCCTTGAGCTCCGCTATGCTGCGCTCTGTCGGCCATCAAAAGCGCGCCAGAAACGCACTCATTACAGATCGCGGCAGTAATGTACTATTACGGTTCGGTTGGTTCGAAGCGTTTGCACATCGAACGCATACGATACGAATGGGCAATCTGTGGTTCGGTACGGTCGTGTGGCGTGAACAGCGCACCGCAGTGCGGTTGGTTCGGCCGCACCAGGTTCGAGCGTCTGATACTGCTATTAGGGCCGACGCAGGGGCGGACTCGGAAGCACCAAATTGAGATCACTACGCATTTTTAGACATTATAGCGCAGACGGGGAACGGGGGGTTCATTTTCCGTGGGGATCGAATTTTAATGTCCGCAGAGCGTTTTTTAGCGTTACTTTAAGTCCCTCGTGAGCGTTTTTCGGCGCAGTAAGCTATTTTGACGGTCATAAAAGTAATGAATTTAAAAGTAATACGTCATAAAAGTACTCACAAAAACAAATTCTAACGGCGGAGCAAATTTTGTCTCGATGTTTTCCTTTAGCGAGCAGTAATGTAAGTGGAATTGAGTTAGTAGCAATAGTAGATACCTATAATTGTACACTAATGTAACTTTTAAAATAAAACAAATAAGGCATTAATATATTTTTAACAAACATAAGCGTGGGACCATGATACCTTTTAGTTTAAGTATATTAAAACGCAAATAAACATCATTCTCACTCTTTATATTTGCTATAACTTTAGCTTTCAAATTAAAACATTAAGTACAAGTTCTTGTTTGTCCCTTCAAGTATATATTAAATACATAAACAATTAAGTCGACATTCATATTATTTAATTTACTTTTATATTAATTATTTATAATTAATACCTTCTCTAAGATCACAACAGTTTTACATTGAACTTCGAAATATTTACAATAAATAAATGCTTATAACAATATTTACAATCTAGTCTCATCACTGTGAAATGATTAAATAACTAAAACGACTAAGTAGGTAATTTAATAATTTTTTTCTTAAGATATGAGTAATCCGTGCTAGGGAAAATTATAAAGATTTTTATGAGGTTGGGAAATTTGCATCGACAGTTACTTGGCTCGGTAGCTCAATTGGTAGAGCGCCTGCACGGTAAGCAACAGGTTGCGGGTTCAAGTCCTGTCCCAAGCGAATGTTTTAATCTAATATAGTTTCATAGGAGCTGTGCAGAACAGGCATTTGAAAAAAAAAACATGTTAGGTACATGTTTTTTTTCTGGAAAAAAAAACGTGTGTTCTCTTTAGAACATGCCAAAATGACTGTTGCTCGAAAGGTTAAAATATACATGGTCTAGACTAGAGTTTTGAAAAAAAAGTGCAAAGGAAAATTGTCGTACTTGTAACTCTAAAATAAATGGTCGAAAATTAAATGCTGCAAATATTTTACAAACATTTATAATTTTGTAACGTTTAACTTTTAAAAGAAACTTTTAAAAGAATACGTTTATTTGAGGAATGTAAGTGTTAAAGGAAAATATTGAGTGACAATTATTTTAATTACATTCATATTGGCACAAATCACTAGGTTACTATTTAAGTACATCGAAATTACTAAATAGGTAGGTTGTTATACCTACCACCACATCCACATTTCCTCCACATTTCCTCCACAGTTTCCACATTTTACTAATAATGCAAAGTTCTTTATACATATAGCAAGTAGTGGGACGCGTTATTTTTGTTTGGTTTATATCTAAATATCCATCCAATTCTATTTTAATCACTGGCATATTAAGTGGAGGTAACAATATATTAATTTAATATTCTCTCATTGGACTACAATATAGATTTAAGTATAATTAAGTACACATAAGTCTATTTACATAAAATATTGGAACTTCAAGTCTACACTACAGAGTCATTGGGTTTTTCATTTTTAGACAGTAACGGTACACTGCTGTAATCCTTCATAACATCGTTACCTTTCTTAGTGCCATTATCAAAAGAACTAGCGGTTGGTAATTTAGATATCCAATTATTATTACCTACTTTTGACTTGTGGTTACCAATAGACTTCATTTGGAAGTCCTTCAGTTTAACCTTCGGGCCCCCATGGTTTATTGAATTGTGATTTAGGCTATTCACATTCAGCGATATGGAATTGGTCATGCTAAGTTTGTCCGCTTCTTCGCCGACGTCAATTCCGTTGGTGACTGGTTCTGTTGGGTCAGAATGTTGTCTTTGGATTTTGAGGGTTTGCAATAAAGGCGTTGCTTCCTTAACTAGTTTGCTGACGTCGTTCTTTACCGTGAAAATGCCGGAGCCACGACGACTGGAAGACCGGGAGCCTTGATCGAGTCGTTGTCTGAATGGCGTGAGATGTGAAAGAGATCCGCCGCTCTCCATCGACTGCGTCTGTGTTTTCACTAGCGTCGGCTTCGGGGCGTTTGGATCGACGACTTCTCCAAGCAGCCAGTATGTGACAATGGTGCCTTTGCCCTGCGAATAAAAATGCTGACGTTTGAAATCCGAAGGGTCAAAGCGAAATTTCTTCGAGCGTGCTACAGTCGCAATATCGTTTGTCTGTCTTTTTGTGAGCTGTTTAGATCTGTGTATGTATTCTCTAAAATTAAGCACTAAAAATATGACCGTTTTTAAATTCCAAAAAAAGATTGTGTATTTAAATAAGGCCAATTTTCAAGTAAATAAAACGGTTCAACTATGCTGTTTTTTTTTACAGAACAGACTTTTTTTACAGAATGTTCGCTTTATAGCTCAAATTTATCTTTAAAACATTCTTTAAGGCTCAGTATAAGGCTAACTAGCGCCACCAATGTAAAAAAAATCATATCTTCCTTTGGAAGAAGTTTCTGAAAAAATCCTAAGATGAGCCTATGCGCCATGCTTTTCTAGATTTTTAAGTGTAGATACCCTCTTCGAATTTTTTTAGCTTAAGACTAGAAATTGAGTTGGGTACCTACACTTAAAAATCTAGAAAAGCATGGCGCATGAGCTCATCTTAGGATTTTGTCAGAAACTTCTTCTGAAGGGACATATGATTTTTTCAACATTGGTGGCGCTAGTTAGCCTTATACCGAGCCTTAATCTACGAATCTACGCGATCTTTCATGCTCTTTAGAAAATAATGTTTTAAATATATAAAAGGTGAGTTTGTGCAGTTTTCAAATCATAATGTCGTATTAATTACGCGACTGAATAGAATATAATTGTGTTCTACCAAGACGGGTAAGCGAAGCTACATATTTTACTAAGGTGTAGAGTTTGTGTAGAGTTAGAAGCTTGGCTCTATATGAGATCTTATAGCTTTTTGACAGTGCGAGGTGTGTGGTCTCGTCTTGGCAATATTTTACATGAAAATGTTTTTGGTGGGATATTTTATTATTCTAGTAACGCTTATTGAGTGGCTTATGTGGAGCGAACTGTTACAAGGTCGTCTTAATTTAATTTAATAAACTTAGGTACCTATTTACTGTTTTCCCCTTTAATTATTTCGGAATTATAATTACGACCCAGTAACATGATTACACGAGTAATTTGTTTTTTTTAAACCAATTATATTATGTTTGAGAAATAAATTAATGAAGTGCCTCACCAGTCATGATAATAATTAATTAATACCATAAGATCATTTTACAATACTATACCTATACTATCAAAGGCTACTTTGGTGCCTAGAGATAATTAAAAAGGCATATTTAAATTTAATTATGCAAAATACATTCCTCTAAAAGTTACCTAGCAACTCTGTTCTCAATATCGAAGCCATAGGTTTAAGCTGGGTCTAAGTACATCTTGTTTTGAAACAATTTGATCAATCAGCTTACCTAACAATGAATACATGGCCCGGTTTCTGAATTGAGAATTTTACCAAGCAAATACTTAACTATCTTTCTGTCACGCTCTTTTGTGAGAAATCTGCAGAGACAAGATGATACTTACCCATAATTTGCTTAGGGAATTTCTCAAATCAGAAATTTGCAGTATGTCATTTAATATTATATTTCTGTTATCCTGGGTGGTGTTTCGGTCATTGACACCTGACGGACGATAGTTATAGCAACGCTTGAAACTAAAAATAAGTTTTATTTTTTTCAATTTTCTATCATTTAACAAATATTGTTCAACCTCTTGCATACCGTGCAGGCACTCTACCATTGCTCGGTAGCTCAATTGGCAAAGCGCCTGCACGGTATGCAAGAGGTTGTGGGTTGCGTGCTTTAAAAAAATACCCAAAAGTGAACCACAACAAAACAAAACTCACCTTCATGGCCACCTCTCCCCGGCAATCGAGCTTGAAGGTCCCGAAGGTGTCGAGCAAAGCCTTCGTCTCCGGCGACACGTGTATCTTCAGTGCCTCCCCATTGGACTCCATACGGGAGGCTGTATTCACTGTGTCTCCGAACAGGCAGTAGCGAGGCATCTTGAGACCCACCACCCCGGCCACACAGGAACCTGCAGGGAAAAAAATCTGAGACCAAAGGTACAGCGACGGGTGACGACTGTCACGCCATTTTTTGAAGAGAACGCTGATGATATATTTATTTATTTTTTACGTAGCCTCTATGTTAGTGTCCCACTGCAGAATTCAAAACGACGCAGTGCCTGTAGCGGGGCGTCGATTTAAGGTTGTGCGCTGGGCTATTGAAAGTATAAACTAGTATTGAGGTATCTACACCGTGGAATTTTAGTGGTTTTAAAGCCGAAGGTATTTAGTTGCACTCGTGATTCTGAGCCAAATTCCAAAATTTTACTTTAAAACGAGGGAAAAAAAAAAACACTTCCCAATACAAACGGCTATCGCCAATCGACACCATTTGTACGGAGACGTGAATTTTTTTTTTCTCGCGTTTTGGAAAGAAATTTTGTAATTTGGCTCAGAATCACCAGTGCAATAAAATACCTTCGGCTTTAAAACCACTAAAATTGCACGGAGTATAGTAGAGCTTACAATGCTTGAGCGTTTCAATGAAGTTTATAGTGAATTGTATCAATAATCGTATAGTATAGTAACTGTCAAAAATATTCAGTTTCAGTATATTTTTGTTTCAGAGTCAAGAACTTTTGTTAAGAATTTGAATATGTTTCTGCGTGGCTATAGTGTGAATACATGACGTCATGTTTATTATTGGCGACTGCCTCAAACAGAATAATTTGTACCACAATATTATTCCCCAAGCATAAGTTCCCAAATATTTGTGTAATGTTTCTTCACCGCACTAATATATCCACACAACAGCCCTCGTATTTATCATATTAATATTCAGTTCGACTATACGCCCGCGAGATCCAAATCAGAGAATAAATACCTAGTTGCTCATGGAGCAAGGTAAAGAAGGGTACATGACAGAAAGGGGCAAACACACATTTTGATATTTTACTAAAAATAATTTTTTTTTTGCCTATTTTGTGTCCCACTGCTGGGCAAAAGCCTCCCCTTGTGCCCTCCAAGTAAAAATACCTTAGAAGTTGAATTTTGAAAATTGAAGAACCTAGCAAATAAACTGATGTAATGCCAAAAGACGCAAATACGCAATTACACACAGAAAATGCAACATCACTTTGCTAACATTACAGATTTTGCTAGGGTCACTGGAGCATTCAATAACTTCGGTTCTTTTTTGAAGTACCTATCGATGAAGCAAAATTACTTCTTGGTTCGTTTCCGATAGAGTATGAAAATAATAAGATCTTAAGAAATTTTATTGTCCCTGACAGTGTACAGTGTAGAGAAGTTTTATTAAGCTTTCTTGGTGTTTTAGTGTACGGTGTGTATAAGGAACAGAGATGGGCACATACCCGAATTTGCACTCAAAAATGGGTAGAAAACTGGTTATATAGGGGTAGATAACTGGCCAAGAACGATCAGAGCTAGTGAAGCTGGAGAAAAAAAGTAGCTAGATACTTAAGGCGCTGGGCATAGTGAATTAGCCCGCGCGCAAAAAAAAATCAGAAAAACGATTCCTGTATCAAATACACTAAAAAAATCGAAAATGTTCACATATCAAACCCTAGAATTAGGTGAGGGCTATCTAAAACAGACAGTTTTGTGTTGATACCCATAACAGATTGCAAGATATTTTGTTTGAAAAAAAGTGCGCTGCCTATTTTTTTTCATCAAAAATATCTTCAAAACGTTTATGAATGTCAACACGAAACTGCCTGTTTTAGATAGGTCTCACCTAATTCTAGGGTTTGATATGTGAAAATTTTCCATTTTTTTAGTGTATTTGATACAGGACTCGATTTTGTGCATTTTTCTTGGCGCGCGGGATATTCACTATGTACAGCGCCTTAATATAAGATAGTAATAAGTATTTGATTTATATACTTTTTTTTACTTTAGATAATATTTTGACGTTCAATGTAAATAATTTATTTATGGCATATTGAATTAAAAAAAATATCCTGATTCTGATATACCCAAAAAAGAGGGTATATACCCAGTTATCTATCCATTTTTGGGTGCATATTCGGGTATGTGCGTGCACATAAGGACATAATTATTAATGAAAGTATCAAACAAGAACTCGCGTTGTCAAGTAATCTGTCGAATCTAAGCTATCTTGTTTTCACGAGAAATCTCTAGATCTCTGCTTCGCAAGCAGGAGAGTGCCTTGCTAGAATCCGAAATGAAATATGCTTTATAAACTACACGCGAGGTCTGTCGAGGTTACAAATTCGCCGAATACTCGAATATATTATGGTCGCAAATGTGGAGAGGGATTTAAATATCTTTCGCGCGTTATACAGAGCTGCGGGGAAACTTTTTGGAATTTGCTTTTGCCGTAAAATTATGTACTCTGTACTGTACCGTTAGTTTGTAAAAGTTGCTAAAACGTTTGGGACGTGGACGAAATTGTGATTCGGTAATGGGTTTCAAACTCTAAGTAGGTACTTTAAATTTTCGGCTTTAGACCTAAATGACATTGTAATAATATTTCATTCGTTTTTTGAAAATATTGTCCTGGTTACGCTTAAG
This sequence comes from Zelleria hepariella, assembly GCA_949319315.1. Lineage (NCBI taxonomy): Eukaryota > Metazoa > Arthropoda > Insecta > Lepidoptera > Yponomeutidae > Zelleria > Zelleria hepariella. The sequence continues at coordinate 30,674,795 of OX439378.1, read as the reverse complement.
TATTTACAGTAATTTTTTTGCAGTAAAAAATGTAAGCCTTTGTATGCTTAGGTAGTTAATAGGTTATGAGAACATTAACAAAGTTCCTAAAAGCTAGGAATTTTAAAGTCTAGCTTAAATAAAGAAACACTAACCTGAATTGAAAAATTCATTAAGCAAACACGTAGGTAAGTATCGTTTTGTCGCTGCAGATTTCTCACAAAAGAGCATGACTGGTAAAAAAATCCAGAGAAAAAAGTCTGATTACGTTTGTACAGAGAATTAGTTATCCCTTCCCTTTTAACAAAACATCCAACCGTTTCAATAAGGAATGTAAATTGGAGGAGCAACGTGCTATTACAAGGATTAGCAAGGCTAGCAAGGCTTTCAGTATTTGATTATACAGTTAACGATGTACTTAAATCCAGACTACAGAGAAGGCATTCAAATTTAATCGAAAACTCTCCTTTAAATACTGTAATACGTATTCAAGTCTAGACACTTAACAACAGCCGCCTTTCTAAGCGTCAGTGGAATTGTTGGGACACGCAATCTAGAAGGGAGGATATTGTTTAGGAGTACACTAATCCCGGAGAAGGGGGAATTTGGGTAACTTGTTAACAAATAGGTTAAAAAAGGGGTTAAGGAATATTATTACTTGATGCTATTTAGCATTATGTGATAAAACCTGGAATAACAAAAAATAACTAAGTAGAATTGTATTTTCGCATCTATGAAACAGCAGATTTTTGTGGTTCCCTACTTAGCAAGGAACCTATAGTCTTGCCAAGCCCGTCTGATTGTCTGTCCGTCAGTCCGCAAAAGGGCGAATCCAAGGGCGTTAAAAATATTGTTGTCATCTTTTTGCTCAATAACTGTTGGATTTCCTTACAATCCTCCACCGCACTTCGCACCCTATTGCCCCTAAGCCGCTTATATGAATACAGAATCGTATTTCAGTCACACTAAATGAACTGTGAAATTGTATGCGTCTCTCAGAACATCGTATCGTAATAGAATCTTATTTATAGGGATGACAAAATGTGTAGGAAGCTTTTGCTTTCTTAAGGTAACTGGAGACATTGAGATTAATTTATTGAATAAAGAGCTAGCTGTAGCTCTCCACTTCATTTACGGACGAAATTTTCTTTACTATCTGGATCTTTATAGAAATTAATTCATCGGATCCTGATTCAATTCAAATGTCGGGGCAATGTAACCAGAGTAACTGGTGAGGTTCATAAATATAAATAAAATCTTTTAGACCCCAAATTCGGAATGGCAGCAGCGGAACGTTCAAGCGCTGAATTGATAGAACATTCAAACTGTGTAAACACAGATATACTTTCGATTTCTGAATTGAGAATTTCACTACAAATACATATGTATACATGTATTGTTCTATCTCTGAATATGTCACAAAAAATAACGTGACGAAACGATATGTACTCAAGTATTAACTTAGTGAATTTATCCATTCTGAAACCGGGCCATAGACACAAGTCTTTACGTTCAGTAGCCGTGTGAACACGCTTAATACCGCCCGATCATAATTTTCGTCCTTAGAGTTTTTTCAGAATAGTACGCAGGCTTCTCCGAAATGGTACGAAAATTTATGTGCGCCGACATTTTACTCTTTTATAGTAAGGACCTCGTGAGACCAAATGTGAGAAAATCATGAGTCTTTAAACAGATAATAACATTTTTTTGCCCCTCAAAAGTAACTCTGTGGACCTTGAGACGAACTTTACTGAGCTCTCCAATTTGCGAAATGGTCACTTTCGGAAGGTTTATAGTTGCCAGCCAGTAACTATCTTCAACCTCTCTGAGAGAAAAAATCTTGTTCAGTTTGAGCTTAAGTATTTTTATGTTCGTGCCCTTTTTTCTACAGTTGGCTCTGCGCCGTGAGTAAAAATACTCAGAGGAAAATTTCTAATTAGTTTAGAGGGTAATTTGGTTGTGTAAAAATAAATGGAAGTACGTGAAAAGTCTAGAGCCTAAAATGGAAACTCACTGCATAGGTACATACTATTACTTCTTAGGTACATCTTTCTTTTAAATACCTATTGACACTTTTGCATCCCAATGGGGTTTTTTCCAGGCATCAAAAATAGCCCGAATAACTGTCAAAATCAGTCTATTAATCTGTGGTTTCCATACAAACCACAGATTTAGTTGCGCGATAATTCGCGAATCGCTGTCAGATTTGACACTTGGAAAAATCCCTATTCCAATGCGTGTATCGCGATTGTTTGGCGGCTCGTGCCGAATCGTTTGACTGCATTGTGTATTGCCAATGCCATCGCGCGCGATCCACGCCACTACGCATTTTGATATAGTATAGATAATTGAAATGCTGAAATTGATACTACGAAATAAACGCTGGAACAAATCCCTTACCCGAATGCATCCCAATGCGTAGAATGTATATTGAGATTGTCCTGAGGCCTGTATCGTATGAGGAACCTGTTCACTACATTAAGTAGTGCCAAAGCCATCTGCACCACTTTGCAATTCGATATTGTATTGATACTATTATAAATGCTAAAGCTAAAACTATTAAATAAATGCTGGAAGAAATCCCTTACCCGAATGCATTCCGATGCGTAGATTGAGATTGTCCTGCGGCCTGTGTCGGATGCGGAACCTTTTGACTGCATTGAGTAAAGCCAGCGCCATTCGCGCCACTTCGCAAGCGTGCCGCGTTCCGTTGCGTACTGGCAACCCTGACACCACCATGTAGGCATCGCCTATGGTCTCCACCTGAGGAGAGAAAATTAAATTCACACAATGGACAATATATCACTAGTGGTTCGCGCCGAACTTTGAACTCGCGACCCCATATCTCAGCAACCCCTCGACCGATTTGGCTCATGTTCGAACTTAAAAATTCTCTTTACCTTATTTACCTGCCTACCAAATTTCGTGACGATCCGACTAAATTTACTCAAGTTATCGTCGAACGGACATTCATACATACAAACGCCGGATTGTTCCAGTAGGCTCGGAGAACTTCGCTCGCTCGTTCAAAAATAATTTCAAATAAAATAATTGTTTCGAGGTTGAGCTTCAAGGAATACAAGAAAAATACTCGAAGATATTTCTGCAGTTTTATTTCAGAGAAAATTGAAAAATTGCAAAATAAAAAAATAAAAACTACAGCGTGTACGCCATTGCACTCAGCTTTTGCCGGACAAATAAAAATAGGTAAAAAAACTTTTTAAGTTAAACGGTTTTATGTTAAACATACATTGCAATGTTTAAGATAAATGTACTAAAAACCAAAAAATAATAAAATAGATACAGTCGTGGGAATTATAAACATATGCATAGACTAGACTAAAATAAAACCGTGGGGCACGTCAATTGTCTACAATCGTTGATTAAAATGTTTGTTTTGTAATGTTACACTATAATTAGGCAGTTGACGTGCCCCACGGTTTTATTTTAGTCTAGTCTATGCATATGTTTATAATTCCCACGACTGTATCTATTTTATTATTTTTTGGTTTTTAGTACATTTATCTTAAACATTGCAATGTATGTTTAACATAAAACCGTTTAACTTAAAAAGTTTTTTTACCTATTTTTATTTTCTAGTTTTTAGTTTTTATTTCGCATTCTGTTTAATTCATATAGTACATTGTATTATACTGGTTGAGCACTTTCATTTGATACCCATATTGATGGGATCGATAAAACCTACGTTATCCGCCATTTTGTAGCGGCCGCCATCTTGTATTTCATTTTTTTATAGTATATTGTATTCTGCTTGTTGAGCCCTTTCATTTGATACCCATATTGATGGGATTGATAAAACCTACGTTATCCGCCATTTTGTAGCGGCCACCATCTTGGATTTCATTTTTTTATAGTATATTGTATTTTGCTTGTTGAGCTCTTTCATTTGATATCCATATTGATGGGATTAATAAAACATAAATTATCCGCCATTTTGTAGCGGCGGCCATCTTGAATTTATAATGATAATGAATAAACATAATTGTATTGTCACCAAAATCCAAAGTGTAAACAAAATTTCAGATTAATCGGTTGACAGGAAGAGGGTGAAATTTCAATTACTAAATTTGACCCAAGAAAGAATAATAAATAAATAATAAAAAAACCGTTTATAAAAAACAAACGGGGTGAGCTAAATAAAACCGTTTAAAAATGTCAATAAAATAACAAACGCTTGACAGCTGGGGAACAATATCACCATGACAACGACAAGTTTTTTGGGCAGTGCCACTGCTTCGTAGACCAGAACACATATTCGGCTGAATTATTGTTGTTTTGTTGTTTACAATAATGAAAAAAATACTATGTTATTGCCGCAAACGAAAAATCGCTGAACAAAAATAGCTCAGTTTAGCTACAAAATGTAAAAAACTGTGATAATTTTTAATTTCTTGCCACGTTGCTATCGTCCACCCTTAAGCTTAAAATGCCACGTCACTTCCGGCACAAAAAAATCAACTTAAAAATAACTAGTATTTCCAAAGAAATTCAACAAAAGAAAAAATACGTGTCCTTTCATTTACTCCCTTCCTAAAAAAACATTTAAATCTCTATCAAAAATAAATGTTAAATTGTCCATTGTTTGGGTCGAGTATTACGGGTAGGACTTTGAATTTTTAAGTTGTGTATTTTTTTTGCTTATGGTTTGCATTTTTTAGCCCCTGACCCAAAAAAGAGGGGTCTTATAAGTTTGACCGCTATTGTATGTGTGTGTCTGTCTGTAGCACCGTATCTCTTAAACAGGAGAACCGATCTCGATAAAACATTTGTATAAGAACACTCGCTAGTAAACCTGCTTTCAAATAAAGAAGACCGTATCCCAATCGGTTCGCTCGTTTAAAAGCTACGGTGCCACAGACAGACACACACACACATCGGTCAACCTACAACCTACAACCTGCAATCTACGAACAACAACCTAGGCTACAATTTCGTTTATGCCAAAAACAGCCGTTTCTGCCAAAAGTTAAAGCCTAGATTCCTGGGTCTCGGTTCTGGGCTGATGGTTCTAAAAATTGCTATTAGTAATATAGAAAACTCTGTTGTTTAACTTTTTCAAAAAGGGGGTTATAACAAAAGCCATGTTTTATTTTATCATTGGTGGCGCTAGTTAGCCCTTATTAAAGCCTTAAAAACGTTACATACTCTTGGATCTGATTACATTTAGAGACAAGCTAGAGTCTTAAGAGAATGTCGTTAGGAAGTACGCGCTCACTAACTCGTTTAGAATTGACTTAATTAAAGTTAGTCTTACCTACGAGGTTCCTTATCAACTCTTGATACTCACGCTATTAGTATAACCAAGTTTAATCAGCTCTTCAACGTTGTTTTCCTTAAGAGTTTGTTGAAAGAGTTTTAGGGTGGTATTCTAGAACGATACTTAAACTGAGTTTAAACAGAGTTCAGACTGTCGATAAAACAGTGCATGTTTTGATATGAAGGGAGGGACATTCAAATCAAAACATGCACTGTTTTATCGACAGTCGACACTACTAAACTCAACTTAAACTGAGTTTAAACAGAGTTCAAGTCGCGTTCTAGTTTGAACTGAGTTTAAACACAGTTTAAGTAGCGTTCTAGTTTGAATTAAGTTTAAGTAGCGTTCTAGAAAACCACCCTTAGGCCCAGTTTCTGAGTTGAAAATTTTACTAAGCAAATACTTACGTATCGCTCTGTCGCGCTCTTTTGTGAGAAATCTGCAGAGACAGAACGATACTTACCCATTTGCTTAGCGAATTTCTCAATTCAGAAACTGGCAGTTAGAGTGTTTCTCTTGGAATAAAATTTTGATAACTCTACCTTATTTTTTATGCTGGTGCATGCATCCGCATCGCAGTTAGGTACTTTTTGTAGGAGAAACATTTTGCAATATGACATAACACTAAGTCAGTATGACATTAACCTAATGTTATCTTGTTGCAAAAATGTTACTGCGGTGTGGATGCACCACAACGTGTATTTTGGTAAAAGTTATTTTTTTCAATATTTTTACTGCAGTCATGAAATACTCCTAATCTACTCAGAAAGCGGTATAGAAATAGGTTTAACGGGCTATAAACATCAATATGACGGCCTATGCTAAGTATGCAGCTTAATTTTAGACTATTTTCTTCTCTTTTAGGTACTATGCTTGAGTGTTCTTGTAACTTAGGTAGGTACTTATAGTGCAACCGTCGGCCAAAGATAATAATCTCGCCATCTAAGTTTGTCCTCCGATTTGTCCCTAATTTTGCGAGGGGTTTCCAATTGGTTTACCTCAAGTTATCGACCTTTTTCGTCGACTTAGATAAGGGCGTCCTATCTTCCATCGTCCTACGAGTCAAGTCAAGGGCCGTCCCTTGGCAGCGTAGACAGATATTATATTTAAACACTTGAACTAATTGCGCTGGAGATAAACTAAAGGGCTCTTGGGTATTTTTCGGAAAATTATATCGGATCACGATCGTGCTGATGTCTTAAGAAAAATGCGATAAGTAATGGTGCGATCAGTGTTTTTCAACCCTTTTCATGACGCGACCCCCTTACAGTGGAAAAACCTTTTTGCGGATTTGCAACCTTGCGTTACAGACTCAGGCCCTAGGTTATTGTCAGTTAAGTACCTAAACCTTTAGACCATAACCGCGAACCCCAAAAACCCTCCTAAAGAAGCTTCGTGATCCCCTGAAGCAGCTTTGCAAAACAAAATATATTTAATTGGGAATTAAATTTGGAGTTCGCTACACATGTAGGTAGGTACACATGCAGCATCAGTGAGATGCACGCTAGTGCGTCTCTTCATAAGGAATGTAATTATCTGTGCGAAGTAGTTGTACGATGCACGCTTGTTCGACTAGAACTTACTTCCTTTGACGCTACAACCCTTTGTGGAGCTTGGCCTCCTCCACAGTAGATTTCCATTTGTTTCTGGCCCTTGCCTCTTATCGCCAGTTGGTGTATTTGCCCATCTTTCTTTCTGAGGTCTGCTTCGATGCAGTCAATCCAACGCTTTTTGGGCCTGTATCTTGGTCTCTTCTGCTGTGGTTTCCATTTGGTCATTACTTTGCAGCTCTGGTGTCCGGCATTCTCTCCACGTGACCGGCCTATCGAAGATGCTGCGAGTCTGCGACTCACAGAACTGTTCGTGACTGTTTGACTAGACTAGAAAATACGACACTGAAAATCTAGAAAATACCCTAGAGAAATTGTAACATTTGTAGATGCTTGGTAGGCGGTTTTTAGAAGCGTTTCGAGTGACGATAAACTGAGATTTTGCAAAGTTTCAAAACTTGTTAAGGCGGCGCAAGAATAATTACTTAGATGTTATCCAATACAATTCATCAGCCGATACTCGTTTAATGCTTCTTTTAGAGTCCTGCTTCAGCCTGTGTGAATTCTTTGAAATCTTACCTGAGTCTCGTAATACTATTTACCCTACATTGTTGTTCTGTTGTTTAGAATAATTAAAATCCCACCAAAAACATTCTGTAAAAACTAGCCAGGTCTCGATGGATCTGCTTGTTTATCTCTAAAAAAGTAATGAAATCTAGACAAAGTCGTGCCAAGTCTAAGGTTCCTTACTGCGATTTCTTTATTATTATAGTTAATGTTGTGAGACTTGGCCATTGAAGGGGACACAAGCGGTTCTGGCGACAGATTGGTGCAATGGTGTCATGGAGCACCTGGTTTTGTACCCTTGTGTACCCTTCAACAGCCAAGTCTCACAACATTAACTATAATAATAAAGAAATCGCAGTAAGGAACCTTAGACTTGGCACGACTTTGTCTAGATTTCATTACTTTTTTAGAGATAAACAAGCAGATCCATCGAGACCTGGCTAGTTTTTACAGAATGTTTTTGGTGGGATTTCACTTCTTTTTGCAGGAACGAGGGCATATTGATTAATTTTATTAGATTTTCTTATTTGACACAGTTTTTAAATTTATGTAATGTTCGAGTAGAATAAAGTTAATCGTCCGACTATTTCTTGTTGAACGAGCGAGCGAAGCGAGCGAAGTCCTCCGAGTCTGCTGGAACAATCCGGCGTTTGTATGTATGTATGTTTGTATGTATGAATGTTTGTTCGACGATAACTTGAGTAAATTTGGTCGGATCGTTATGAAATTTGATAGGCGGGTAAATTAAATTAAAAGAATTTTTAAATTAGAACATGAGCCAAATCAGTAGATGGGTGGCCGAGATATGGGGTTGTATAGTTTAAATGCAAAGCGCGCGCCCGCCTGCGCGAATGGCGTAAGCAAAGTTATACATCTGTAACTGAGGTCGCGAGTTCATAGTTCGGAGCGAACCACTAGTGGGACGCTATAGGCTAGATTAAATGAAGATGTGTCCCACTACGCTGGATTTTTGCAATGACAGTCGATTTTTTTATGTACCAATAGTAGAAGGGGCATAACCATAATCTATACTTATAATAAAACTCTAGCGAAGTCAATTCTGTACATTGAATATTTTTAGAAAAAAACTAGCAGGGGTTACTAAGTAAACTATACTGAATCCAAAAATGCAAAAAAAACGGTCTATGTCTGTCTGTCTGTCTGTCTGTCTGTCTGTCTGTCTGTCTGTATGAACACGATAAACGCGAACACCGCTGAATAGTTTTCAACCAAACTTAACATGGTCGTAACTCACGTTTCTGGGCGTAACTTAGGCTATCCAATGTTTAGAATACATTGCGGGTTGCAATTTAACTTCGTTTTTTGTAAGAAATATTCATAATTTGGCTATGGCTTCTTAAGAAGATATGTTAAGAACGTGATGCTGAACATATTTCTGCAAAAAAAAATTTTTAAGTCCGACTTTGAACCTCATTCTCTCGGAAACCTACATTGCGGGTTGCAATTTTAACTTGATTTTTTGTAAGAAATATCCATAATTTTGATAAGGCTTCTTGAGACGGTATGTTAAGAACGTGATACAATATGTGAGCAATATGATCATTGCTGAAAAAAAAAATAACAAGTCCGACTTTATTATCTCGGAAACCGTTGATTTCCCAGACATAGTTCCTTGGGCAAAAATGTTCGTTATGATGAGGACTATCGTGGTCTCCCACTTTGTTGGCGATCTTTTAACACTCTGTATAATATCACGCTACGACTTTTGGCATTTGGGGCGCAATATTGAAAATGAAAAGTTGGCATTTGTTTTTATTTTATTTTGGCGGAAAATGTTAGTTCTACAAGCGTAGCATAAGGCCGGGTTAGATCGTATCTATGGGTTTAAAACAATATGTATCTCACTCTTTTGTTTGACGTAGAGCGGGATGGACAGAGCCATAGATACGCTCTAACCCAGCCTTATGATCCTTGCTGGAGGGAATTGTGAGTGGTTTTCGGTGGAGGTCGGACAAAGTATATTGTTAGAAATAAAGTACTGTTGCGTCGCGGTCGAAAGGTTCTGGGTTTGAACCCACGCAAGGTTGAAAATTTTTTTTGTGCCTTTTTAAAATATTTACTCTACTGAGCTCAACTTGATATTTTAAAAAATATATTTTCTTTGCCGTAAAGCGGGATAGACAGAGTTATTTATGTGTTTATGAGGGTGTGCCTGTCTGTGTGTCTGTCTGTGTATGCCCTAATCTAAACAATACATTTATAATAAAATATGTATTGTTTAGATTAGTTATCGCCCGTGTAAGATACCAGGAAGCTTAGCATAAGAATTGCTTAGGAAGTAAAGGGGTTTATGCGTATCGCCCTCGACGTAGAGTGGGATAGATAAAGTTATAAGCCCATAGATAAGGTCTTACCCATTCTCATGTTAAGCCAGCAAGCAAAGCATAAGGTTGGGTTGGAGCGTATCTACGGAAAATAACTCTGTCTATCCCGCTTTACGGCAAAGAAAATATCCAACCCAACCTTATGCTTTGCTTGCTGGCTTAACATGAGAATGGGTAAGACCTTATCTATGGGCTTATAACTTTATCTATCCCACTCTACGTCGAGGGCGATACGCATAAACCCCTTTACTTCCTAAGCAATTCTTATGCTTAGCTTCCTGGTATCTTACACGGGCGATACCTAATCTAAACAATACATATTTTATTATAAATGTATTGTTTAGATTAGGGCATACACAGACAGACACACAGACAGGCACACCCTCATAAACACATAAACAGACACACACACAAAGCTATCAAACTTATGACACCCCTCTTTTTTGATCGGGGGTTAAAAAAACCTTCCTTTTGAGTTTTCCTCCGCATTCGAATTTAAATTAAATGTCAAATGTGTAAAAACGCATACGAAGTCGCGGGCACAACTAGTATCTCTAATAAAGCTGATACCAGCTGAGGGTTCTTCATCAGATACTTCAGACCTTAGATTTTTAACATCAAATGAAGCGGCCCACCAAGTTGAATATTTTTTGTAAGGGCGGTATATGTCGATCTATAATAGTTTGGTTGGGCTCTTGTGTTTTCTAATCAGGGTCACCAGGTACTCCAGATCTTCGATTATCCTAGTTTTTATAGTTTTCCCTTTATGTGGCCATTAAACCCTAACTCTGTACCAAATTTCAGCTCTCTGAGTTTATGGGAAGTACTAGTTCTATTAGGGCTCTTGTGTTTTCTAATCAGGGTCACCAGGTACTCCAGATCTTCGATTATCCTAGTTTTTATAGTTTTCCCTTTATGTGGCCATTAAACCCTAACTCTGTACCAAATTTCAGCTCTCTGAGTTTATGGGAAGTACTAGTTCTATTAGGGCTCTTGTGTTTTCTAATCAGGGTCACCAGGTACTCCAGATCTTCGATTATCCTAGTTTTTATAGTTTTCCCTTTATGTGACTATTAAACCCTAACTCTGTACCAAATTTCAGCTCTCTGAGTTTATGGGAAGTACTAGTTCTATTAGGGCTCTTGTGTTTTCTAATCAGGGTCACCAGGTACTCCAGATCTTCGATTATCCTAGTTTTTATAGTTGTCCCTTTATGTGCCCATTAAACCCTAACTCTGTACCAAATTTCAGCTCTCTGAGTTTATGGGAAGTACTAGTTCTATTAGGGCTCTTGTGTTTTCTAATCAGGGTCACCAGGTACTCCAGATCTTCGATTATCCTAGTTTTTATAGTTTTCCCTTTATACGGCCATTAAACCCTAACTCTGTACCAAATTTCAGCTCTCTGAGTTTATGGGAAGTACTGGTTCTATTAGGGCTCTTGTGTTTTCTAATCAGGGTCACCAGGTACTCCAGATCTTCGATTATCCTACTTTTTATAGTTTTGCCTTTATGTGGCCATTCAACCCTAACTCTGTACCAAATTTCAGCTCTCTGAGTTTATGGGAAGTACTAGTTCTATTATGATGATCATGAGTGAGTGAGTGAGTGAGTGTGTGTCATAAATGCGAAACTTTGCTTTCGCTTAACTTCGGAACTAAATGACCTACAGACTTGAAATTTTGGATTTTAAGTATGTGATTATAGCTTACTAGATGACGAAAATTTCTGCGTTCTGGTCTTATCCAGAGGTTCTCAAATAGGGGCCTGAAAATGCGGCGAAATGGTTCCAGTAAAGGATGGTATGGTACGGCAGTGTTTGCTTCGCGCTCGACCTGGCGGGGGCACTGCCGTGCCCCCAGATAATAAAATTTTACTATCGTGAAACATAAATTGCTAAACAAAAAAATCTCCGTTTAGCTACAAAATGCTTTTGCTGCATTATCGTTGTGTCAGCGGAGGGTCCATGGATGCGGATTGCGAGGGACCGTGAGTAGAGGTAAAAGTGGGCAGAGGTGGGCTGATTATGATGATGATGATGATGATGATCACTCTTGGTAAAACAATATACAAGGTGTTACAAAAGTACCTAACTCTTTTTACAGGGTAATAGCAGACGGTGATAGGGATCACAACCAAAATTTTTTTTTTGCTCTATGATGTTCCGTTAATTTTTTAATTAATAAAATGTGAACGATGTGGCGGGAGAAAAGTATTTTTTAAATATTGTTTTCATTGACTTTCACAATGTTTTAACAACTCAAAGCTATGTTAATGAACCTACATGCAAAGACATATTTTTAAATTTGAGCTAATAACAAAAACAAAAAAGTTATGAAAATTTTTCAATTTTGAGGTTATAAAATAAAAATTGATTTGTTTTAACTTTTTTTTACAGATTTGACATCCTGTTGACCAGTAGGTTACACCCTGTGAAAAAAGTAAGGTACTTTTGTAACACCTTGTAGAGAGAGAGTAAGAACGCTTTTCTGTGGTGTGATCAATAATGTCAAGCTCACTGTGAAGATTTTTCAAATGTTTTTCTTACTAGACCTTCTCACCTTGTAGACGTCATAGTTCTCCAGTATCGAGTCGAACAGCGTATAGAGGTCATTGAGAAGGTCGACGACTTGCATCGGCGTGGAAGCGGCGGAGAGCGCAGTGAAGCCGACGATGTCAGAGAAGTAGATCGTCACTTGCTCGAATGTCTCGGCGAAAAGTGATGATCTATTTTCTCTATTGTTAATCGTGGAATCATTGTACATGTCGAGAATTCCAAATGATATCTAATTTCATATTAGTATTGTACATTATTGTCTGAGTCTAAACTATGAATATTTTTGCATTATCCCACTCTTAGTAGAACAATATAGAGTGAGACAGAAAGATCGCTTTTCTGTGGTGTGATCCATAATTTCAAGTTGTAGAGATTATTATTTTTTATCTCTCAAGATCTTCTTACCTTGTAGACGTCATAGTTCTCCAGTATCGAGTCGAACAGCGTATAGAGGTCGTTGAGAAGGTCGACGACCTGCATCGGCGTGGAAGCGGCGGAGAGCGCAGTGAAGCCGACGATGTCAGAGAAGTAGATAATCACTTGCTCGAATGTCTCGGCGAAAAGTGATGATCTATTTTCTCTATTGTTAACCGTGGAATCATTGTTCATGTCGAGAATTCCAAATGATACGTAATTTCATATTAGTATTGTACATTATTGTCTGAGTCTAAACTATGAATATTTTTGCATTATCCCACACTTAGTAGAACAATATAGAGTGAGACAGAAAGATCGCTTTTCTGTGGTGTTATCCATAATTTCAAGTTGTAGAGATTAATTTTTTTTAATCTCTCAAGATCCCCTTACCTTGTAGACGTCATAGTTCTCCAGTATCGAGTCGAACAGCGTATAGAGGTCGTTGAGAAGGTCGACGACCTGCATCGGCGTGGAAGCGGCGGAGAGCGCAGTGAAGCCGACGATGTCAGAGAAGTAGATCGTCACTTGCTCGAATGTCTCGGCGAAAAGTGATGATCTATTTTCTCTATTGTTAATCGTGGAATCATTGTACATGTCGAGAATTCCAAATGATACCTAATTTCATATTAGTATTGTACATTATTGTCTGAGTCTAAACTATGAATATTTTTGCATTATCCCACTCTTAGTAGAACAATATAGAGTGAGTCAGAAAGATCGCTTTTCTGTGGTGTGATCCATAATTTCAAGTTGTAGAGATTATTATTTTTTATCTCTCAAGATCTTCTTACCTTGTAGACGTCATAGTTCTCCAGTATCGAGTCGAACAGCGTATAGAGGTCGTTGAGAAGGTCGACGACCTGCATCGGCGTGGAAGCGGCGGAGAGCGCAGTGAAGCCGACGATGTCAGAGAAGTAGATAGTCACTTGCTCGAATGTCTCAGCGATGACCGACTGCCCGTTGATGAGTTGCGAGGCGACTGACCTGCAGGTCGTATTGGTTTTAGTAAGGAAGAATGGTTGTGTACAATAGTTTCTAACCATAAAAAGTAGGTAGCCTGTATAATCGTACATGTCCCACTAGTTGGGCAAAAGCCTTGTCTCAGAGAGAGTTCGAGCATAATCAGCACATAGATAATCAGATTTTTGCGTCTAACTGCCGATTTCTGAACTGAGAAATTCGCTAAGCAGATGGGTAAGTATCCTTCTGTCTCTGCAGATTTCTCAAAAAAGAGCGTGACAGAACGATAGTAAAGTATTTACTTAGTAAAATTCTCAGTTCAGAAACCGGGCCTTAGGGTATAATGCCTCATACGATCAGGTTAGGACACGATATTTTCGTTCACAGCAAGCTAGCAAGTGGTAGGTATTGCTATTACTAATTTACAAATATACGTAACTTTGAAATCAATTAAAGTCATAGGTACATGCCCGCACCGGGAATCGAACCTGGGTCTCTCGCTCACGCGTCCATTGTTCTAACCACTAGGCCACCACCGCTTCTTTTCTAATTTTTGAACAGCTTTCGGCTATCTTTCCTAAAGCAAAAGGTAGGTATCTAACGCTAAAAAAACTTAATAAAACATTTTATGATGTTTTCAAATTTCCCGTAACAGTCACATTATTTTTTGGAGATGGATCATTTGCTTGAAAAAGCATTTTTTTTCGACTGAAAGGCGCAATCTCCTAATGACCTCACTTAACATAAAGATCTAACTTTTACTTGGATCTTAGAGCAGGCAATAAGTCCCTATCATTCGTTAGAAGGCGTCATTAGGCAAATTATTAAAATCTAAATTACCTAAAGGAATAATTTAACGATTATACAAAAATAAAAGTAGCGAGAAAGATTAATATAAGAGGCAATTAAAAGAAAGTATATTTGTTTGCTAAGAAAACAAACGTTATTGAAGGACTAAAATTAGATGGTACTTATTCAGCGCATAAACATCACATTATTTAATCAAAACACAACACTGAAGAAACACAATATTAGACCATGGAACTATCTCGTAAATTTTAATAAAGCTAGCAGAAATACCATATTAAAATTAAATTCTTGAATGTCCAACGATTTGCTCATTAAAACTTTACCAGCTTTACAAACTACTCCCCTTTATTTTTATACTGTTTCCTCTTACACGCTTTCTTTTGTAACAATATCAATGAGCCGTTTTAACGCCTGTCAAATTTGACAGGCGTTAAAACGCCTGAACGTAATATTATTAATTTGTGTAAGCAAATTTTGACAGCTACATCCCGGTTCTTGTATGGCCTATGAGCGCCATCTACCAAGGGCTTTGAATTCAGCTTTTAACTGTCAGTTGAAAACGGGCCATTATAACACAACATGAAACTTACTTTGGGCGATGCGATTAAAAAAAAACTTACTTTGGCAGCAGTTGGTAGAGAAGTTCCTCGCACTTTTTCTTTTCCTCCAAATAGTCTTGGGTCCTCTCACTGACTAGATATTCTAAATTATTCGCGTATTGCTCCATTCGAGAGAGAAGGTTGTCCAATATATTGCTGCTCTCTTGTGACCTGTTTCGGGGAGAAAAAGCAGTCTTTTTATTCAACGGTCCTTCAATTTACATTTCCTTTCGCGTCCGCTGTTCGTGTTTACATTTTTTAACGCCAGTGAACGATGTGAGAATTTTTGCCTTTGTAATTTAGGCAGGCGTGGCAAATTCATGGCGGATTGCCTAAAATGGTACAGAGAAACCAACAATGTTTATTTTTAAGGACAGCGAATCAAATAAGCTAACAAACAAACTTATGAAATAACATTTTGTTGCTAATTTTGAAACCCTTCAGTAAGATTGAACACAAATTGCGCTTGTCATGGATTTTCATCAAATGACCAAATTGTACTCAGAAAAAAATTACTTTTGGCAGTTTTAGATACATTAGATCTTTAATGTAGCAGTTACATATTTGTTGTCATGATAATTACTTAAATGTATAAACATAATTTAACAACTAATTCGGAAGGCACGTTAAATCGTTGGTCCCGGTTGTTGTTGATTAATGACAATCGTTAAGCCATGTCAGAGACCCTTTGGGTGGCCTAAAAACTCTGACACCGGGGGTGGCCACTACCTCATACGATTACCTACCTAACAACTAATTTTATGTAAAATCCACGTAAAAATTGGCGCGCAGTAATAATATAATTATCTCAACCGAATCAAAGTGAAAAGTTCCTTCCACTCACTTATTCAGTCTTCTGACGGCTCCCTTCAGATGCGCGAAGTCGGGTCGCTCAGTCGGATCCTCGGACCAGCACCGCCGCATCAGCTCTGACGCGTCATCTACTTCGCAGGAGCGGTGATGGGACGTGTTGGGTCGCAGCCCACTCGCTATGACTGTCTGTATCACTTCTGGAGACAAGAATGGTGCTGTTAACATCTAAGCAGTAGGTTGGGCCCAATAGTCCACTGACTCTGATAATTAATCGAGTCAAACGTGTGATATAAATTTTCCCTTGTCCATCTCCGCTTTGGTGGATAAAAAATCCGACATTTTCAAAGAAATGCTTATAATTTCTGAACGAAGCAACCAGGATTTATAAAAAAAGATTTTTCCCAGTGCCGTTAAGACCTGTCCTTTCACCCAGTTACCACTTGACGTTGAATTACGGGATACCCTGTATATAGAAACCATAACCCCTTGACTGGCAAGAGCGCCTTTTAGTGGTCGAAAAACGTTAGGTTAGGTTACTCCGGTAACGCACATTTGGTCGTTCCGGACACACAGGACATACACGAGACAGGATTATACAGGGTGTTAAAGGACCGCCAACAGACCCGAAAGCCACGCCTACTAGACACCAAAACAAAGTACTTTTTTGATAAATTATTGCTGGGAAATAATTTTGGTTTTTTAGGTTATAATTTTGAAAAATATTTTATCATGACGTGTAACGCACAGAAGTCATATTGGGCAAGCGTAGGTATAAGTTTATGTTACATAAGCTTGAAGTGCCGATGTTTAGAATACATTGCGGGTTGCAACTTTAACGTCGTTTTTTATAAGAAATATTCATAATTTTGATATGGCTTCTTGAGAAGGTATGTTAAGAACTAGATACTAAATACATTTCTGCAAAAAAAAAGTTTTGAAAAGTCCGACATTGAACCTCATTATCTCGAAAACTGTTGATTTCCCAGGCATAGTTCCTTGGGCAAAAATGTTCATTATGATGAGGACAATACGTGGTTTCCCGCTTTGTTGGCGGTCTTTTAACACCCTGTAGAAAAGCCTACCTTTAGGCGGCATGTCGATGCCGGGCCCGAGCCAGAATACGCCCTGTCGGTGGACTATTTCGTGCATGATCACCCCGAACGAGTAGACGTCACCCTTCTGCGTCCCTTCTGGCGGGAGCTCCGGCATGCGCAGGAGTTCCGGCGCCGTCCATAGCAGACCTGCAGACAAAAGGTATGATTTCAAAAGTTTCGCAATGTTTTAACTACTCAAGGCTCCGTTTTATTTATCGGTCAGTAGTACCGCATGCGTTATTACGATATTATTATCTGTTATCAGTACATTTTGTGTTAGGAACGTTGCGGCGTTATCACCGCAGCAGTGTGTAACTCCATGGCCATCCTAATACAAAATGTACTGAAAACAGATATCGCAACATCGACCGATAAAAACGCGCCTGCCTTAATTCTTGGAGGTTTTTGTCTTTAGTGCAAGGTTTTGTTTTTGTGGATTTGTTTGTCACTCCGGGTAAAGCCGGACATGTCCTCCTTTTTACGGTCATCTCCGGCCAAATATATAGAAGTTGGGCCTGTCTGGCTTTTGTTAGGCATGTCAACCCCAACTCCGGGGCTTGATTCTTTGTTCCCCTTTTTCCCCACTTTTTGTCCACCAGGATCTCTCTGACTCTTCAAAGTGGAAAGAGGGAATTTGGAGTCGGATGTGTGTATTGTATATTATTTTAGTATGTGTAGTGTATTGCCATTGTTTTTTTGTGTTTTATGTAGTTTTATTATTTGTATTCGCAAATCTATTGTAAATATTAATAACTGTGCATGTAAAAGTTATAGACGAGTTACCGAGTGTTTAACGTTATGATAACTATCAAACTGATTAAAATAACAAATTAACTCTTCTAACTATCACAGAATACCTAGATATCAGAGAAACATGAAATTGCTAAAACCAAACAAAACACAAAACAACATCTTACTTACGTGTCCAAAAACTGTGTGCGTTCGTATCTTTCTCCGGGGTACGGAATGCGTGGAGGCCAAAGTCTGTGATTTTTAGCACGAACCGGGAGTCCACGACGCAGTTGCTTGACTTCAAGGATCCGTGGGATCTGATGTCGCTGCCGTGGAGGTAGTGCATGCCCTGGTGAAAATAACGTAGTTATAAACAAAAATAATTGAACGAGCGAGCGAAGTTCTCCGAGTCTACTGGAACAATCCGGCATTTGTATGTTTGTATGTATTCGTTCGACGATAACTTAAGTAAATGAAGTCGGATCGTCACGAAATTTGGTAGGTGGGCAAATGAGGCAAAGATAATTTTTAAGTTCGAACATGAGCCCAATCGGTCGAGGGGTTACCGGGATATGAGTTTACAGTTTGGGGCGAACCACTAGTAAATATATAAACTGCATAGCAGATAGTGGCGCAATGGGGGGTTTAGTTTCGGACTTTTTTAGTTTCAAACTTCCCGATACGGACCCATTTCAACGCGGCACTCTGTATACTAGTGGTTCGCCCCGAACTATGAACTCGCGACCCCATGACTCAGCAACCCCTCGACCGATTTGGCTCATGTTCGAACTTAAAAATTCTCTTTGCCTTATTTACCCGCCTACCAAATTTCATAACGATCCGACCAAATTTACTCAAGTTATCGTCGAACGAACATTCATACATACAAACATACATACATACATACATACATACAAACGCCGGATTGTTCCAGTAGACTCGGAGAACTTCGCTCGCTTCGCTCGCTCGTTCAAATACAATAACAAAATGCGACAAATATGCCTGGCTAGCAGATGCTTTTGTTACGAAGGCTGATTTACATAGGGTAAGTACTGCATAGGGTAAGTACTGACTAAAGTCGCCCGTAACGTAACCGAGTAGAGTGCTAGCGTGTAAAGGTCGACGTGCTATCGTGTGTACGTAGGTAGCAGGTACACCGACAAGTCTCAAAACAAATATCTGAGATGCAAATCCGAGCTTAAAGTTCAAACCAACTTTCTTAACAACATTATACTTAGGATCAGAAGCAAGGGGAATATGGATGTCGTCTGAAAGAAACTCTGAGATATGGAAATGGCGGAATCGTGTAAAACATCGCAGAAGTGAAAAGTTGAGATTTGTTCATGATGTAAACAAGACTTATGAATAAATACGAGGGATGGATAAAACACGAAGTTATGTTGTTTTTAGATCACTCTACTGGGTTAATTACTGTTGGCTAAGAACCAATTAAAATCACGACATTTAGGTACTTCATAGCACTGTACGGTCGTACCTTTACCAGTTGCAAGTTTCTAATTAGTGTGTCAGACACAGTGGTCTACTTGTCTGAAAATGTAATTTATAAATCAATGAAAATAGCGAATAACTTGCAACTTCATCATAGCAAGTTCTTGCACCTCAGTGCTTGCAAAAAGTGTTTTCCAAAAATCTTAATTATTTTAATGATAATAGGACCTTAATTGAATCTATCTGGTCTGATACTGTTTTTGGCATTTATTTAAATTTCGGCTCAATAGCACCCGATTCGTATCAAATTATCAAATTCCGTTGATTCAGTGGAACACCACATTTTGCAAAAACTTAAAGGAACTGTATATTTTTTCGGCCGTTCTATAATAATATGTATACCACTATGCTTGTTAAAATTACACTGTAAACTCACCCGAACAATATCATGCATCAGGCTGACTTTGAACATCCAGTCCAGCTTGATCGTGTCATTCTCCAGAATGTCCTGTAGCGATCCCTTCGGGCAGTACTCCGTCAAATAGCAGCAGTGAGGTGGGTCTACGCAGGCTCCGTAGAACCTGAATACAAATGAAATGTCAGTATGAACAGTCGAAAGCTCATCAGGCTGTACAGTTTAGTTGTAAAGTCGCCCGTATCGTAACTGAGTAAAGTGAGGGCGTGTAAAGGTCAACGTGCCGTCGACTGTACTACAATAAATGAAATAATAATACAAGCTAACTTTTCAAGACTTTGTTATTGTTAGAATAAACAAAGTTTAGAACCTTGAGCACAATAAACATAGAAATCAGAACCTACTTTTTTCTATTGTAATAAGTATGAAAACAAGGATTAAGAAAAAAATAGCTTTTCAGCAACCTATAAAGAACCCGTAGAGCCGTAGAAGTAACAAATAGTGGTGTAACTTTGTGACATTCCAGATGTGCTACCAGCAAATTGCATCCAATTCATACAAATAAAGGTCTGATAATTTTGAGCATTAATTCATAGATGGCGTCTACAGATGTGGCCGTAAAAGAACCGGAATACGGCTGTTAAATTTCGCTTAGCACATATTAATTTTGAAAGCCGTATTCCGTGCGGTTCTTCTATGGGCACGCCTTTTTTTGTGAATTTGTGCTGAAAACGGCTCATTGGATGCGACAATTTGGTGCCGTGACCAGGATATATATCCAAACTGGGAAGGTTGTCGAGACTGGCAAAAACCGACCTGGCTAAGTGATCGTGATCGAGGTCCTTCATTTTCTTCAGCTCCAGAAGGATTGGCCGGGTCAGGTCGATTCGTTGCTTGTCAATTTTCTTTATGGCCACTCTGCAGCCCTTGTAGAAACCGCAGGGCGCGTAGACTTGACGGTCACCAGCTAGGGACGTCGCTTCGTCGGAGTAGGCGGTCTGGGAAGATAGGACTTGCGTAAATAAATTTATGAATGAAAATAACCGCCTTTTGACCCGTTTCTACCCAAAAATTGCATGAGATGAGTGAATTTTGCGAGTCATTTTTTACATTGATTATAATTCGTAAACTTGTAAGCATCCAAGGAAGTTATTATTATTATTTGTATTTATATTTTGTTTTTCTCTTTTTATTGTTAAAAAGGTTGTTAATAAATGGCACGAGCCTGAGCCAAGTGCTATTTATGTACCTACTGTGTAATATCAGTGGAAAGAAAAAAAAGAAAAAAAAAGAAAAAAAAATAAAGAAAAAAAAAGAAAGAAAGAGAGAGATATTATTGTACACACGTAAAAAGTCTATTGAATTAGAGATTAGATTAGAGTCTAGAGAAGACTGTATTGTCAGTAAGAAAACACATGAACAAAGGCTAGCTTATCCCTGTAAGAGACTTCTTCCAGCAAACTTTGGGGGATCGAAACAGTTGTGAAAAGCGGGAGTGTATGTATAATGGGCACATAATATTTTATACTAAGCGAAGGAACCCCCTTAAATCATTTCTTATCAGATGCCTACATTAAATAACTATTTAGTTTTGTTGCTGGCCTACTAATTAAACTGTCTATAGCAGTTGCTACAGCATTTTAATTGTTTTTAAATAACTCACCGCTGCAGGCGGCCCGCCGCCATTCTGAATCTACGGACTTAGGTCTCGGGTTTTCGTTAAAAACCAGCTGCCCAATGTACGCAGTAAAAACTTTTAAAACTTTTACATCACCAGCAACACTAAAACCTATAACAAGCCGGGATATTATCATAACTTGATCATATTTTTCCACCCCGCATAAATTGACACATATTATGTCCCCTCCACGGACCATATGCGTCTCAAAATTATTGCCGCAAATTATTACGATAATGTCGTTGGGAACGTTCCAAGAGAAAATAATATCGCGTCGAAGGCGTTGGCGATTGTTTTTTTGTGTGCCTACTTATTTAAGGCTCTACGATTGCCTTAAGGTTTGACGATAGCATAATCGGCTGAACTATTGTTGTTCTATTGTTTACAATAATGAAAAGAATACTATGTTATTGCCGCGAACGAAAAGTCGCTAAACAAAAATAGCTCAGATTAGCTTCCAAATTAAAAAAAACTGAATATTTAGAATTTCCCGTTACGCTGCAATTTTTTATTCATCGGAAAATGGAATGTATTCTGAAATCATAATTATCTGTAGTATTAATACTAAAGTTTAATTGCGGTAAAATAACTTTGTCTGAAAAAAAAAGTTCTGCCACTCGGCCATCACCGCTCTACGATTAGGTCAAACAACCCAAACTGGATAAAAATACGCCCAAACTAACTCTCTGGGAAAAATAGAAATAGAAATAGAAATAGAAAAATATTTATTTGCCAAAAAAAATTTTTTACATGCAAGAAAAAGTAGATTACATACTAGATAAAACACAGTTTATGACAAAATGGAAGCATTTCAGCATTTGCTGTAATTGAACTTAAAAGGCCTGTGCCTACCAAAGGAGGTATACCTAGTATAGACCGATGATTATGTATGAGTCCTTTGCAAGGAACCAACAAAGAGCCTTTATAATAATATTTCGTGACTTGCACGGGACTCGAGTCTCACAAAAAGGCAACAATTTTCCCGCCCGCTACTTCCGACCGTCAATGGCGGGGAAAATCTACAAAAAAGTGGATTATTCCTGTGCCATTGGAAGGGAATCCCTTTTGTCAGCAGGACTCGCGCGAGTATTTTTGGGGTTCCTTAGGCAGGAGTTTATTATCGAAGTTAGATACATTTTTGATCTTGTAAATAGCGGGTGTCCCATTCATTCCCTTATTATCAGGCAATACCAATGGCTAACTATGGAGGACAACATCGTGAGGAATCTTGAGCTTCCAGGGCCCACAACGCGTAAATTACTCTCTGCCTCTCTCTATATCTCTCTCTATGTCAAGGCATATGAACAAAGTGTATAGGGCAACCGTATCTGAAGGCTGGTAAGCCTACACAGTCATCTACCTAACGTCTTTGAAACCCTAACAGTCATAATCTTTCGAATCGTAATACGTAAATACGAGTACCTACATTACACAAATATACAGGGTGTTAAAAGACCGCCAACAAAGCGGAAACCACGTATTGTCCACATCATAATGAACATTTTTGCCCAAGGAACTATGCCTGGGAAATCAGCGGTTTCCGAGATAATGGGGTTCAAAGTGGGACATTTCAAAACTTTTTTTTTGCCTAAATGTATTCAATATTTAGTTATTAACATACCTTCTCAAGAAGCCATATCAAAATTATGAATATTTTTTACAAAAAACGACGTTAAAATTGCAACCCGCAATGTATTCCAAACATCGGCACTTCAAGCTTAAGTAACATAAACTTATACCTTCGCTCGCGCAATATGACTTCTGTGCATCGCACGTCCATTGCGTGATAAAATATTTTTCAAAATGATAACCTAAAAACCAAAATAATTTCCCAGCAATAATTTATCGAAAAAGTACTTTGTTTTGGTGTCTAGTATGCGTGGCTTTCGGGTCTGTTGGCGGTCTTTTAACACCCTGTATTGTAGGTATGATGTGGCGCGGAACCCTTGGTGCACTAGTCCGACTCCCACTTAGCCGGTTGGTTCTTGGCGATAGAAATCAAACAGCACGACGAGGAAACGAGGTGAAACAATTACGAGGGAAAAAAGTGAGTCGAAAGGTTTTCCGGCAATCTTTCGACAAATGAATCGAAGAAGAATACTGACCAATCATAATGCCCTGCGAAAATGAAAAGGCTTTTGGAATGTCTTTCTTATTTTTTTAAGCATTTGTACGACGTTTCCTTTTTTAAGAGGGCGCTAGAGCACCATTTTCCCATACAAACGTAGTTCAGGTTTAATTTCTAAACTACAGGATGGATTTTGCTGAAACTTGGTCTATATTAGTAGATGACCAATACAGAGGTTTGCAAATAGTTTTTATAATAAAAAAAATTGCCTGAAAGAAATTACAGCGATGCGTTTTTCGCGCCGAAAAAGGGGTTACTTTTAGCTGTTATTTACTTACATTATTACACTGTCTATTGGAGTCTAACTATCTTGGTATCATCAATAAAGTATTGTACTATTCAGATTTTTTTTTTTTTATGTAGCTTTGTATTAATGTAGAAATGGCAGCTGAACTACGAAAATTTTTTGGAAGATAAATCTATTACATTACCACTACAACAGACTGCCGCATTGCCTCTCACTTTTCCCGCGCCCCGTCTCGCTCTGGATGAAACAGCTATAGAAAACAGTGTTTCACGCTCTTGGCCATCGCCGAGTTTGTACAGGTAACTCTTAAGGGTTCCCCGCACCTGTTATGGCGCCCATGGTAGGCCTGCTGAACGCAGTAATTTTGTCTTATCTAGGCAATGCAAAGTTACATTTCAACACGAGTCCACAGAATACGTTAAATATGCAAAAAAATAATATAGAGAATGTTTATTATGTTTTCTTTTATTACCTAGTCTGGAATCGCAGACATACACATCGATAATTAATTAGAATAAAATGAAGTTACTAAATTAATAAAGTTCCACTTACTCGAGCGGATTGCATGTTTGGGAAATTGTGAATGAAGGCAGGCAACCCCCAAGCCGCGTGCGTGGCCTCTTGCCCAGCAGGGTACCTACCTACCCTCTTTTGCTAGAATAGGCACCTAGTCAAACTAAAAAAACCGCCCAAGTACGAGACGGACTCGCGCATGACCGTTTTAAATATTTTTTGTTATTTTAAAACTTAAACTTTCGTAAGCAGTGCATTTTTATATCGATCCGTTAAATCGATATAAAAATTTGTTGTTATTCTATAAAGTAAGCCCTAAAAATATACGAAGTCTCATGCTTGTAACCTGGAAGACCTGGAAGACATGGAAGACCCAAGATATCATGTATTGAGAACTTGGTTCCTACAATCCATGAGCTTCTTGTTCCGTTTGGCAGGCTCAAAAGAAAAAAAATAGCCGAGTGATTGCCAACCTCGTGAAGAAAAAGAAGTAAAGGCCCTTTCAGACTCACCCCAGAGCTGTACCTTCTCGCCAGCGAGTGCATGCTGCCTCTCAGGCGACCACCAGGGAGCAGCACATCACTCCAGTTCACTCGCCACGTCATCATCGCTATCTCGGCCTCCAGTTTGTAGTGCCTGCGGAATAAATATAATAGTCAGACTTTTCGGTGGGGGAAAAACCGGCTCGCGCACCGAGGATCCACGAAATTGCAAAAATTCTGGCTGTACGGATCTTTGGTGCATGAATCCGACTCGCGCTTGGCCGTTTTTTTATTATTTAATTTTATTGTTAGGTACACACGACAGCACGTCAGACTGTACAGTTTTGTTTTAAAGTCGCCCGTAACGTAACCGAGTCTCTACTCGGTGCTAGCGTGTAAGCCTCGACGTGCTGTCGTGTGTACTATAGTATGAGCCCTATAATCGCACTAAGTTTGACGCTTGGATGTAGGTATTACCTTTTTTGCGATAGACCAAAAATAATTCCATCAAGTTTGTTGCATTGACCTTATTTTTACGGTTCTACAGATACAGCCATTTTAAGATAGGACAGACGTACAGACAGCGTAGGCTAAGTAATAGGGTCTCGTTTGCAACCCTTCGGGTACGGAACGCCTTAAAAGCAAAAAGGGTGTACACATAACAGAAAATATACTATAATGTAAGGTAAGACTGTAATAAAAAACTTCTCTATAAAAATACGAGCGTTTACTTAGGTAAGTATAGATTATGTATTACGGTCGCTGAATTCACTTAACATTACGGTACCTACTCTTGGAAGAGCAAGGTAAATAAATGATGCTTCCTTTTCGTGCTCTTCCATCGCAAAAAGTATCATTGTAACCATTTTAGCATGACTTTACGAAACAGAAGGCCAACAACATTGGTTTGACGAGTCGATAACGCGATCCATGCATCAATCCATAAGAAGAAAAATAATTCCATAATTCGTAAAATCTTTCCCATGACGATTTCTGGCAGCATTCTACATTCGAATAACTGCTGCTTGATTCGGCTGATTGATAACTGGCCTTGCTTGATCCAACTGTCGGCGGGTGCGAAGACAACAGGTTTCTTAGAGATGCCATGGTCGATAGCGCTCTATCCTCCACTGAGTCCTCGAGGATTTCTTCACCACATTGGCTTTTGCAACAACATTGTTATGTAGGTTTAAGGTTTTTAGGTATAATTAGTATCCTAAGGTCCACTTGCGTCACCCAGAGTTAGCGAGTTAACTCTGAGTTAACGTCAAAATTTGTATGGAAATGTCAAGTTAACTCGGAGTTAGTTTGCTAACCCTGAGTGACGCAAGTCCGCCTAAGATAGGTGAGTGCTGAAAACCAATTGAATTTTTACCAAAATAGGCTAAAGAGTATTAACTAAAAGGTAATACGCTCTAGACTGCTCACATTTTAACTTTTTATAGTAATTATTGACACAGCACCTGTCATAACTTGAAATAACACGAGTGACCCGACAATCTCGGGCAGCGCTTGGTGGCTAACTAAAATGTGACAGTCTTACCCACTCGAATGCATCGCAAATCAAATGGGAAGACAGTCGTAAAGCTCCGTTTATCGGCTTTAAATTAGCCTATACATATGGCTGTCTTGCCAGATTGTAGAGAAAATTTTTGCGGACTCGAATCCGTCGTAAAAAAAAAATTGCATTTTCCGAGATAATACCCTCTGACTATTCATGTGCGATATGCCGTTTTAGAGAAAACATCACCGAATAAATTAGTATGGAGAGAAAAAAAGTACGAGCCTGAAGGATGTTTATTGATTTCAAAAACTTTCCTAAAATCTGACCCTTCAGAATGGCACAAAAAATCTGTCACTTTATGGGCCTTTTATTCGAGTAATTAGCGATCAAAGTATAAAAACTGGAATTGGGCGAAATGTAATTACGATTGGTTTTCTTTTATTTTTGCAGAAAGACTTTATGTCGTCTGTCTTTAGTTTTAGCTGATTTTGACGGCTCAAGTCATCAAAGCTTACTAAGAGCGTGTAAACGCGGATTTAAGTTCTCAAAGTCAAAGTGAGCTGAACCTTTTTGGACCTTGCTGTTCTATGAGACTAGCCCCCACCTACGTATGAGAAAATGATATTCGAAAAGTCTTTTGTATACCGGGGAACGGAATACGTATACCGACCAACCTTTTGTTACGAAATAATAATGTAGTGGAAGAAAAAGTTGGCCAGTTTGTTTGTAATAGGTATTGTTCGCTCGTTATTTCCATGATACATTTTCTTGTTTATTATATTGCGGCTTGTTTTCAGTTACTGAGTCTTTTGTGAAACTAAAATATTTGACACTGTTCGTTGTTATAAAGCCAGACTTGTGTTAGTTGGGGAAACAAATGAATTATATGTAAAAAGGTAAAAAAAAACTACAAATATTGTATGAAAAAAAGTTAAGTCGTTGTTGTAATTGTATAAAGGTCTTCTCTCATTATCTGTAATATTTTTTCTCATTATCTGTAATAAAAATCGCTACAATTTTATTATAATCTTTTATTTTGGTGCTTTTATCTAATCAAGTTAAAATATTGTTCTCGAAGATTATACTTTGAGCGTGACAAAATAAAGTCCGTTCGCTCAGATAGTGTCGGTACACACGACGGCAATCTTGGTTCTTGGGATACCTACTATTTTTGAAGTATCTGTGATGGACGCAGACAAATTCATTTCAACACAATGCTGATGGATAATAACTAGAGTTTGCTAACATGTTTTACAAAACCTTTGTCTTTTAATTTTTGGGTCATTCGAAGTTTCGTCTAGAGGCACCTCGCTATCCTCCCACGGACGAAAAAAAGATTTTATCTACACGCAGCGATCGACACTCAATACAAAATACTAAGTCAAAAGTCATAATCACAACCTCTCAGTACGACGACGCTTCTTTATATAGAATGACGAGCAGCGAGCCAAATTCACTGGCGTGTTTGCGCCGCGTCGGCTTCCTTTACTTTCTTTTGTGAAAAGCCGCCGCGCGCCAAGGCGGCAAATATCAAAGTGACACTAAGATAGCGAACAGACTTTAACAGAATTCGAACACTGCAGTTGAAGCGAATCAATGCCGGGGCGCTTGAAAAATTCTAACTGGTAAACAAAAGCATTTGTTGAAAAAAACTAAAAGGGGTGAGCGCTGATTTTAATCAACTCTGCAGTTAAACTTCAGATTGGTGATTTCAGAGGGTGTACTACGCAACTAAAAAAAATGCACTTTAAAGCCTGACCAGAAACTAAAGTATCTTCGCCATAAAAAAGCGATGGTGGCCTAGAGGTAAAACATTCGCCTAGTGGTAGAAAATGTAAGTAAAATAAATGTCGCGTATCTAATTTACAGCTAGGAGTATAACCTAATTGAAGGCGTACCTGAGTTAGGGTTCTGTAGCCGAACCGGACCCTATTTCTCTGTCTGCGCTGTCTGCCAATCTCTGGGCTATGACTGAGCACCAATGATGCGTATAACAGTTTTTTTGTCATTGAACCCTCAGTGCGCGAGTCCGACTCGCATTTGACAAGTTTTTTATTAGTTTGTATTCCCTGGTATAAGCTAGGATTGAAAGTGGTTTTAGTGGGTATGAAGGGTACGGTACAGGGCCAGGTATTTTTATTGGTTCGTGCTCGGAGACGCGGCGAAACATTGCCCGTTTTGAACGAATGCCGGGAATATTTAGATGTTTGCCCCTCCGTTAACTGCGAGGTATACCACTGAGACGCGAAATTCTTGGTAATAGTTGACTGCGTCGGTGGTCTAGTGGTGTTTGACTTGCTTGCTTGTTCGGAGGTGGTAGGTACAACCCGGTCTCAATTATTGTATTTATGTGTGTGTTGTGGTGTTTAAATGAATGATTATTCTATTCTAAAATAAATTGAAACAGCTCCTTTTAATCAAACATCAAAATAAATCATCAATTGTAATGACGTTAAAACCCTAATTCATACGCAATAAGGTTGTAAGTTGTAACCATTACTGATATTATATGCGACGAAATACTCCGTGCAATTTTAGTGGTTTTAAAGCCGAAGGTATTTTGTTGCACTGGTGATTCTGAGCCAAATTACAAAATTTCATTCCAAAACGCGCGAAAAAAAATTCACTTCTCCATACAAATGGTGTCGATTGGCGATTGCCGTTTGTATTGGGAAGTGTTTTTTTTTTTCGCTCTTTTTGAAGTAAAATTTTGGAATTTGGCTTAGAATTACGAGTCCAATTAAATACCTTCGGCTTTAAAACCACTAAAATTCCACGGTGTATAAGCTACTACACTACAAGACCATACGAGGGGGGATCAAAAAGTAGTGAGAACGACATACTCGTTGGTAAGAAAAAAAATATATACTGGCAGGCATAGCTCAGATACATTATTTGTAATGTTAATAAAGAAAAAAAATCTTCGCTTCTCTTTTGTTTTTTTCTGAATGTAGTCATTTGTTTGCTTTATGTCGGAACGTGTTCTCGATTTTTTTTTTCTTTATTAATATTACAAATAATGTATCTGAGCTATGCCTGCCAGTATTTATTTCTTTTCTTACCAACGAGTATGTCGTTCTCACTACTTTTTGATCCCCCCTCGTATAACCATAAGGCTGTTAATTTTCCTTAAGAAATAAATAAAAAAAAATAAAAAAATTGTAAGGAAGTGGCGCAAGACGGAGAGATGGGTCTCTATTTACGCGCAGTGAGAAGCAGACTGCAGACAAAAAATACAAAATCGTACTAACCTGTATATGAATACAGAAAGAATCGCCAAAATGACCACCACTGAGCTCAGCACTATGCTCAGAATCGCGTACACCGGGAGAGCTGTTGGCAACAGAAAAAAATACACTTTTAATCTTTTAACAGAAAAAAAAACATGGCGAAAAGAAGAGCCACAATTTTATTCAGGTTTGTACTATTTGCAGTCAAATCTTTTTAATTACGTTACGTCTTGTATGGTATTTTGCAATGTGGGCGTGGAACGTTAGAAAATTTATACGAAGAAATTAAATACATTATAATTATTTATATCGATACCTCGCTCCAATTTTCCTTTTGTAATGAAAATATCCCTGGGCAATATTTATTAACCTGGAGACTGCTATGCAGCCGTATGAATCGTTCGTTCAAATGAACGAACGGTAGTGAAACGAAAGCCATTACAGGATGCTGACCTAAAAACAAAATCCATACCGACTCAGACTGAATTTTAATGGGATGAAGTTTATTTGCTATTTTTATTTTATGTTTTCTGATACATCAATTAAATAGTCGAAACATCTGAGTATCTCAAGTATCATTTAGAACAGATTTGTTTAAATCGATTGATTGAGATTGTATGAATCGACAACGTTATGTGTCAAACGCGGCGCCAGCGCAGTCAGTGTTGCCACCTTAGTGGAATCACCACTAAATCTGGTGGTTTGGACTCCCTGTCTGCTCGCGTAGCATGAGGTGGTGTTAGAGACTATGGGTTTAAAACTATGTGTATCTCACTCTTTTGTTTGAAGAAGAGCGGGATGGAAAGAGTCCTAACACTCTTACACCGCCTCATGCTACGCGAGCTGGTGGGCAAAGAAATCAATCTAGTGGCTGGAGGAATTTGGGAGAGCACTTTCCCATACAAATAATGTATTTTTTATTGGAATTGTTACATTAGTCGATAAAACTATCTAAATCATAATTATTATTTGCCTCTTACCGGTAGTTTAGAAAGATTTATATTTTATTATTTTTGCAATGTTTTTATTCATCTCATGTGCGGAAAAAGTCATCTAGTTTTTTGGATTACTTAGCGCAAAATAAAGAGTTTTTATGAGGTTTAGGCCCGGTTTCTGAGTTGAGAATTTTGCTAAGCAAATGGGTAAATATCGTCCTGTCTCTGCAGATTTCTCACAAAAGAGCGTGACAGAGCGATACGTAAGTATGAGCTTAGTAAAATTCTCAACTCAGAAACCGGGCCTTAGGGGGTTGCATTTAGTTAGTAGTCGCGGAAAAAAATTGTTGGCATGGCAACACCGCGCTAATAACAAAGGAAAACATATTTTTAGAACTTTATTTCGCGATTTCGCGGCTGCAAAGTGTTTATACCTGGTTTGGTTATGATTCCCGTGTACGTTAATAGTTAATAGTTGAAACGAACGTATCCAGCAATTCCGTGATCGAGGAAAATACCTGACTTCAACCGAAAGCACGTTTGCTCTCGAAACATACAATTCTTCTTGTCTGATGATAGTTTCTTCATCCACACCATCTGCTATATTGTATTCATATCGTAAGTACTTAACATAATTAACACTATCCACTCTAATCCGACTCGAGTGTAGTGTATAACTATTAATTTTAGGTTATGTTTTTTCCAACTTGACCCACCGACGGAAGAAGGTTGTTATGATGCATCTTTTCTGCGTTCGATGATACGCGCTAAGATCGTGACTTTCTATTGCCAACATTTATGTACCTACAAGTAATTGATTATGCTTTTTTTCAGCTTCCAACTTTAGGTACTGGAATCCTCATATTATACCAATACTGAGATACAATTCCGAGAAGATAGGATTCTAGTCAAGGAACAAAAATGTTAATTCATCTCGTCAGGATAAACAAGGTACCTATTTATAACCATTAAATGTGTATTCAAACAAATCAAGCTATACTATAAAAGCTCTCTGTTAGCATGCATGGAACATGCGCCCCGTACAATGCTACATTATTGTATCACAAATATCTATTGACTAGCCTAGAGAATAGGTAGACAGGCGCATTAAAGGTTGTAATTACGGTACACAAGTTGATTACGGTACACAAGTTGAGTTTTTTTGTTCAAATAAATTCTGCGACAGGCTTCTCAAGCCATTAGCAGATCTGTTCTTCATTAGTTGTAGCGTGTGAGGCAGGGTCTTCCATTAAAGACTCCTCTTCTTTATTTATGGATTATGTTTGTTTTGAATCCCATCATCTTTTATTAAAAGTATTTTTAATTTCGTATTTACAGCCACAAAGTGAAGAGACATGCGTCCTCGCCGGACGCGCACTGTCGCCCTGCGCGACGCTCGAAGGCTGCCTAGCGTCGATAGGACCCCAAGAGGACGATCTACTCCATGGCCACGAAACGAAGCAACAAAAACAAGCGATGGACAATTTTCACCAACACAACCTTATTATTATGATAAGCTTTAGAAGTAGCATACACTGAAAATTATTGTATTAATAGAAATATGATGCTGATTACTAAAAGAAAAACTGACTAAAGAAAGTCCCGGGGCTCCATGGTCCTATGAATCTTTAAGGTGACATATAATTATTATTATAAAGGTAAAGGCCTCTTCATGCTGTATTGTATTTGTTGTTTTTGCTGACTAATTCAAGCTGACTTCAACCATTAACATTGTAATTAAGTTATATTTTTAACCCCTGATACAAAAAGAAGGGTGTTATAAGTTTGACTGCTATGTTTGTCTGTCTGTGGCCGATTTAGATGCATTTTTTATTTATATTTTAAAGTAGGTTTTGTAGCGAGTGTATGTTCGTACAACGTACATGTTTAATAAAAATCGGTCCAGCCATTTATGAGATATTCCATTTTTTAAGTAAAAATGTTAGTAGTTATGTTAAGTCAAATCTTTGTCAAATATGTATTGGATTTCAGTACCTAACATTGTGACAGTTACAGTTTTTACAATATGTATTTAAGACGACGCACAGTGGTCGATTTGTACGATTTAGGCGGCCAAAACTATTTTATGCTTTATTTCAGTAATAAATACGACAACAAATGCTAATCTGGTATTTTAGAGTGAATATATATGTTTATCCCTATTTGTTTCATTGAAAGCGTATTTTTCTATACAAAAAAACATTTCTGTGAAAATATTTTTGTAAATAGCGCCAATGTTTTTAAATTTTCTTTAAATCTCCCTTTGGTGTAAAATATATATTTTGAGTTCATTTGAATTATCGAAATCGGCTTAGTAGTTTTTGATATTTGGGTTAAGAATTATCACAATTTGTTAAGTAAAAGACGGCCGTACATAAAAAAAAATGTTTATTCTCTACAGTCTGCATGCCTATTTAAATTGAAAATAAAATATGGATGACAAAAAAATACAGTATACACTAAAATTAAATGGTCAACAGTTATTACCACATTATTATACTAAATGTTACTTACAATGTTAGGTACCGAATCATAAACAATAAGACAATATTTTATGAAAGTTTAACATACAAATTGTTATGTTACTCTTTAAAAGACAATTCTTCCTCACCGTCACTTTCCATGCATTTATCACAAGTGCCTTTTGTATTTGGCTCTGCAGGAAGCAAAAGCTCCAAAGTTTCCTGCAAAAATGGTTTTGATCGGATCTTCTTTTTTTTTCTCATTGAACTGATGAGCGGATCTGATGTCAAGAGTAACCTGTGATAAATATCAAGGTTACAGTCTTCGCGTGAAAACTTTCGAGCAAAGTTTAGACGGTATGAGCGAAAGTGCTTATTACGAGCTTCTGCAGCTTCCTCCGAAAGTTGACCAATAGGCACTAGAGAATTTTCTATAACTTTTCCACCATGTACCAAAATTTTATGCATGGTAGGAGTCATAGAATGCCAACCATATAACTCTACATACAGTTTTGCTGTCTCCATGGCGTATTCATCAAATTTCGGGACATCTATTTTGTGACCGCTTGATATGGCTTCCAAAATAACTTTAATTCTATAAATAAAATTAATGTCTATTCCCGTTATTTCAGCAGCCAGATGTGGGTTTTCAAAAAATCTTCTACTAGTATTGCCGTCATTTGTGTTACCAAAATTACATTTTGGCATATCTACCAAGATACCTACTTCTTCTCTGAATCTTTGCTGAATCTCTTTTTTTTTTGTTGTTCTAGCATCTTTTCTGCTTTGGTTCTTTTTTCACGGTATTTCCCAACGGGCAATTTATAAGCTAAATGTAAAATACTCTCGAATAATCGAATTCTGGCATGTAAAGTTGATAGGCCAAATTCAAGCGATTCTGGGTGAATTTCGTTTTTTTTACTTAAGTCATTAAAGTTTTTTGAAGTGGCTCCGCATATGTAGCATCTACTCGTTGATTTGGTGTCAGTCGCCGCATTGCAAACTTTGCCGTCCACCATGGTCATTTTAAGACTGTGGCTAACCGAGAATTTTTGCCCATTCAGTTCCAATTCCGTGGCTTTAAGGGACTTCACACTGTCCCGAACGTAATTTATTTCATCTTTTGTAATGTCTGTAGACTCTTTTATAAATCTGAATCGTATCGGGCGGCAATATCGTGGTGAAGAAGGAGTCGGGTTTTGCCAAACCATTTTTGTTTTGTCTTCGCCGCAAACAATTTGTAGAGGCACGAATGAGCTCAAAAATATATTTGCATCCGAGTCGGCGTCATTCATTAACTTTTGTTTGTATTGAGCTTGTTGTGAACCATCACAACCCCATTTGCAGATAATCTGCAAGGAATTTCTCTCAGTTTCTGTAAGAGTCATTAGTACTTCTTCGAGGAAAATTGATAATCGCGTGACGGTGTGATCTAACAAAGATTGTAGATCACTTTCAGCACAGGAAGCGGTCACTCGTAGCGTCTCTTTGGGTGGGTAACATTCCTGTTTAGCCTTCAACACTAATTCGTAGCACGGGTAAAAGCTTCTGTTGGTTGCTCGCACAATTTCATATTGACTTCGTGTCAAATCAGCGTCCACGCACATTCGCAGTGCCTCCCGAGGCGTAAGGGGATCTTGTGCCTTTGATTTGGAATGTCTTTTTTTACATTCGTTTGCGGCTGCAGGCGAATTTGTAATATCTTTTAGGCGAGGCGTTTCTTTTTCCTTCTTTTTGTAAAATTACTTGCGCTGCGTGAACTATCACTTCTTTGCCTACAGAGGAGCGAACTTCTTCTGTTTTCCTCCTTTTAGTTCTTTCACTACATTCACTGAATGTTTTGCTAGGTCGTCCTGACTTATTATGCGTTTTTATGGGCATCTCGAACGTTCCTGCTAACCATGCATCATTGCTTATAAGAAATTTTTCTAGCGTGTTGCGTGCTTTGGACCATCTCTTTTTTATTTCTGTTTTAAAATATGAAAATTTATGATTTATATACTTTTTGTCTTCGTCGGAGTCCCCGTAAGACATTAACAAATAATTTTGTAAGTATTCCAATTTGTCGTTTATTGATGGAGAGTTTTCCTCAATCATCGTATCAAAAAGATATCTGCGAGTTACTACCTCCATGCCCGAGTAACTTGATGAACCTAGAACAACGAAAAGGAATTTTAACGCAAAAGAAACAAAAAAGGAATTTTTGTCACTTTCTGCCTAAGTTAATGAATTATTATTTTTCTCGCGAAGTGGTCAAAGGTGGTGGCTATTTTTTTTGTGGTTATCTGCTCAAAGAGCTATACTATTAGAAACCATAAGGAATTTAACTCGGACGGTCTCGGAAGTACAACATTTTTACTATTGAAAATAAAAAAATGATAATATTTTCTATGAAAAAGGGCGATCTTTGATACGTTGTAACTGCACTAAATATTGATATTCCTTATCTTAATTTAAATTATATTTGAAGGAGCTTACCTGAATTTTCGACTTCCATCACTTTCACTTGTAACTGAATAATATCCAATGAAATATTCACTTTAGAATATCGGTTGCGCTAAGAGTGTCGAGAACGAACGCGTACAGCTTGCGCGACGATCAAGTTCCGACTACCTGTGGGGGCGCGCACGCAGTTCTAGGAACTGGGGAGGGGTGGGGTTTGGGCAGTCGGGGTGTCTATTTTTCCGGGAATCAATTTGTTTTGTTATAAGTTAACTTTGAGAAATGGACTTTTGGCCGCCTAAATCGTACAAATCGACCACTGTGCGACGTACGTCTCACAACTAGCGCCGCCAATGGAAAAAAAATCATATCTTTTTTTTGGATGCGTTTTTAGCAAAAAACGCTCCTGCGATTTCTCAACGCGAGGCTTAACTATTTTTAGGACCTAAGGTTTGGATTCCAGATCCTAGAACTTAAGAATGCAATCGATTCTCGCCAAAAGTGGCCACTTTTGGCGAGAATCGATTGCATTCGTAGGAAATCTAATCCTGGAATCCAAACCTTAGGTCCTAAAAATAGTTAAGCCTCGCGTTGAGAAATCGCAGGAGCGTTTTTTGCTAAAAACGCATCCAAAAAAAAGATACGATTTTTTTTTCATTGGCGGCGCTAGTTGTGAGACGTACGTCGTCTTAACTACGAGTATTTAATTTATAAGTTTAAGACACACTGTGCCAAAAAGGCAATTTTAAATTAGATGACAATATTGTCTGTAGTCAACCAATTTAACTAAATTACGTTGATCGTACGAGTATCACTTGGGTCATCTAGTTGCAAAAATTGCATATTTTTAGATAGCGGAGAATTTTCCAAAGTGAAAAATATAGCGGCCCTTGCAAGTATTTGTGATAAGTATGTAATACCTAATATACTTCCTAGAATTATTAATCAGTTATTAATAATATTTTGTAAGTAGGTAGTTACACACAATATCGAAAAAAGTATTCAGGAAGCCAGATTCTTTCTCAGACTAGTGTAGCTGGCAAAAAAAAATTAGGTACCTTTCATAATCCATGAATAAAACTTCTTATTTACATACTGACGTATATTTTTCTTCAATTAAACCCTAAAAAATAAAATAAAACTACCAAGGACAGTATTTTATCGACATTTTATCAACCCCATCCCTAGTACATCGACAATAAACTATCGACTTTAGGCCATGCCTGCCGTGTGCTGTGATGGATTCCGCCGTCAAACGCGACTAACTTCCGGGGGTTAGTATGACGCGACTCGCATCTGTTCTTTTTTGTAATCTGTGCTGCTATGATATTATATTATGACTTATTTTACAGAGCTTAGGATAATGAAGCAAAGTGGGTTCATGAAAAGTTCACGTGCTTCGTGACCCGATTCACCGTGTAGTTTGCGATCAAACTGTTATTTTGTTACACTGTATTGAAAGTCTTGTCATAATAAGACTGTTCAATACAAAAACTGGGTTTTCGTTTTTGGTTTAAACGATCAATTAAAAATAAGCGATCTTTCATCTGGGCTATAAAATAAAATACTATACTGTTTTAAACATTTATATTAAGTTGAAAAAATTCACTCGGGCGGGACAGGATTTGAACCCGCATCAACCTATTGCATACCGTGCAGGCGCTCTACCAATTGGGAAGGCAAAGTTTTTTGTTCGAAAGTCCGTTATTGGCTTAATCTTATCTTTAGACAATATTGAGAAACTAATTTCAATATTTTTTATTTTGGTTCAGTAGTTTGGATTTTACAACGTTTCAAAGATACGGTTTTATGACCTTCACGCGACGGTCTGCATACTGTTGGCGGTCATAGGAACAAAACATTTTAGCGCATAAAAACAAAACTACTGGACCAAAATAAAAAAAATATTTAAATTAGTTTCTTAATATTGTCTAAAGATAAGTTTAAGCCAATAACGGACTTTCGAACAAAAAACTTTGCCTACCCAATTGAGCTACCGAGTCAAGTACCTAACTGCCGATGCGAAAATGCGATGTAGCACGGGTTAGTGCTTTAGAAAAAACAAAAAGTACTCGCAGGGTATTTTAAAGTTAAAAGTTTTCGTTAGTTGATTTCATTTTTATTCAGCTGCTCAGCCGCTCACAGACAGCAACACCTCAAGAGCTGGGGGTTACTAAAAACCATCGCTCGGAAAACTATTCATGGTACCTAACCAACACAAAGCTGAGCGGTCCCCATTTGCCAAAATTGTTAGATATAATTCTAAACCGATGACCTCTAAAATGTTAAGTGTATGTGATGTTTTGATTTTGGCAATAAATAATGTTTTATCATTTTATCTTTACCTCACTTACCTCAACAAAATTCGTTTGTCAAAAACCCGAAACATCATCGTAACTTACCGACTCCCGAGTAGCCCCGAGTAAGCAATGTCTTCAAAAGTCTACCGGAGGAGTAACAAGTATAACAAGTTTTCCGAGATTGAGAACTTATCCCGAAGCTAGTTACCGGGATCCGTAATAGCCAATAAGGATTAGCCAATCACGCCCCTAGGATATTTTCTTGAAGAACAAAAGCCAACTGGCCCCGGAAAATGTCGTCCCACTTGGACCAATCTTCTTTATGATTTAACTCATTGATTGCTTATTAAAATTTATATCATGTGCACAAACTTAGTTTTTGTTGGGAACTATATTTTGTGTCATCAAAGTTTATATTTGTCATCAACTTGTATCATCTAATTAATAGACTATCACCTCGAAATATTTTCATTCTCAGAAAAATAAAAAGTGTCGCCAGGTAGAAATTACCAAATTAATGTCAATATGTTCGCAGAAAAAGAGATGGATTATCTATATAATCGTAGTGCATCCATTGAATAAAAACTTTGTTCTCAGAATAATAGGTTTATTCCAAAAATAACAGCTCCGTATTCAGAATAGTAGATCTGTCATCAAATAAATTGATTATCGTCCGCAGATTGCGATTTGTTTTTATTTGTTATTTTGTCATCAGTACAGTAGTTACAAATTATTTCGTTCAATTCTCCAAATAATACTATTCGTTACCAATTTAATAGTTCAGTTCATAAATTTTAATAAAAAATGTTCAAAGGGGCGGAGCCAAATTGGCGCGCTATGAAAATTTACCAATCATGCGCAGCGATGGGTCGTACACACGACAGCAAGTCAACCTTTACACGCTAGCACTCTACTCGGTTGCGTTATGGGCGACTTTTCAACAAAAGTGTACAGACTGACGTGATGTCGTGTGTACGAGAGGTGGCGGTTTACTTCATTCGCTTGATTCCGTGCTCCTTGTTGCAAGTGCATTTTATATGATTATTGTTAGGGTTTTTAGTTGATTTCTCAACAGTTTCTTTATATTATGATGGCATCAAGTTGTGGTGAAGATGATGCACCTCCTCCAATAACGTTATCATTGCTCGTTGAGAAATCACTAGTGGAGAAAGTGCTAGTACAACAATAGGTACAGTCGGCCACAATCTCAGATACAGATACAGTCTTTTTGTTCGATTGACGCCCTTATGCCGCGCGCAATAAGAGCTACCATGGGGTATCTGAGATTGTGGCTGACCGTACAAGCAGTATACAAGTACCTAATGTAAGATAGTGGTTAAATTCATTAGACACAAAAACATTATTTTTCTGGATCTTTATGATTTTTTTAAGTTACATATTTCATTTAGTTAATGACCGTTTTTCCTTAATTTGATTATACAGTTATCAGGACAAATCTATTAAAATAAGTACAAACCTATTTATTTGATACTTGATAATATATCCCGATGATTATATGTGATTTATTATAAAATTGTTTTTATATTGTTTGGCGACTACACTTTGATGACAGATCTATTATTTTACGGACAAACCTTATTTTTTATAACATTCAAAACTTAATAAATTGATGATAGCTTAAATCATACCCGTTTTTGTTTTGTCATGCTACAGACTGACAAACTACGAAACTTACCAAAGCCTTTTATCTTAAAGTACGAGTAACATTGTAAGACGTTAGTAAAAACATCAAACTGAAATCATTATCATAATCATTTATTTGAAAAAAGGTGCATGCTTACTATAACACAGGTAGTGTGCGCTATATGTATTTTGCCAAAAGGCATAACAAGACATTGTACAAGCACATCAAGGGTATTCCGTTATAATAGACATTTAACTGCTAGTTATTTGTAAGGGCAAAAATTATAACTTTAAATAATCTTTCGTGGATGTTTCTGTGGACGAGATTTTAATGGGACGAGTTTCAAAGAAGAGTTGAGGAAAAGGTGTGCAAATAAGCACGTAGTTAACACAGAGATGGGAACTTCGGTAAGCTGTGCAAGTTCGCCCAATACAAAGATGTAATGCTGATTTCATGTTCATGTTTTGATTTGAGTATTGTTATGTTTTGGGGATTGTGTCGTTAATAAATGTATTTTCTTTCTTTCATTTGTCTTTGAAGCTTTTATAGCTTTATTGAAATCAATTTATTCAGCACACATTGAAAAAAAATGGAATACTATCATGTTTACCCATCAGCGACATATTACGTTACTTTGGGCCTTTGCTCTACGTAATTATTCTATGATTTAGACAGCGTCCAGTGGCACACCTTCACTCACATTAGATGGGCGAAGTGACCACTCCCACTGCAGTGTTTTTTTATTTCATGTTATGTATTTGATAATATTTTGATTTCATAAGTTGTGTATGACCAAAAACAAAAATCACAATACAATAACACGCATTGCATTGTCATTTTTGTTCCTCAGTATTTACGTCAAGCTAAAAAGGACAAATAGGTCAAAGCTTAGGACAAAACATGGCGTTAGTGTCTAAGACCAAGTAATTTAAGTAAAGCCACCGGGTAAAGTTGGTCGGAGCGAGGCTTAGTCGCGGGACACGCAGAAAAGACTAAAGCCTGCCCGTCTATGACGCGCAACGCGACTTCATTCACGGTGCGAAAAGATGACGGTCCTAACTCTTTTTACAGGGTAATAGCACCCGGTGATATCACATCCCATTTTTGCTCCATGAACCGTTGATGTTTTGATTTATTTTCACAATGTTTTATCAATTTACAACCATGCAAATGCGCCTACGCACACAATCATGTGTTTAAATTGCGGATGCGGATGGTGAGGGACCGCGAGAGGTGGCGCGAGAGGAAACCAGTAGTTGGTAGCAGTTGGTAGAGGTGGGCTAATGGTGATGGTGAGGAGGAGTCAACAAGCACACTACTTCTGTCCACCTTCCCAGGGTACAGTTCAGTAATAATTCGGTCTTTTTTCAGCAGGATCACAGTTGGATCAAAAGTCTCATAAAAGTTTACCGTATCTCGGCAGCAGCAACCCGCAGCGCAGGATTCGCCGTCTCCGAGCACGAACCAATAAAAATACCAGGGGGCTATTCTCGAGAATCTCCCATTCGACACATCCCAAAGGAAAAATCTCGTTTTGCGGCAAATGTCACATCTCCTACTCTCACGAAGTCATTCTCGACACAAGTCTCGAGATTTCTGCGAGATATTTGACTTGAGTGGTCGAGAGTAGCGATGGCAATAATCGAGAGAAACTACTCGAGCTACTCGATTATTTGAATAACTCGGATAACTCGAGTTACGGATTTGTTGTTTACTCGATAGTTATCTCGAGTGAATTTTGCTCGAGCGATTTTTGCTCGCCCACTCACACCTTCCGATTCAACGCTCGCTGTCTAGATTAATCGAACAACTCGAGTGGGTAGGTAACTTTCTTGCAACTCGAGAGTTTACGTTCATTTCGTTCATTTGCGCTCGCTCGTGCACTTACCTTCATGAGTTAAATTTATGTAAAGTAAAGTGTAAACTGACGCGTGTGAATGTGTGTAGGTAGTACCTTCGTCATCCAACCACTCGAGCGATTCGCTCACCAGATTTTATTTGCTTAGAAAAGTTTTTCTAATCAAACTGAACGCTCATCCAACCACTCGAGTGATTCACTCACCAGAATCACTCGATTATTGAAACCACTCGAGTGGTGAGTACTCGATTATTGAACGAGCGAGCGAAGCGAGCGAAGTTCTCCGAGTCTACTGGAACAATCCGGCGTTTGTATGTATGTATGTATGTATGTATGTATGTATGTATGTATGTATGTATGTATGTATGAATGTTCGTTCGACGATAACTTGAGTAAATTTAGTCGGATCGTCATGAAATTTGGTAGGCAGGTAAATGAGGCCAAGAGAATTTTTAAGTTCGAACATGAGCCAAATCGGTCGAGGGGTTGCTGAGATATGGGGTTGTTAAGTTTATATGGGGTCGCGAGTTCATAGTTCGGGGCGAACCACTAGTTAAATTTACTCGATTATTGCCATCGCTAGTCGAGAGCAGTTGAGATCGAAATGACATGAGATTTTCCCTTCGAGATGTCTCGAATGCGAGATTCCCAAGAATTAGCCCCCTGGCGCTGTACGGTACCTTTTATACACACCAAAACCACTTTCAATCCTAGCTTATACCAAGGAATACAAACTAATGCAAGTCGGACTCGTCAGGGTATATATAGTTAGGTAAGTACAGTCTGTGAAAGAATGAAAAGATTGATTGAAAATAGCTTGTAGGTAACCAGTGGCGTAACAATAGGGTGGCAGGGCTGGCAAAATGCCACGGGCCCCTGACCCAATGGACCCCGGCCCAAGAGGCCGCGAGCTCAAAAAAAAATTTTTACATTGTAAATGCATGCAGGTTTCCTCACGATGTTGTTCCTTCACCGAAAAGCTAGCGAATAGACGATGAATGCTTTGAGATATTATGTTCTATGCATGAATGCGAAGTCTCCAATACGCATTGGGCTAGCGTGGGGACTACAGACCATTCCCTGGCCTAAGAGAGGAGGCCTAGGCCATTAGTGGGACATATACAACGTGTAACGTGAAATAACGTGTGATTAAGTACGCAGAAAATCTCGAAGTTTATTAAAATTAAATTGAGTACAACGTGACGATTTTTACTGATAGGGTCCCATCAAAAGAATTTGCCATGGGCCCCAGATGGTTTAGTCACGCCACTGCTTGTAACTAATTTAATTTTAGATAAAACATTATGTACAATGTTGACACACCAAAGTATAGACGCGAGAGGGAAGAAGAAACATTCAACATGTTATCTATGGCTTGTAGCGATCGTGCAGGCGTTCCTCCTTTTCATCAGTCAGCCGCATGCTAGGATACCTCTTTTTGTTCGATTGGCGCCCTTATGCCGCGCACGGCAAGAGCTACAATGAGGACTTCCACCCACTGAGCCTTCTCAACGGCCCATTGCACTCTGTATACCTACCATACAAGAATTATTCGAACTTGAACATATATGAGCACTGCACATATTGTACTCGTATTATGTAAAAGTACCTGGGCGACCGAGCTTCGCTCGAATTTTATTAACTTTTTTTCAATAATCATCTTTATTATAGTTTTTTTTCACCTAACCAATATCATCAATCAAAAGTTTTTATTTTATCTAATTTCGAGGCATCTGACTTTTGCGGCACGCGTGGGTCGAGGTGCTGGCGCATCTTGAACCTGGTTCGGAAGATTATCTCTACGGGTTTCTTGAGATTGCATGATTTCCATTACTATGGTTTTGTTGAAATGATTGATTGGGCGGAGTTCTATTGAAGTTAAAAGTTTTGAAAGACTTATTCGGCATTTTTAACTGCACCCGTTGGTTAATAAACATACACATATTTCGAAATTTATTTGTAAAATTTCGTTTTAGGTTTATTCATTTTAGCTGACGTTCATGTTTCCGTCCACTGTCAATGAAAAAGTGAGATCCAATATTTATAATTACTGGATAATCCTTCCGTCGGCCTTAATTTCTGAGGAACAAAAACTGGAATAGTCTTTACGGTCTTACTTGCCAAAGTGTGAGTTTTTATTTGTATCTTCTCTTAGAAATAGCAGCTAGCCTTTGGTGACCTTATAACTCTGTGTAAGCAGAAGTATATTTTTGTTTTTTAGGGGGGGGGGGGCTCCGCCCCCCCAACCCCCCGTTTGCTGTGCGCAGCTAGCGTTTGGTGACCTTATAACTCTGTGTAAGCAGAAGTATATTTTTTGTTTTTTAGGGGGGGCTCCGCCCCCCCAACCCCCGTCTGCTGTGTGCAGCTGGCCTTTGGTGACCTTATAACTATGTGTAAGCAGAAGTATATTTTTGTTTTTTAGGGGGGGGGCTCCGCTTCCCCAACCCCCCGTCTGCTGTGCGCAGCTAGCCTTTGGTGACCTTATAACTCTGTGTAAGCAGAAGTATATTTTTTGTTTTTTAGGGGGGGGCTCCGCCCCCCCAACCCCC
This sequence comes from Zelleria hepariella, assembly GCA_949319315.1. Lineage (NCBI taxonomy): Eukaryota > Metazoa > Arthropoda > Insecta > Lepidoptera > Yponomeutidae > Zelleria > Zelleria hepariella. The sequence goes on along the minus strand of OX439378.1, from coordinate 30,631,258 downwards.
CGTCTGCTGTGTGCGGCTGGCCTTTGGTGACCTTATAACTCTGTGTAAGCAGAAGTATATTTTTTGTTTTTTAGGGGGGGGCTCCGCTTCCCCAACCCCCCGTCTACCGTGTGCAGCTGGCCTTTGGTGACCTTATAACTCTGTGTAAGCAGAAGTATATTTTTGTTTTTTAGGGGGGGGCTCCGCCCCCCCAACCCCCCGTCTGCTGTGCGCAGCTAGCCTTTGGTGACCTTATAACTCTGTGTAAGCAGAAGTATATTTTTTGTTTTTTAGGGGGGGGGTTCCGCCCCCCCAACCCCCCGTCTGCTGTGCGCAGCTGGCTTTTGGTGGCCTTATAACTCTGTGTAAGCAAAAGTATATTTTTTGTTTTTAACAATGGCTAGTCCAACCTTTTTTCCCTCTGTGGTCCAACTGGGCTGTCAACCCCAATACAGTGGCTTACATTGTAAACTTTTTTGTGTAAACCTTAATGGCTCGATGTGTTCATATCCTTGCCTATAAAAAAATATTATATCTATGCTATCAGTAGACTCTTTACACTGTTCTTTTACCGCCATCTATGAGATATCGAAGGAACGTGGCCTAGAAAGTATCTCATCTCATTGAAATAAAATAATAATCTATGGGGCGTCTTGACTTGACATTCTAAAGTCACAACAATGTCAAAGCTGTATTGGAATGGTTTGAAGAATTTCGTATAAAGCTATCTTATTTTATGGACAGAACGTATGAGGGACTATGAATGTAAACTTAGGTATAGTAAGTATTATAAAGGTATATGATAGCACTCAGTTTGAATTTAAGGTAACACGAAAGGAAAGGTTAACAAACAGTGCACACAGTGAACTTTATTTATTCAGGCCATCGTATCTATAGTTTTCCCGGATTTCTGGTGCCTTCTATCCTTTTCTGCTTCATCTTCTTTTTATTGCTATTGACCATCCTTCCATGCATTATCAATCAAATGCGCCAAACGAAAGTTCCATCTCGTCACCCGGTAATTTTATAAAGCTTGATAGATGCTGTCTTCAAGTATGGATGGAGTCATTGGTTCTTTCAGACTGTTGGTAATTAACTATAACTAAAACTAAGTTATATTTGCTAAGGTTTCAATAAATTAAAGATTTTCTTGGCTCATGCGTTTGTTGATTACAATAATGTGACAGGTTCCGATGACAGCGATTTTGAAACAACTTTATAACTGTTGTTGAACGTTTTATTTTAAAACTTACTTGCGGACTTTTTGTAGGTAAAAACTCACCAAAATTCAGTTTTGTTGGATTAAGTAAAGTCAAAAGCTCAACGCTACGTGATGACAGGGTCTCCGGTAAATGGTTTTGTCATTCACTTCAGTACAAGTAGCCAATTTATGTTGATATTTATTGGTTTGCTTTGCCCCTAAGTAAACCAGCGTGATGATATATAGCCTATCTGTTTTTTTTTATGTCTAACCTATCTCCATTCCAATTTTCATCCAAATCGTTAGAGCCGTTTTCGAGATCCCCGTTCAAATATATATATATATACCTATATAGAAATATACAAGATTAGCTCGTTTAAAGTAATAGGATACAAAAAGGAAAGTTCGTATAAATATCAGGCTAGGATAGGATACAATTTCTTCATTCCTTAATTAAAATTCTGTAACTACTACGAGGTGGATTAATCGGAAGCAAAAGACTTTAGATTGAAAACGCTGATAGAATAAACAATATAATAGACCTGGAAAAACCCCTGGTATACGCAAGTAAATAACTCATTGATTGCTTTTAAATCTAGATTTTTTTTTAGATTGACTCCACAGATCAAACGAAACCGCAGAGCAGCGTAAAAAAACAAACCAATCTCTTTTCAGGCGTCTGTTTGTCCTGTTTTATTTTTCAATAGCCGTTTTACGAGCACTTCGATGTAATAAAATACGTTTGAAAAGGCATTTTTACTACTTGCCTATTGATTATTTCTACCTATCAATTTATCAAGACCAAAGATATCATGGCTTGAGAACTTACGCCATTGGCACCAACAATCCACGAGCTCCTTGTTTCGTTTGGCAGCCTCAAAGGAAGAAATAGCCAAGATGATTGCCAACCTCCGATAGAAGTCGGCACGACAAGAAGAAGACCTATAAAATCTATTCAGCCTATCCCTGGCGGTACGTTTCATTGATAAACGTTTATCATGGTCATGTTTTTTTTTTAAATATTTTATCAAACAATTGACGTATCAAACAACACACAGAAGTCATATTGCGCAAGCGTTGGCATAAGTTTATGCTACTTACACTAATTGAGGTGCCGATGTTTAGAATATATTACGGGTTGCAATATTAACATAATTTTAAGGAATATAAAAAAATGGCTTTTTGAGAAGTACTTGATACTGAAATGTTAAGTATGTTATGAAATGTTAAGTCCTTGATACTGAATAGATATTCGTATATTTTTTTTATGCATGCATTTTTTTAAAGACCTACTTTGAACCGATTTATATTGATATCCCAGGCATAGTTCCAAAAATGTTTGTTATGACGAGGACAATACGTGGTTTCCCACTTTGTTGGCATTATTATTATTTTTTATTACAATTTATTTGATGTTTGATCGGAAAGGATGTAAACCAATTATTATTTTTTACTCAACAACAATTTTTACGTAAAACATTTGCTATAGTCAAAAATTAAATAAACACCCAAAAAAATAGTATATAGCTTTATTACATAAAAAAACACAAATCAAAATGGATTGCTGAAAAACCAATTATACCTACTTAGTTTTAGTCTGAACAAAATTCAGCAAGAGATGACAATGGTCGTCCTTGTTTACTGAATTCTATCTAGAATCCATTTCCTGTACGCCCAAACCCTCATAAAAACATCAGGATACCCATTTGCGCAAGGTCTGCCCCACGAAACTAAACCAACCAATACGCCGTTCTCAACTAGAGGGCTTCCCGAGTCTCCCTGGAAAATGAAATGAAATGTATTATTAATTTGTTCCAAAAAAAATACAAGATAATGTATCTTGTATTTTTCTGGATACAAGATACAAGATTTCTGGTGTACAATAAAGTATTCTCTATCTATCTATCTATCTATACGTCATATTGTTGTGCGACATGGCACTCACTGTAGGCAAAAACCTGTGTTGTGAGAACCAGTGCCTTCCTCTATTTCTTCAAAATAAATATTCAGTGTTCGTCATTTACGCTAACTGTGAAGGATGAAATTATTATCGGGAAAGCCACGGATTAGTTGTCTAAGCTTATAATATATTTTATAGGTGCTGGACAAACATACTCCACCAAAACACCTAAATCGTCCGAATGGTCACTGACTATCTCTCGTGAGAAGATATGCTACTGGACGCTGTATAAATCATCAAACACATATCAGTAGTTTTGGACAAAAAGTGTACCTACTTGTACTAAAACTAAACCTAGTTCAACATGAGGATACAATATTGAACGGGAATACAATACTTTAGCTCACTTATCTACTTATGGCGACTTGACGACCGACGTATCGATACTACGCGATACAAACCTATGTCTGCCTCAGTTCTACCTAGTTCTCAGAGAGTAGGGGCATTACGCCTGTAGTTATTAACTGTATATTCATCACCTTTAAAATAAATAAATGATAAATGAAATAAATGATTATTATATTCTATTAAGTTAATGTCGGTGCGTCTGAATGGCGGGGTGAACGGTATATGTATTGAGCAGTCAAAAGCTTGTTACGGCGTTTCAATAGATGTACAGTGCATGCAGCATGAGTTTAACTTACGAAACAAACTCCTTCTGCTTCTTTAGTAAATATGCAGAGACTAGAATCATAAACGAAGTCACCGGCTGACCCAAGCTTTTCTTTGCAGTCTTCGTTGGTTAGAGCGGTTGAGTTGAGCCATTGTAATTTATTAGGAGAAGAACCCTGTTAAAAATAAAGAAATAAGTAAAAATGCAAAAAAACTGACAAAAAGTTTGGTTTCGACTGCAATCAAATACGTGCATAAACTTAAACAAACAATCATTTATGATTGGACCAAAAAATTGGTTAGTCAAACGTAGGTTTGACTTTCAAATAAAATAGGCAAATAAAAATACGCTTGAAATACTTACATTTCCTAATCCGCCCCAACCTGATACCAGTACAGTTACTCCACCTTTTGTATCTCCTTCAGTCAGTTGTATAGGTTGGACTTTTTCATGGAATAAAATATCCTCAGTGACTTCGAGAAGGGCGACATCATCTTTGAATCTTGGTTTTCCATCAGGTGGTACCCAACCGTCGTGATTGATGATTTGTTTTACATAATACTTATCTTTGACACTGTCCAAACGATTGGTACCAACTATTATGACATAATCAGCAGGTTTACTAGGGACAATAATGTAATTAGGTTAATTTTAAAAACCTTCGTCGTCCTCTACTCTCCAATTAGTTACCGTAGATTGTTTTCAAAATTTAACGATCTGAAACGGTTTACTCACTATTTACTAGTGCAATGCGCTGCCGAAAGAACCCATCTCTTGTTTAGGATGGAACCACCACAGTAGTGATGGTTATGTTTCACAATATTTAGAGAAACTTGGTATGGGACAGCGCCATCTGGTGCATCCGTACCCCCTACTATCCGTGAACCGCTCCAACGTGCATCATCTAGTATGACGGATCCTGGAGGAAACAACAACGCTGTCTTAAATGTCTATGTGTTGCGTGCGGCACATCAGAAAGATTGTGTTATATTTAATAAATTTAGATCGTGTTCGGCTCAAAAGCGCCCGATTCATATGCAATTAGAAAATTCCGATGTTTGAGTGGAATGGAGAGAGTATCATTCAATTTCTAAATCCAAGCAAGCAAAATGTTGTATGGGAAAAGCTACTTTTTGCCCCTTTACCCAAATGGCCTCCAAACTTCACCTAATCCTTTAAACTTCATCCAACTGACACTTCGCAGTATTTCATTTTTGGCTTTACAAAATTGACTATTCGCAGTATTTGACCAAAATATATAAAAAAATAGGTACCGAAAAATCTAAAACATTAGCTTACCTTGCGCCAATACTGCCAGTGGAATGACAAATGGAATAAACCACATGATGGAATATCAGTATGGAAGTAACTTCGATTCCATAACCATTGCTCTTTTATACATCCTTTTGTAAAACAATTTAATCTAAATAAAAAAATGCTCAGCACGCATTCTGAATTCCGAAACATATTATTCATTTTAATTGCGTACCACGTAATTCGTTTCTATGAACTTCATGTAGATAATATTATTGACATTCTGGTATGCAGTCTGTTTTTTCTAGGAACTGGTTTTCTCTCGGGATTTTCTTCTATTCTTACAAATATAAATACCATGTTAATTATTTTAAATAATTCTTAGTAAGGTGTTACAAAAGGTCCTAACTCTTTTTACAGGGTAATGGCACCTGGTATTAGAGATGACATCGCATTTTTTTTTCTCAAGACCTTTCGTTGATTTTTAAATAAAGTTTATAGGTTATATAAATTTAATTCTTCAAAGTTTAAAGTGTTAAAGAAAAGTCATCTTGTTGACCAGTAAGTTACACCCTGAAAAAAGAGGACATTTTGTAACACGTATTGATTAGACAATACATTATGGGGGCTGTTTTTATAGTATGACCGAAACGTAAACACGAAATTATGTTAGGTACCTAGTTAACTTTCGGGAGCGTGAAAATACGTTTTAAAAACACACTTTTTATTGGAAAAACTAATTAAAAATACAATTAAAATAATAACTTAAAATACGTCTTGACCTCAGAGAGTTTGATCCGAGAGTGAGCGCCTATGCTATGGAGACTATGACTAACACATCCCATTGCGACATGATTGCATCAGCGGTTTCTGGGAATTAGGCGTGAGAAATGTGAGAGTAGGCACTTCTGGAACTGGAACTATACTCGTAACTACCTATGTAAATTTTGGTTTTGCCTAAAACCAACATACACTACAATTTTATTTTTATGTCAAAACGATTCCAACGATTTTAGAAAATAGACAATTAGATAAGTAAGTTACTTTTAATGATAACGTGAAACATTGTATGTGGAGTGTTCCGGACGAGTGCTTAACATTTTTAGTTTAATTATTTTACATGAGCCATATAAAAGAGGAAAGTAATATAATTATAAGTTACTGCTAGATTTCCCTGTAAAAAGAGTCATTTTGTAACACCTTGTTTAAACTTTCGTGTTTAGGTAGGTATAATAATAGTGTATAGTGTTATGTGATTTTTTACCAGGTATTATTGACGATTAACAATGGCTCAACGGAGCTCCCTAGCAACATAACTTGCAAAAGAAAAATTGGGCTTGGCGGTACATTCATTATACATTCATGATACATTCAATACTTAAGGTGTTACAAAAGATCCTAACTCTTTTTACAGGGTAATAGCTAGCACCCGGTGTTAGGGATAACAACCTTTTTTTTTTGGTCTATGACGTTCCGTTGATTTTTTTTTTCAGAATAATGTGAGAACCTAAAACAGCCAGTTTTGTGTTGAAATTAATAAACGTTTGAAGATATTTTGTTTAAAAAAAAATAAGCGGCGCACTTTTTTTCAGCGAAAATATCTTGCAATCTGTTATGAATGTCAACACGAAACTGGCTGTGTTAGATAGGTCTCACCTAATTCTAGTGTTTGATATTCACTTTTAATGATTCGCGATATTTAAACATTATTGTATTCGAAACAGGTCGAATCGCGATTGGTTTTTAGGCAAATTAATTACCTTATTTATCCCGACGTTTCGGCCGCGTTACAGCTGCCGTGGTCGCGGGTAGACTGGAGCGGAGTGTGTTTTAATTATTGTGTTTGATATGTAAACATTTTCGATTTGTTTACTGTATTTGATACAGGAATCAGATTTGTGCATTTTTCTTTGCGTGCGGGCTAATTCACTAAATAACCTTTTTTTTGCTTCATTTTTGTTGAATTCAATACAATTTTATAGATTTACCCGAGTTTCACGAAAACTCCGATAACTCTTCTAGTTTACGTCTGATTCTAGTTCTGTAAAGAGTTTTATAATCCTGATAAAATTTCCGATAAGATTCTTATAAAATATTTTTTTAGACAACCTACAGGGTGTTAAAAGACCGCCAACAAAGCGGGAAACCACATATTGTCCTTATCATAAGGAACATTTTAGCTCAAGGAACTATGCCTGGGAAATCAACGGTTTCCGAGATAATGAGGTTCAAAGTCGGACTTTTCAAAACTTTTTTTTTGCAGAAATGTATTCAGTATTTAATTCTTAACATACCTTCTCAACAAGCCATATCAAAATTATGAATATTTCTTACAAAAAACGACGTTAAAATTGCAACCCGCATTGTATTCTAAACATCGGCACTTCAAGTTTAAGTAACATAAACTTATACCTACGCTTTCGCAATATAACTTCTTTGCGTTACACGTCCATTGCGTGATAAAATATTTTTCAAAATTATAACCTAAACAACCAAAATCATTTCCCAGCAATAATTTATCGAAAAAGTACTTTTTTTTGGTGTCCGGTATGCGTGGCTTTCGGGTCTGTTGGCGGTCTTTTAACACCCGGTATAAAATATTTCAAGCCAATACAAGTTTAAGGTCCGATCGGACCACATAGGACTTGGAGCTAACAATTTTATTCCTCCTCCACCGCACAAGTTTCCTCTTCTTAATAAGAAAAACCCTTAAACCAAGTGCCATAAAAACGCACTGGCCATATCAGTAACAAATCGTATTTATTGCGATCAATCGAGCACCTCTCCTCGCAATAAGCTTGTTTGTTCCGCAACATTGTTTCCAATATTATTTCCAATATCGTTCTTTTACCCTCCCCAATTCTTTTGCAGTACTGGTGACCCCGGCGCCTCGACTATGTAAAGCCCCATTTACGTTGGTCAAGTACAGTGGTGAGTAGCAAGACAGTGTAGTAAACAGTCTACAGCATCCATTCGTCACTGTCCAGCCGGTTAAAAGCACAGTCCTTACTCACACAACAGTACTGGTATACTGGTATGGAATGTAACACACCGCTAACAAAATGTCAAATATGTAATGCTTAGTACCTACTAAGTCACGGCATTCCTGACGATACTTTAGCGATAAGACCGCCGTCTGTACTGTAGGTTAAGAAAAATCCTGTTAACATTTAATTTCTGTTGTACAATAAAGTGTTCTCTATCTATCTATCTACTTTTCTTCGTAGTATTCACTACTAAAAATTTAATTCACAAGTGTACGTAGCTTTCAAATTAATTATAGTCATAAATACTATCAGAACATTTTTATGGGACCTTAAACGCTTGTGAGGCAAAAAGTCTCCCAACTGGGATTCCATTGCTTAATAATACCCAACAACATTGCCCATATTATGTAATTTACATTGGTCATTTGTGTTTTGTGAAGTATAGTAAGTAAGAACAATGATGTAAACCAGATTGGATACGATTGGATATCTTGTCCAGGCGCTCATAGCTCGTCTCTGTACTTATGCTAGCTACTCGCTTGTAATAATCATCTTCGACTTTTTTTTAATATCGGCATTTTTATACTTAGTTAATAATACATCTCTCAAATTTTCTTTCTTGGCAATGTCACGTTCTAGACATTTTTATACCTAGTCGTTTTTCCTGATAGACCTAACTCGCCAAAAGGTCGCCACCGTACTCAGCCAATGTAAATCGGGCTTCCAGATTCTCGAACAAAAGGACAGGGTGTAATGGGATATACTTCCGTGCCCTAAAGTAATGGGACGACCAAGTGGGCTGACGAGTTTGGTTCGCGAAAGGAGCTGCGCCTCAACGTTTGTTCTTCTTCGATATGATGAAAGTTATATTAAAAAGGCCTTTCTCATTGCGTATAAGAAGCACTTCAAGCCGATTTGACCAACAATATTTTACAGTAATTTTTATGCAACTTTGATGTAACTGACAACTTATTTACGAAACTGCTTGACTCTTGACACAACTTTACGGCGTGCTAATGTAAAGACTTGACATTACTAGAGGGAGTTTCTAAACGCCATGATTACCAGCTGCCCCATATTTTGAATCCCAGAGTGGCAGGCAACCAAGCCAAGCATTCTCTCTCAAGCCATGATATTTTGGGTCTTCTAGGTCTCCTTCTGCGTTCTGCCTTGTTCTGTAAATCAGGGTACTCACAGTTGTCAGGACACAGGGAGCCGTCGAAGCCACACATGGGCGTGTCAGGTGGGGGGTCAGTCCGCCCCCCCGCCCAGTGTATGGGGCGGTCTTCTATGAACTGCAGCGAGGAGTTAGCCGCCACGTATGTTGCCACCACCTGCAGACAAGGAACTTTGTTAGAGTCAGACATACCAGAGCCTCATATCTGTAATCCTACGAGCTCACGATAATCGTATGAGGTATAATGCACGCGGGATGAGATGCGACCTTTTGGAACTGAGACGCGCGCGGTAAGAAACTCGCGTCGAAGCAACCTTGTCAAAGTAAAATCTATATCTATATCTATATATCTATATTCTATATATATATACTAGCTTTTGCCCGCGACTTCGTCCGCGCAGACTTAGTTTTTTTTCCCGTTATTACAATAAAACATAGCTTATAGCACTCAGCAATAACGTAGCTTCCCATTAGTGAAGGATTTTTTATAATCGGATGAGTAGTTTTGGAGATTACCCCCTACATACGTACATACTTACAAACTTTTCCTCTTTATAATATTAGTGTTGATAGCTAGTGCCCACGACTTCATTCACGTGGCTAAAAGAAAAAGGATAAACGTGGTGATTTAGCAAATTGTACCTAGCATATTTTTTACCACCTAGTAGGTATGATGTACTTAAAACACACCACCTGCACTATCAAAGCGTTGGCCCGAGATTTCGATCCCGTGGACCACGCGTTGTTGTCTGCTTCTACCAAACTGAACGGAGCAAAGATGCAGATACCTAATTTTATAGGCATCTAACTGATTTAACGCTGGTTACCTAAATTTCAGGAAACACTCAAAGATTATCTTTTCTTTTTAGCCCTATCCTATTATTTTGAGTCCGCTAATCTGCTACTCCTTACTGCAAACTTTCAGTCTGGGTTGTCTCTGTTCAGTCGGTATCGCCCCAAGTCTTCGTGCCTTTGTGGCCTTTGTGGTCGTTGTGGACACTGCATCTAATACCGATGTTAGATAGCCCTAATGCGTAGTTTGATACCCAAGTACACACGACAGCACGTCAGACTGTACACTTTTGTTGTAAAGTCGCCTGTAACGTTACCGAATAGAGTGCTAGCGTGTAAGGGTCGACGTGCTGTCGTGTGTACATCTCGTTTGCTTGCGCTGTTTGGTGAATGAATATTTATCAGCATTCGCTGCAGTACGTCACAGGTCTCAACATCTCTCTGGCGTTCAATAAAACTGTAAAAGATCTCCAACAGAGCTAGTTAGCGTCACCTACTCGTATTATAGGCACAAAGTTACTTAACAGAGAAAAACTTTAAGAAATTTTATTTTATTTAATCGCATCATACCATTTCAAAGAGAACGATCATAATAATTGGGTTCTGACACCAGAAAATATGAGATAATATTAGGAGATACTTAATCATATTATTTCTATCACATTGAATATTGTTTTTTTCTATGAGCTACTCTTCTGAAACACCCAACGCGTCTTCTTAGCACCTACGATGCCATAGTCTGAAACAACCTTTTTGAATCGTCGGTCTTATTCTTCTTTCGTGTTGAAAGTGTCACACACACACGTCGCGCTGGAGTCGCCTCCAGGAAATCCGATAAGCTGGACTGTGGAGCATCAGGACAGGTATGACGACGCGAAGTTGTCGGTATGGTTTAAGATTGTAACAAAACATCTCTTCTGGCTCTATTTCTCACATATCTTTCATGCGGGCAACACCACCACGCAGGCCGTTCAGGGATTTTCACATGCTCCAATCTTCTCGTATGAAGTTCTCGTTCTGAAGTATGTGGAAAGCCTATCAGAGTTGTTAACAATGAATAGGCGACTATGATATTATGTAAAAGTGCACCTGTCCAGTGTCCAGTCCTAGGTACTTACTTAATGGAAATAATGCGATCATGTTACTAATGTTACACCATCAATGGCTGATGTTATGCGCCTAGGGTCGCTCTGGACTCTACACTTGCACAGTACGCACAGCTGATTTTTTGGTCAGAACATCGTATCTTTATTTTTCTTCGAGGTCGGGTGCATCCTATTCTTCCCTGAATAACCAGCAATCAGCAATGCACTCAACGGACGTCCCATTTCGTCTGGCCAAAAGATCTCAGGATGCAACCGCAACTTTGTAAAGAGCTTTGATAAAACTGCCGGATGCAGAGTTTTTAAAGTAAGGATTTATTGGCTCTTTCAGATTGTAAGTAGCTATCACAGAACTTATGTTTTTGGCTGTTTTGAGTAATTAAACTTGTAGATTTTTCCTTTATTGCTTTGTTGATATACCATTTTTGTGACAGTGACTGATGACAGCGATAATTAAAAACAACTTCTTCACTGTTGTGCATCGTTTGAGTTTTGCGGCACATTTGGGCCTGTTTGGTGCATTAAAATTCACCGTTGTTCAGTTTTCGATGGATTTACGAAAGTAAATAGCTCAACGCTACGTGATGACAGAGGGTCTTTGGTAAATGGTTGTGTCGTTCACTTTTATACAAATAGCCACTATATGATAATCTTTGTGTGTTTATTTTGCTCCTAAGCACCAAAGCGTGATAATATGTAGCCTATATGTTATTCTGATGTCTCAGCTATCTACATTCCAAATTTCATCCAAATCCGTCCAGCGGATTCTGCGTTATAAGGTAACAAACACACTCACTCACTCACTCACTCACTCACTTTCGCATTTATAATATAAAAAATAATAGGATAGGATAGGATAAAAATGAATCGCCGTGCATTAGTCTCGCTAAAACTAAGAAACGGCTTGACCGATTTACATATTTACTGTTTTGTTTAGTTCACCATAGTTCAGGGTAGGTTTAAAAGCAAAGAAATATGGGAAAAGTTAAAGGAATAGCTGAAAAACGGAAGAAATAAAAATAGGTCATTTTGTATTGGAATCGCCATTTTTGACGCGGAGAGTCAAACTATTTCAGGTGATACGAAGTTCACCGGGTGAGCTAGTAAAGTATATTTTCGAATGACTTCGACAAAGTTCCATCCCATTCTCATCGCGCGCGGTTTATAGTAGTGGGTTTAGAGCCGCCCAAAGGGCCTCTAACATGGCAGGTGGCAGTATTCAGTATCAAAGACAGTATTCCGATAGGTCCAAAGACGCGTTTTTATTGCACGACATGCTAGGATAACCCTTTTTGTTCGATAGAAGCACTTATGCCTCGTGTGATAAGATCTACCATGGGCTGTCCTATCTGCGTAACTGATCATCATTAGCAATACCTATCTATCTGAATGTAATTAAAGTTATGAAGAATTTTTATAAAATTATGATCAGTCCATAACTACTTCATTACCAAATTACATAGGTGAAATTTTTATTTGCGAAATTGCGACCGATAGACAATTTCTTCTTCGAGCCCTATATCCCTGTTAAGGAATACAGTCATGGATTTCATCATCATCATATTTACATTTTCATATTTTACGTTGAACAGAGAAATTGGCGCAGAGGCAAAGTTTGTTTGTTTGTTAAACTTTATTGACAAAATATAGGTATAACATGGTAATGAGAGAACGTTTACAAGGGCGGACTTATTTCTAAAGAAAATTCTTCCAGCCAGCCCTGGTTAATAATGATATTATAATACAAAATCGTGCCCACATCAATCCCATCCAAACACCTCGTTTGTTTCTAGTATGAATGCGTGGCACGTTCAACATTTATGAATTCAGATGTTTCATTCATGCGCGCTGTATCAACTCCTTTGAATATTTGAGCCACATCTGAGACTCACAAGTTGTAGTTTGCATGGAACTGCTCTCATTTAATTGTTTATCCCGAGTTTGAGTATTTTGTTCACGAAAAAAAATTGGGCACTTGATTTCACATTAGCACGGCAAACTCAATAGGTTTTTTGAAGACTTGGGTATGAGAGGAAGTAAAAAGGTGAATAATGTTTTCGTATTCTATAATTTAATGTTAATAACTCAGAAAAATACCTATTTGATATAAATTGGTTTATGGCTATTATTTACACTTTTCGTTAAGAAAACACTTGTAGTGTACAATAATAGCTTTATTATTTTCTCTGAGATACACTACGAGTAGGTATTATTAATTTGTTAAGAGTTAAAATCACTTTATCTTTAGAAGAAAACAGTGTGAAAAATAATAAGAATTCTCGAAGCATTTATGTAGAGGATACTTGAAAGTCGAACGAAATACCTAGAGCGTGACGATTGGTTAAAATTCGACTCTTATCTCAAACTTCGTCTTCCTTTTATTTAAATTCATGTTTACATTTTTATACTCATTTTATGAGTGAGCCAAAAGCGAAGAGCTCTTGTTCTAAAGATAGCTGAGTGAGCGGAGTTTCGGCACTCACTTCGGCAATAAATTTGTTTGCACTGAGATTCGCGGTCGACCACCCCACCTCTTAGTGTAAGCTACAAGGTATGACTAGGACAGAGGAGCGACAGCTTTCAAAACCCGCTTGACAGACTTGCCCGGCAAAGGTCTCTCAATGTGGATAATAAATAATAGCCCCAAAAGCGAATTGAAAACATAATCTCTCAGAGACCAAACCAAACCACACATACAGGTTTAGAATGACGGCTAAAACTACATCGATAAAGCTTAATCTATACTTATAATAAAACTCTAGCGAAGTCAATTCTGTACATTGAATATTTTTAGAAAAAAACTAGCAGGGGTTACTAAGTAAACTATACTGAATCCAAAAATGCAAAAAAAACGGTTTATGTCTGTCTGTCTGTCTGTCTGTCTGTCTGTCTGTCTGTCTGTCTGTCTGTCTGTATGGACACGATAAACGCGAACACCGCTGAATAGTTTTCAACCAAACTTAACATGGTCGTAACTCACGTTTCTGGGAGTAACTTAGGCTATCCGATGTTTAGAATACATTGCGGGTTGCAATTTTAACTTCGTTTTTTGTAAGAAATATTCATAATTTGGATATGGCTTCTTGAGAAGGTATGTTAAGAACGTGATACTGAACATATTTCTGCAAAAAAAATATTAAAAGTCCGACTTTGAACCACATTCTCTCGAAAACCTACATTGCGGGTTGCAATTTTAACTTGATTTTTTGTAAGAAATATCCATAATTTTGATATGGCTTCTTGAAAAGGTATGTTAAGAACGTGATCTATCCGATGTTTAGAATACATTGCGGGTTGCAATTTTAACTTCGTTTTTTGTAAGAAATATTCATAATTTGGATATGGCTTCTTGAGAAGGTATGTTAAGAACGTGATACTGAACATATTTCTGCAAAAAAAAAATTTAAAGTCCGACTTTGAACCACATTCTCTCGAAAACCTACATTGCGGGTTGCAATTTTAACTTGATTTTTTGTAAGAAATATCCATAATTTTGATATGGCTTCTTGAGAAGGTATGTTAAGAATGTGATACTGAACATATTTCTGAAAAAAAAAAAAAAAATTAAGTCCGACTTTATTATCTCGGAAACCGTTGATTTCCTAGGCATAGTTCCTTGGGCAAAAATGTTCGTTATGATGAGGACTGTACGTATACGTACGTATACGTGGTCTCCCGCTTTGTTGGCGGTCTTTTATTTATTTATTTATTTATTTTAACACTCTGTATAATAGCACGCTACGACTTTTGGCATTTGGGGCGCATATTGTAAATGAAAAATCGGCATTTGTTTTTATTTTATTTTGGCGGAAAATGTTAGTTCTACAAGCGTAGCATAAGGCCGGGTTAGAGCGTATCTATGGGTTTAAAATAATAAGTATCTCACTCTTTTGTTTGACGTAGAGCGGGATGGACAGAGCCATAGATACGCTCTAACCCAGCCTTATGATGCTTGCTGGAGGGAATTGTGAGTGGTTTTCGGTGGAGGTCGGACAAAGTTTATCGATGTTTGAAATGTAGTACTGTTGCGTCGCGGTCGAAATGTTCTGGATTTGAACCCACGCGAGGTTGAAATTTTTGATGTGCCTCTTTTAAAATATTTACTCTACTGAGCCCAACTTGATATTAAAAAAATATATTTTGTTTGCCGTAGAGCGGGATAGACAGGTTATTTGCGGTAGATACGCTCTAACCCAACCTTATACTTTACTTGCTGGCTTAGCATGAGAATGGGTAAGACCTTATCTATGGGCTTATAACTTTATCTATCCCACTCTACGTCGAGGGAGATACATAATAAACCCCCATACTTCCCAGGCAATTCTTATGCTAAGCTTCCTGGTATCTTACACGGGCGATACCTAATCTAAACAAAACATATTTTATCATAAATTTATTGTTTAGATTAGGGCACACACACACAGACAGACCCACAGGCAGGCACACCCTCATAAACACATAAACAGACACACACACAAAGCTATCAAACTTATGACACCCCTCTTTGTTGGTCGGGGGTTAAAAAAAACCTTCCTTTTGAGTTTTCCTCCACAGTCGAATTTAAATTAAATGTCACATGTGTAAAAACGCATACGAAGTCGCGGGCACATCTAGTTCCACTTATATTTTCTTAGATTGGCTTAACTACGCTTTTAACGGATTTGACACTAGTTGTTTAACTTCTTACATTTTGCTTCGGGACCTTTTCAGGGCTCGTGGTCGCGGCAGACTGAGGTGAAGGAGTCTTGAATGTCATTTTTAACTATTATTATTTATAGAGCCGTACAGAATTCGAGATAAAAACCTCGAAATGCCCGCTCATGCCAAGCGGCGGACCTACGCAGCACGGCGTGCTAATGAAGGAATCGCCCGTAACGTTTTAAAACGAATAAAAATGGAAGCCTACAGAAATGTTTGCAACAAGACCTACCTATCATTAAAATAAATTAAGACTCATAGTCATAGGTATATTATTAATCCTAGTCGGAGGCACCGGTTCAAATTCGAATGTGGGATCCTCCGACTGAATATAAAACGTACGGACGCTGGCGTGCGCGTCTACTTGTCAGCTGGCTTTCTTTGTTTTGTAGCGTCACTTTAAGAGAGCGTCGCAGTTACTTTTTGGAGAAAACATTTTGTGCCAAGTCACGTATAAGTGCAACATTTTGTAGCAAATTTGTGATAATAACAGTAAAATCTAGTCCTCACAGTCAGAATTGTTAAATCTTAAAACCAATTTTTTTTCTCTCTTATGTTACTTACTAATACTCTTGTTTGTTTAACTTATTTATCTATCTATAAACTTAATGACCAGTAGTTGAATTTTCTACTCTGAATAATCTACCTACGAGATTGGTAACGTAATTCAAACGTAGTTGAATTACGGTGTCTCCCGTCATTCATCCGAAAATCTCTTCAGCGAACGTAGCACTGAAGAATTTGTCAACAAATTTCACGAATGTTGAATTTAAGCTTATAGTAGATTGTAAAATGCATAGTCAACATCTCAACAACAACTGTGGCTCAAGCTCGAGACAGGACTTGAACCCGCAACCTGAGAAGAGCTATTTTTGTTTCACCACAAAAATACAGTATTCTTTTCATTATAAAAAACAACAATAATTCTGCCACGCTACTTTCGTTGAACCTTAATGTTAATTTAAATTACTAAGTAACAGATCATATTCATCATGTTGCATTAACTTAGGCACAGTTTAATAATATTTAAATTTCGAATTATAAATGTGGCATATTAGAATATTATACAAAATAGATTCCATGCAAGAAATTGCACACGAATCTTTCAATCACTCAGAGGGTTGTTTCGCCTTTCCTTTTGTATGCTACTTTAAAGCGTAGGTGGTGCAATATGTTTATGCGCCACATATTGTCCACAAAAAAAGGCTTCACTCTAGTGGAATACCGCCACATCGTGTGGCCTACACATGCAACCACAAATTTCAGCCGTTACAGGCGAAAATCTGTTTTTTTTTCGTTTTACAACTTGTTTCAATCTTATTGAGGGAATAAAACATGTTGTCATTGCATTTGACCGAATGAACGTTTGAACGTCGTAGAATTTGACCGGCACAACATACTGGTAGTTCACCCCAATCAGTCAACTCGCGATGTATTTCACAACCCTATATCTCGGCAACCCCTTGACCGATATGTATGACTCAGGTTCGAACTTAAAAAATATTTACTTACCTACCAAATTTCATGACGTTCCAATCCACGATACTCGAGCTATCGTCGAAAAAACATTCATACACACACACAAACGCCAGAAAACTCCGCTCGCTTCTCTCGTTCAATTATTATTGATCGGTACAACATTCTATCAGCACAACAGTTGTTCGACAAGCAAAAATTTGTGCCGTAAATTGCTTTGAGGATTTAGCTTCCAACTTTTCAACCCTGTTAAACTTCTGTAGACATATTGCGTTCGCGTGTAGGAGAGGAATATAATTTTCTCATTTCTTGGCGTTGCTGCGTCGTCATGAAATATGCATAATAAACACAGCGGTGGCAACACCCGCTGGTACTTAGGTTCTGGTTATAAAACTGATTACTTTGATGACAAATGCCAGGTTTTAATGCATCCTCGGAGGCGTAGTTTCATGGCTTGAGTGAAGTTCTATTTACGGGGTAAGGATAGAGCTTACGTTTTAGTAATACGATATTTTTCAGGTGATAATTTTAATTGTTCCTTGCAGTAGTTGGGAGGGAAGTGATGTAGGTTACTTTTTACCTGACTGCGACGACGCCAAATATTTTATTAAAACGACACCGTAACAAAGAATACAGGGGCACAAATCATTTACAAAACAATTTTAACGAAGATAATCGGAAGACAATTAAGAATTTGTATTTTGTCTATTCTGACCATTAAGTTTCCCAACAACTACCTAGTTTACTTCTTACTTTATTCTTTCCTCGTATAGGTGCTGGGCAAGCCTACTCCATCTAAAACAATGTCCCAGGCACTGCAGCGCCTAGTGGTCTCTTCACCAATCTAGTGTGAGTGAAGGTGCCACTGGACGCTGTATAAATCATCTCATTACGTAGATGCAAAGGCCTTAGTTATTATTCTTTGGAGTCAGACTCTTCCACCGTACAATTTATTATCCGACAAGTCCATTGGCTGGCATCTTTACGACTCCCGGGATAGAGATCATTTTGTTACTAAATTCTAGTATTTGTGGTAGAGAACAAAAACTGTCAGGGAGTTATGATGGGCTATAAATATAAAAATCATCGTAAAAGTACAAATATTCTGAATGGCCTAGACTTTATGTCTGGAGTTTGTCAACCTCTCCGCTCGTATTGGAATTTTATTTCGTTACCAATTTCACTGATACTAGAGAGTTCTTATTAAAAGAGCAATTTGAAGCTATAATAATAATGCGAGTAAAGTTCACTATGATTGAGAGCCACAGAAGTAACAGAATGCCCGACTTCTGTAAAGTTAAAATGGTTTTATGGTGCACCTAACCTACCAACATTAATTGATTCCATAAATATAGAGTAAAAAATTTACTGCAAGTAGGTTAAACAATACCGGATGATTTCTATGTCCCTGAAAAATTTTTACGTAGGTATTTTTTTTTCTACAATCATATTATATTACTTGACAATACTTTAAAAGCAAGCGACGAACGTTTTTAGGCTTCACATAGGTATCTAAATTTTTTCCGTCATCCTAATTTAAAGTATTAACATTTGTAATAAGACAAGGGACGTAAAATTTTGAATTAATACTCATTTGCGTTCACTATTGAGCAGTCCTTGCATATATTTTCTTATTTTGTGGTTGTAATTTCAAATCCATCTCACACAAACAATTTTATTTCGCTATAATATTATGTTGTTAAGGCGCCGTACACATTGAATTGGCCTGCGCGCAAAGAAAAATGTACAAAATCGATTCCTATATCAATTAACATTATATTAATCGAGAAAATGCTCACATAAAACCTTAAAATTAGGTGAGAGCTATCTAACACAGCATTTTTCATGTTGTAATCCATAACAGCTTCAAAGATATTTTTGCTGAAAAAAAGCGCGCCGCCTATTTTTTTTAGCAAAAATATTGTCGAAAAGTTTGTTAGAGTCAACACTAAATTGGTCGTGTTAGATAGCTCTCACCTAATTCTAAGGTTCCATATGAGCATTGTTTCGATTCGGTTTGTGTATCTGATACAGGAATCGATTTTGGTTCATTTTTCTTTGCGCGCGGACTAGAGGTAAATGGAATCAGTTTAGTTGAAAGTCATTGAAGATGAGGCCAGCCCCTGCATTATCTAAAATATCCACCGTAAAAATAACGGTTTTTAAATGTCAAAAAAATAGATTGTTCATTTCAATAAGGACTATTTTCGAGTGTTTTGACGCTCGGAGGTTGAGTGGAATTTTTACATAATAGAGGCGCTGAACTTCATCACTGAGACTTTTTGTGCAATAAAGTGTAAAGTTTTACATCGATGTTTCACTGCGCTGTAAACCTGATGCATTGGAACGCACTAAGAAGCAAATCGAAGATCTAAAATTGAAAGCAATCGATCTCCCGACTGGTCTCTCATTGCCAACAAAGGAAATTATATTACCACTGAAGCCTGTAATCGTTTATAACTTAGTTACCGAACAACATAAAATTATCCTTGTCTAAGCCATAACGCTGTCCCTTTCTTGCATAATGTGGGTTGTCGTGCAATCTACCCGGCTATTACAAAGTTATATGGCAGTTTATATTGTTTAAACACTACAAAGCCCTTGTTATATGTTAATTAGGAAATTTTGCGGCGCTGCGTATAGTTTTCTTATTACTTGCAATTAGTTTTTGGAAGTAGCTTTCGCAATATGGTGCGGCTTCAAAAGCTCATTGAACGTGGGAGCGTAGTTCTTTTAGTACGGTCGGCCACAATCTCAGATACCCCATGGCAGCTCTTATCGCGCGCGGCATAAGGGCGTCAATGGAACAAAAAGGGGTATCTGAGACTGTGGCCGACTGTACCTATACTTGAGGAGTCGCAATTGTATGAATTTTTGTATTACGATTACTCGAGTTTTTATATTGGTTTCACTTACTTATTACCTATTTGTCGAAATAAATAAAATATGTGCATTGCTTGCAAAAGTTTAAGAGTTGTAAGATAACTCGAGTAATGTTCATTGGAAGGTCATCTTTGGTAGGCGAGTAAATGAGACAATAGTTATTTTCTATGTAAAGATGCAAAAGTTTGTTTGCTTCGAGTAAGTTAATGGGCGAAGTGGTTGTACTTTTTTATTTCTTTGAAACAGTACATCGCGAGTTCAAAGTTCATGGCGAAATAATAGAGTATTTAAGTAAAATTAAATTATTTAAATCAAGAGTCAAATATTCTATTATGAGTATCTACTTCTGTTTCTATTGATAGCATCTTCAAGAGATATTTTTTGCATTACAACAATGGTGTATTGACCTCTAAAAAGATGTCTGGGATACATTTAGAAAATAGATACCCAAAAATAGTAACACATCGAAAAAATATTTACCTACTAGTTTTTGCCCGCAAGTTCATCCGCTCAGACTTCATTAAAAATGTAAGTTTTTTTTTCGGGATAAACCTTGTGTTATTTTGGTATTACCTAGCTATCTGAGCTTCAAATTTCATCCAAATCTGTCCAGGCGTTTAAGCAGGAAAGCGTAATAAACACACAGACTCCTAAACTTTCGCATTTCTTATGGGATAAAGAAAAAAGAAAGAAATGAATTTATTAAAACTTCACAACACAGATAAATTAATAAAGATTCTATCGATAAATTCCCACCTATCGTTATAATCTTATAATGGGATTCTACCTTCATTGGGCCACCAGTACAGAGTACAGAGTCAAAGAAAAAAGGGGAAAAAGCTATAATATTACTTAAATGAAGCACGAAACAATCACTGGAGGAGTGTCCCGTGGTTTTCATTCCACGAAATTGCCGAAATTTCACAGGATATTACATTTTAGCCACAATCAATTTCACTCAATTGGTTGATACTCGATACGCATCATTAAAATTGCGGGTATTATTTGATACCAAGTTTCGGAATACAAAATCATCCGGACCACGCATGAATGATTGTATTATTCTCATTGAAAAGATTGTATTCTACTTTGGATGGTACACATGACAGCACGTCGACCTTTACACGCTAGCACTCTACTCGGTTACATTACGGGCGACTTTACAACAAACGTGTACAGTCTGACGTGCTGACGGGTGTACCACAAGACAGAATATTACCAGGGCCGCGATAAAATGCATCTGTCCCGCTCTAGGTAGTAAAACGAACAAGTAATTTTATCGCACTTTTGAGTTCAATAAAAAATATTGTCGTCTTAGCATGGACATAGGTACTATAATAAGGTGGGTTGAAAGATTTAAAACATCATACTTTAGCATTCGTTTTTTTTTAGATTGGAACATTTATATTGTTTCTTTATGGTATAGTGGAAGGACAAGATAGCCAAACTGATCGCCAATGTCCGGCCAAAAGAATTAGAAGAAATTATACACTGAAGTCATAATACGAATGCATTTATTTGTAAAGTAGATGAATAGTTTAACATAAGGTTTTGACCTTATCATTTAGCTACTGTTTTATTTTCACCCAAATACAGCTAAATATAAAAGTTAATCTGAAGAGTTGCGATTTCAGTGTTCATGCATTTTCGTGAATGTTGATTGTTCATATAATAAACTGCGCTTCTATTCTCTAAAAAATCCACTCAACCATGGGGCGTCAAAACACTCGAAAAAAGCCCTTATTGAAAATAACAATTTTTTTTTTTTACATTTAATTGAAACCGGTTATAGAGAATACAGGGACAAATCTACATTGCAATAATGAAGGCTCGTAAAGCACTGTTCGAAACAATAGGTAGGTATATCGTCAGTGAAAAGCATCATTGACGGGGAAAACTATTTTGATTGTACGGTCGGCTACAATCTCAGATACCCCATGGCAGCTCTTAAGCCATGGCGCGCGGCATAAGGGCGCCAATCGAACAAAAAGGGGTATCTTAGACTGTGGCCGACTGTACGGGGGTGCCATGTCAGATGATCTCCTCGCGATGCACCCTGGAAACGCAAAGTCGGCACAAGCGTGCTGATGGCGGCTAACGATCTGACACCCTTCTCTACCAAACCCAGGTAGTTAAGGTTATAGCAGGAACTACGGGTCCGGCTTGTTCGGAGCTGGGTACCACGGGGTAAGGGCGGCCCGCACCGATTCGTCGGTGGCCTTTACATTGAGGATGGACTCGTGGTGGCTCGTTGGTTAGTTGCAGGGGAAGGACATGTCCGTCTGCTCAGTATGTCTTATGACGTGTCTGTGCGTCCTTCTCCGCGCGCAACTAGTATCTGATTTCACCGGTCTAAGGCGAAGGGCCCCGAGGTGGTCAGATGCGGGGGTTTGAAAGTCCCTTATAGCCGAACAATGCACTTGGTTTAGTACATGGTGACGCATTTCCGGGACTTGTTCCGACAAATAAGTAGAGATGATAGCTGGATCACTTCTCCAGGAACCCTGCTGCTAGTCAAGGGCAGACGAGCAATAGCGAATCGGGAAGTGAGCGAGCCTTACAGCTCCGGTGCTTGCCAGGAGAGCAAGTAGCCTGCTTAACGGGTGTCCCGAGCGGGGATTGAACCGTTAGCAGTTTTACGAATTGCGAGTTGTGAGCAGACTCGCTGCTCCGGCACCTTCCTGGACAGAAGGTAGTGGAAAGTGGAAACATGCATCCACGAGCCACTCGCAGAGTACCGAAGCACAAGCTAAGGCGGCAAGACCTACCGCACATAGGTCCCGGCACTCGGTTTCGATCGTTTGTTGGACTTAGTGTGCCCTTTTCATGACCTAAGCTGTCGGTAAAAGGGCCACTATAATAAAAAAGGTAGTCTGGAGAGGGAAGTGTGGCCGACTGTACATACCAGCTTTTATGTGCAATCCAACTGGTTTTCGCTTCGCAATTAATGTTTGTTACGTCTCTACATGTAAGGCTGTCCGTCTACTTCATTTCTCATTAAAAGTAACAGACTTTTGAGTCGTAAACTAAGTTTTATTTTATGTGCAATTTGAAGTGTCGCGTGAGCTTATTATGGATCCTCCTGGGGGCAAATTCTCGGGTATTTCACATTCGAGATTGCCGAGAATTAACCCCCAGCACAAGTAAGGGGAAAGAAAAAATATCATGAGAATTGGATCGAGAGCAGTATGTTTTTATACGATAACTCCGAACATAATTATTGTAAGAAAACGAAATTCTCAAAACGATTGTGTATTATTTTTTGAGTTCCCGATATTTCGGCATCGTTGCAGGCACCATTGGTCACTAACGAATACCTACTTTACAAATAATAAGTTTTCCGCTTTCTTAAAATAATTACGTGTCATAAAAGTCAAAAACAGAATAAACGGTTTTGCAATAATTCGGAACGCAACGTTTTTTGTTTGAAAGTCCGTTATTGGCTTAATCTTATCTTTATACAATATTGAGAAACTAATTTAAATATTTTTTATTTTGGTCTAGTAGTTTTGTTTTTATGCGCTAAAATGTTTTGTTCCTATGACCGCCAACAGTATGCAGACCGTCGCGTGACGTCATAAAACCGTATCTTTGAAACGTTGTAAAATCCAAACTACTGAACCAAAATAAAAAATATTGAAATTAGTTTCTCAATATTGTCTAAAGATAAGATTAAGCCAATAACGGACTTTCGAACAAAAAACTTTGGGTTCCGAATTCATGTCACACAAATCAGTCGGCACGAATACCTCTGCAGGTTGTTGCAAACTTTATTTGCAAAAACTGAAAATGGCTGTCGCTCTCAGAGCCCCACGAAATGTGTCAAAAACTTTAATAATACTATCTCGTTTTATAACTTGGATATGTATATTAAATCTCACGGGTCAAGAGTTTTATAGAGCAGAAAGTTAAATAAGCAATAATTTGATTAAAAACTTTTCTTCCGGCTGACCTATTTGGGTTGGAGAGGTATCGGTAAGGAAATATGAAATATAACGGGAAATATTGCTCAACTTTCACGGATAAAATTATTTTTTTATATTTTTGGTATTTTGGTGTTTGCGGAGTACATTGATTGTCACGTCCTAATAGTACGGAAGCCGACCGCATGATCTTCACGTCACTTGATACAAAGATAAGCTCTATGGCTTCAAATAGAAAAAGTTACGCTGAGCTCGAATCAATCGGTCTTATCACTCTGAATTGGCCGAAAGGTCGAAAAAATGGGCCACTTCCGGTGCAAAAAAACACCCGATTTTACGTGATCTGATACAAGAATGAGACTGGTGGCTTCAATTAGAACTTCTTTCGGAGAAGCAGAAAAACCAAGTCTGCCAGCGCTGGAGTGGCCGGAAGTACCCGACAGACGCCCTCAAAGATCATGATTTTACTCAAAATTTACGTGATCTGATACAAGAATGTGACTTGTGGCTTCAATTAGCCCTTGATTCGCAGAAGCAGAAAAACCAAGTCTGCCAGCTCTAAAGTGGCCGGAAGTACCTGCCAGATGCCCTCAAAGATCAGGTTTTAGGCCAAATTTACGTGTTCTGAATTGATCTGATACAAGAATGAGATTGGTGGCTTCAATTAGAACTTCTTTCGGAGAAGCAGAAAAACCAAGTCTGTCAGCTCTGGAGTGGCCGGAAGTACCTGACAGACGCCCTCAAAGATCATGATTTTGCTCCAAAATTACGTGATCTGATACAAGAATGAGACTGGTGGCTTCAATTAGAACTTCTTTCAGAGAGGCAGAAAAACCAAGTCTGCCAGCGCTGGAGTGGCCGGAAGTACCTGACAGACGCCCTCAAAGATCATGATTTTGCTCCAAAATTACGTGATCTGATACAAGAATGAGACTGGTGGCTTCAATTAGAACTTCTTTCAGAGAGGCAGAAAAACCAAGTCTGCCAGCGCTGGAGTGGCCGGAAGTACCCGACAGACGCCCTCAAAGATCACGATTTTGCTCCAAATTTACGTGATCTGATACAAGAATGAGACTGGTGGCTTCAAATAGCCCTTGATTAGCAGAATCAGAAAAACTAAGTCTGCCAGCTCTGGAGTGGCCGGAAGGACCCGACAGACGCCCTCAAAGATCAGGATTTTGGTGTATGGTGTACAGTATCACCATCTTACCTGTTCAGGCTATGAAAGATACTTCGTAACTTACACTTAGTTCTACAGGTATGACTACTATGAAAAAAAAAACCGCCTAGTTCTACATCCATGTATGACTACTTGGAACACGTAAAATGGTAATTTTTTGTTCTGTCTAGTCATGCACCTACACGGTAGATTTAACTGTAATTTTATATCTGTACAAAATGATTTGTTTTGGCCCCCGCACTATCTTGTTTACTGGTTAAGTGCCCTTTGTCCACGAAAATCCATTGAAAAGATCCATTGATGGATTTTTGTGGACTTTATGTCCACTTTAATCCATTACTTGGGACTGTTGTACGGAATGTATTTTTTGGATAAAAATTAATTAATAAGATATTGACAGGTACACCAAGGGTAAAAACACTTTCAGGCCCAGTTATGGGCCCAGTGTTATGTTCTAAAATGTTAAATCCCAAAACAAAACAAAAAAACACAGAATTTCAACAAGTAGGTAACAAGTCCAAGTGACAGATGTCAAAGTAAAACATTTTACAACCCCTGTTTGGTTTAGCTCATATAAAAAAAACTCCAGCCAAGCCAAGATAATTATGTTTTCATCTCCCACGCTCGGAAAGTTTGCTGTTACTAGTAACTTACGATCGTGTAAAGGCCGGATTTAAACTATCTGAACTTTTGTGCGCTTCGAAATTTGAACGCGACGCCGGGACAGTCTTTCCCGCGCCCTATGGTTTTGAAAAAGAAAAAAACACTGGCCGTTTAAGTAGATGCCAGATCCCGATGGAAAATAAAACCTCATTCATAGTTCGTTTAAACGCGTATTTCAGCGAAAGCGATTGTTCGTGCCCATTCTCTATACAAAACTGTGAATGTAAATGGTGCATAAGCATCTTTTAAAAAGGGAAAGTCACGGAATAGAACATTCAGAAACGCGGTTTCTTCTTATAGTCTTTTCAATATTTTGTACACATATTTATTTTTAAATACCAGTAAATAAAAAAAATGCTGCGCTTCTGTTTTATCAAATAGATAATTATGTTTTGGTTTGTTAAATACATTTTTTCAAACGATATTACTAATTTCATTTTTTATCTCCTACAAATTTTTAATTTATATGGTATAAGTTCAGAGTGCACCCGGAAAAAAAAACATTCTTTTATTTTAATTATTTTTGTGTCTGGATAAATAAACTTCAGGAAATTATTAATAAAACGAATGGTTTTAATACCAACGAAGCTCAAAACTTTAGTGCGGCAGCCGTAACTACAGTAAAATATGCTTTTAAAAGGAACTTATTTGACTCACCTGTTTTGCCTGTAAGTAGTTGTCTATAGAGTTTGTCCCGCTTGGCTAACAAAGTCATTTCCTCGCTTCTGTGAGATGAAAAGTTTTGTGTTTCGCACGAATGCAATATTATTTGCGTCTCGTGCTTCTGAATACCTCGCTACGCTCAGGTTTCTTTTTTTGAACCACTCGCTACGCTCGTGGCTCAATTTTAGAAACCTTCGCTAGCTCGGTTTTCAATACAAGCACTCGCCGCAAACAATAATTTTGCATTCTTGCATAACAAATAACTATTTCATCTCCCATGCTCGGAAAGTTTGCTGTTACTAGTAACTTACGATCGTGTAAAGGCCGGATTTAAACTATCTGAACTTTTGTGCGCTTCGAAATTTGAACGCGACGCCGGGACAGTCTTTCCCGCGCCCTATGGTTTTGAAAAAGAAAAAAAACACTGGCCGTTTAAGTAGATGCCAGATCCCGATGGAAAATAAAACCTCATTCATAGTTCGTTTAAACGCGTATTTCAGCGAAAGCGATTGTTCGTGCCCATTCTCTATACAAAACTGTGAATGTAAATGGTGCATAAGCATCTTTTAAAAAGGTAAAGTCACGGAATAGAACATTCAGAAACGCGGTTTCTTCTTATAGTCTTTTCAATATTTTGTACACATATTTATTTTTAAATACCAGTAAATAAAAAAAATGCTGCGCTTCTGTTTTATCAAATAGATAATTATGTTTTGGTTTGTTAAATACATTTTTTCAAACGATATTACTAATTTTATTATTTATCTCCTACAAATTTTTAATTTATATGGTATAAGTTCAGAATGCACCCGGAAAAAAAACATTCTTTTATTTACATTATTTTTGTGTCTGGATAAATAAACTTCAGGAAATTATTAATAAAACGAATGGTTTTAATACCAACGAAGCTCAAAACTTTAGTGCGGCAGCCGTAACTACAGTAAAATATGCTTTTAAAAGGAACTTATTTGACTCACCTGTTTTGCCTGTAAGTAGTTGTCTATAGAGTTTGTCCCGCTTGGCTAACAAAGTCATTTCCTCGCTTCTGTGAGATGAAAAGTTTTGTGTTTCGCACGAATGCAATATTATTTGCGTCTCGTGCTTCTGAATACCTCGCTACGCTCAGGTTTCTTTTTTTGAACCACTCGCTACGCTCGTGGCTCAATTTTAGAAACCTTCGCTAGCTCGGTTTTCAATACAAGCACTCGCCGCAAACAATAATTTTGCATTCTTGCATAACAAATAACTATTTCATCTCCCATGCTCGGAAAGTTTGCTGTTACTAGTAACTTACGATCGTGTAAAGGCCGGATTTAAACTATCTGAACTTTTGTGCGCTTCGAAATTTGAACGCGACGCCGGGACAGTCTTTCCCGCGCCCTATGGTTTTGAAAAAGAAAAAAAACACTGGCCGTTTAAGTAGATGCCAGATCCCGATGGAAAATAAAACCTCATTCATAGTTCGTTTAAACGCGTATTTCAGCGAAAGCGATTGTTCGTGCCCATTCTCTATACAAAACTGTGAATGTAAATGGTGCATAAGCATCTTTTAAAAAGGTAAAGTCACGGAATAGAACATTCAGAAACGCGGTTTCTTCTTATAGTCTTTTCAATATTTTGTACACATATTTATTTTTAAATACCAGTAAATAAAAAAAATGCTGCGCTTCTGTTTTATCAAATAGATAATTATGTTTTGGTTTGTTAAATACATTTTTTCAAACGATATTACTAATTTTATTATTTATCTCCTACAAATTTTTAATTTATATGGTATAAGTTCAGAATGCACCCGGAAAAAAAAACATTCTTTTATTTACATTATTTTTGTGTCTGGATAAATAAACTTCAGGAAATTATTAATAAAACGAATGGTTTTAATACCAACGAAGCTCAAAACTTTAGTGCGGCAGCCGTAACTACAGTAAAATATGCTTTTAAAAGGAACTTATTTGACTCACCTGTTTTGCCTGTAAGTAGTTGTCTATAGAGTTTGTCCCGCTTGGCTAACAAAGTCATTTCCTCGCTTCTGTGAGATGAAAAGTTTTGTGTTTCGCACGAATGCAATATTATTTGCGTCTCGTGCTTCTGAATACCTCGCTACGCTCAGGTTTCTTTTTTTGAACCACTCGCTACGCTCGTGGCTCAATTTTAGAAACCTTCGCTAGCTCGGTTTTCAGTACAAGCACTCGCCGCAAACAATAATTTTGCATTCTTGCATAACAAATAACTATTTTTTGGAGTCATGAACTAGCGGTGCCGCGGGCACAAGAAAATGTAGAAACTAGTTGTTTGTCTGTTCTTACTTCACAGCCTATGTGGCTCATATTTTGTCCTTTGCTTGTCATAAGATTTTTACTGTCAGTTGTACAGCCGTTTAGAAGTTAATGTAAAAAAGGATAATTATTCTTACTACCCGTTGTCCTATAACGCGTTTTCCCGTAGAAATGAAGCATTTTCCCGCGGTAAAAAGTAAAATATTTTTTCAAATCAGTCCAGTAGTTTCGGAGCCTATTCAATACAAATAAACAAACAAACAATCAAATCTTTCCTCTTTATAATATTATAGTGCAGATTATGTAGATTAGTGTAGATAGTGTAGGTAGATGATGGTGCACATGGCTACTTTAGCAGGTAGAGGGCGCGAGGGGTGTGGAGTGTAAAAATCATTATGACTGTAGTAATACGTCAGATGGTTCGACATAAACTGATTTATTTTTTATACATGGCAATAACAATAAGGTCTGTATACCACATCAATGACAAGCAAAGGAAAAAAGATGAGCTAAATAAGCTGAAGAAGAAATACCCAAACGACTGGTTTCTACATTTTCTTGTGAGTTGGTGATTATAGAGCATCGCTTGTATCGATCCTATGTTTCAATATAAATAAAAACCGGCCAAGTGCGAGCCGGACTCACGAAACGAAGATTCCGTGCAGCCATCCAATAAAAAAAATGGTTTCATGGACCCTCGGTGCGTGAGTTCAACTCGCACTTGGCATGTTTTGACCATGGCTGGTCTGATAGTAACTTTTGATCAATACAATAAACAAAATCGAATGGCACGTAAAAATAATTATGCCAAAAAAACAACGTTTCTTGCAATTTTCTATTAAATCACAGTTTTACTCACTAGTCGGCTACACCGACGTGAGTAAAACCGTGATTTAATAGAAAAATGTGCAATGCTCACGAAAGTGTAAGTTTTAAAAAAAATCTTTCACTCTATACCTAACTAGGTACCTATATTCTTCAAAATCTGTAAATGCCATTCGTAATATTTTCGCATTCCGATGACATTCTTCTTTCACAGTTTTCCTGTAGCTATAACGGTTAATGGTGCTGGCTGTCCTTGCAACCTACCTCAAAACTCACGAATATGAGTATAGTCATATTCGTGAGTTTTGAGGTAGGTTGAACGAAATGACAAAGTTAGATAAATTTAAAGTTACAGGCCCGCCTGGCCATGAATCCTATTTTGTATAGACAAATAGACAACGCCGTGGTCAGGCTGTTTTGACAGGGTTCCGTGGCCGTGTACCTTACCGACCACGGAACGAAAGCGCAAAAAGCATCCCAGTTTGCGTGCTTGTTGCTTTGGTTCAGTTATACTGGTCGATGCAATCGAAAAAAAAATTAAAAGCGGACGGTGCTAAATACTTGTATCGTTTTTTACCATTTTTCTGAACTTCGTGTCTAAAACAAATTGTAAGGGGTATTTTTTCATTTTTTCTTTTCGATCAAGGAACAGACAACCAGCACCAAATTGACAGATGAACATCTAATATGTTGGCACTATACTAATTTTATTGATGACTGTCATTTCTGTAAAGACCTAAGTCCACACACTCCGATTTTTTTTACACTCTGGTTTCATCATAAATATTTTTTACATTGCTTTGAATGTGGTAGTTACATTTCAGATGTTAAAATAGTTGATATTTAAAAGCTCAGCACATTCAACCTATTTAAGGCGTGCACATATTATAAGTACATAATGCTAAACAGTATAATTAATAATAATGTTAATAATTTTTAAAGATGTTAATAAATTAAAATTTATTCGTTATTTAAAATTAAAGTCAATCCGATGACTTTCTCTTCTGACAGTTTTTCTGTAGCTATAACGGTTAATGGTGCTACCTCAACGCGCCATCCTGTATAATGGAAATGGTTTTTTTTTATTATTGCCAGTGTTTTCACCATTATTTTGGATGCTTACAAGAAACAAAATCGAATGTGCACGAAAAAAAAGTTTTGTCAAAATCGCAAATTTTTTGGCACACTGACTATAATTTTCAAAATCTGTAAATGCCACTCGTAATATTTTTGCAATCTGATGACTTTATTTTCTGACAGTTTTTCTGTAGCTATAACGGTTTATGGTGCTGCCTCAACGC
The DNA here is from genome assembly GCA_949319315.1 of Zelleria hepariella. Classification (NCBI taxonomy): domain Eukaryota; kingdom Metazoa; phylum Arthropoda; class Insecta; order Lepidoptera; family Yponomeutidae; genus Zelleria; species Zelleria hepariella. Next base: position 30,600,304 of record OX439378.1, on the reverse strand, counting down.
GCCACCCTGTATAATGGAAAGTTTAAGTTTAAGTTTTATTTAGATTTTTTATATTTGTAATGTTTTGACCATGGCTTTTGATCCTTATTTACTAGAAACAAAATCATATGGCACGAAAAAATAAGTTTGGTGAAATTTACCAATTTACTTGCACCCTGTATATATTTTTAAAAATCTGTAAATGCCATTCATGATATTTCCGCAATTCAAATACTTTTTTTTCCGACAGTTTTCCTGTAGCTTTAACGGTTAATGGTGCTGCCCTTGTAAACCAACAACAAAAGTACATACAAAAGTATTAACTCTTGCTTTTGGGTATATACTCAGTAAAAACGAGTAATAACGAATAAATACTCATATTTTCTTTACCGAATCATTAAATACTATTTAGTATTTACTCACCGCCCATCTCTATCCGAGAATGTCAAAAACGATCCTTGTGGTCGGGTCACTAAGTAACATCCTTCTGGCGAACACTTCCAGGTCCGAGTCTCCACTCTACTAACTGACTGATCCAGTGTGTATCTACCAGACAACCTTTATTTAAACATGAACATTTTCAACTTATTAAATTTTTGTACCAGATGAAGTAAATGTAGTAGTCCCCATCAACCTTTGAGGCCGTCTGTCGGGTACTTCCGGCCACTCCAGAGCTGGCAGACTTGGTTTTTCTGTTTCTGCTAATCAAGGGCTATTTGAAGCCACCAGTCTCATTCTTGTATCAGATGACGTAAATTTGGAGCAAAATCATGATCTTTGAGGGCGTCTGTCGGGTACTTCCGGCCACTCCAGCGCTGGCAGACTTGGTTTTTCTGCCTCTCCGAAAGAAGTTCTAATTGAAGCCACCAGTCTCATTCTTGTATCAGATCACGTAATTTTGGAGCAAAATCATGATCTTTGAGGGCGTCTGTCAGGTACTTCCGGCCACTCCAGAGCTGACAGACTTGGTTTTTCTGCTTCTCCGAAAGAAGTTCTAATTGAAGCCACCAGTCATATTCTTGTATCAGATCACGTAAATTTGGAGCAAAATCGTGATCTTTGAGGGCGTCTGTCAGGTACTTCCGGCCACTCCAGAGCTGACAGACTTGGTTTTTCTGCTTCTCCGAAAGAAGTTCTAATTGAAGCCACCAGTTTCATTCTTGTATCAGATCACGTAAAATCGGGTGTTTTTTTGCACCGGAAGTGGCCCTTTTTTTCGACCTTTCGGCCAATTCAGAGTGATAAGACCGATTGATTCGAGCTCAGCGTAACTTTTTCTATTTGAAGCCATAGAGCTTATCTTTGTATCAAGTGACGTGAAGATCATGCGGTCGGCTTCCGTACTATAACTAAATACTAATTAATTAATACTAGATGCCACTGTACGCTACATAAAAATTATCACATTACCTACGTAGATGCAAAAGCCTTAGTGTGAAATACTAATTATGAATCCCAAATAGTATTTCCTATTTTCACGTTATCCTCAAACATTCTAAACACCGTAGGCGTAAATATAACCTTCAAATTCACGATTGTGTGTCAAATCACTACCTCTAACAGAAATGGGCCTTGCTAGCATTGAATTTGATTTGTGATCAGGACATTCCATTTGAATGCGCTTCGACTATTGCAAATGTAGAGAGGTTCTGTTGCGTAAGCGGATCTTTCAATCAATAACTATCAAACATAACTATCTTAAATACCTACTACATAAATAATATTAAAACATATTTTACATAATTTAGATATCGTGTGTGTCAGTATTTTAAGGTTTCTTGACGAAACCACCCTTATGACGGGGCAAGATGAGATTTAAAATAAACCATTTACTAATACCTACACAGCAAGTCGACGTTTACATCCCGGAACTTTAATTGGTAACGTTACGGGTGATTTCACAACGGAACTGAACAATGTCCTTTTCTGTCTACTGTACACACGACAGCACGACGACCCTTACACGCTAGCACTCTACTCGGTTACGATAATGACTTTACAACAAAAGTTTACACTCTAACGTGCCGTCGTGTGTACAAGTAGACCGAGAAAATTGATCTGTGGATAGTACTAACCTCAAATTGGTTTGTCAACGGGTTCATATCCAGCAGCGAGTAGGAAGCCACTCGATCGCCGTTCGCATCGATTATCACTTCCCCGGTGATTCCTGCCGACAAAACACATTTATCTGATGATAACTACTAAATTAAAGATTTTAACACCCTCAACATTTTAATTTCAAATTACAATATCTCATAAACGGCTTAACTGATTTTCAATCCAAATACAAATCGGTTCATCCGATTAAGAGCTACAGTGCCACAGACATGCACACGCCCAGACACACACACGCATTAGCGGTCTTATATCACCTCTATTTTTGCATCGCTTAAAAATACAGCTTCATAAAAAAACTGCCCCATGCATTTTGATACTGCTCCAATTCGGAACCCAAAGTTTTTTGTTCGAAAGTCCGTTATTGGCTTAATCTTATCTTTAGAGAATATTGAGAAACTATTTCAATATTTTTTATTTTGGTTCAGTAGTTTGGATTTTACAACGTTTCAAAGATACGGTTTTATGACGTCACGCGACGGTCATACTGTTGGCGGTCATAGGAACAAAACATTTTAGCGCATAAAAACAAAACTACTGGACCAAAATAAAAAATATTGAAATTAGTTTCTCAATATTGTCTAAAGATAAGATTAAGCCAATAACGGACTTTCAAACAAAAAACTTTGTGTTCCGAATTGCGTGTAGCATTAGGAGGAGCCACTTTTATCCTAAAGTTCTAAAACATAGTATACTTGGAACATACAAGGTTTCATAGAAACATCCCTCCACAATCAACATTGTAATATTATTTTAAGGATTTTCTTTCTTCCAAATTAGCAGATGTAGTTTTTGTTATCTCTAAAATCGATAACTCGATAAGATTTTCTCTCCGACATACTTATAGAGTAATTTTTTAATAGCTTATTTCTGAAACACGACGTCAAATTCTAAATGTGGTTTCCAACAACTTTTGTTCTACGACTTTGGTGAACAAGAAATGGGTCACCCTGTATAATTAAAAGTTTCCGCTTGATCTCTCAATCGAACCGAGCCGAGGCGAGGGTTCATAAAGGGGGTTACAGGGAGTCATACTAGGGTGTCATGATAGAGAGTTAGAGACCCACTGACATCACCCCCTGACATGACTCTATGACCCCCTGACATGATCGTCCATAATCCCGTAACATGACCCTCTATGATCTTATCGAATATGTTAGCTGATATCAAAGTAGAAAAAGTAATTTTAAAAGTAGTGGAATTGAAGGAATCTAATTATCAATTCCTTTGAAGTAGTTGGATTTGGTAATTAGATTACTTTGGAGAAATTGGTAATTGGAATTCTAAGTAGTAGTTGAAATTGTATTGGTAATTTAAATTGCAATTAGGTTTTGCCCAACTCGATCGTCTGCTCTACTCTATTTTTATACACAGCGAACTTTAATCAGCGATCTAAAATACACTCAAAACTAATGTGAATGTTATTGCAGTCCCTTGAGGCCACGAGGGCTTATCAAGTTGTTTATTAGTTCGCCAGTCTAGTGAACAGCTGGTGCACTGTGCGAGGCCGATTTAGGGATCCCTGTCTCAAAAAGACGTAGAAATTACGAAGACCATCAAAAACGCAAACATGAGTATTTTTACCATAATAATGCGCGGCATATAATGCGAACGGGACGACGGTCAGTAGGTAGACCAGCGACAGTAGGGGACATCTCTAAGGCGACAGAGGGTCCGTGGATGCGTGTAGCTAGAGACCGAGGAGGATGGCGTGAGAGGGAAAAGGCCTATACCCAGCAGTGGGGAGATGTGGGCTGAAAATGATGATGAATGCCCAGCACCCAATATAGACTCCTTCAAATTATTATCTAAGGGAAGATACTAGGCAGGAGGAGACCTGGAAGACCCAAGATATCGTCTGAGAATCGTGTGAGAACTTACGCCATTGGTTCCATCAATCCACGAGCTCCTTATTGCGTTTGGCAGCCTCAAAAGAAGAAAATAGCCTAGATGATTGCCAACCTCCGATAGTAGACGGCACCATAAGAAAAAGAAATTTAAAAGGGTAAAAATAGAGTCACATTTAAACCCTTATTAGATCGATCTTGTCTGTGGCCAGTTATCTATCTGTGCGTTTGTCACTGCCGTTTTTCTTGCAAACCTTTCACCCGGCCTATAAAAATTGTGATTTCTTCATCTAAGGGGTACTAAAGCAGCTTAGTAACTCCCAGTCTTAGTGGATTTGTCAGCAGACCTCCATCTAGTATACGCCTAGATGGATACTCAAATCTCGGTTGGCGGTAGTATTCACTATTTACTAAACTAAAGAAAAATCGTTAACTTCCAAAAAAAAAAACGAATGATAGGTATGTGACATGTACAGGCTACATCTTATATTTTTTTTAGGTATGTATTGTATGCATGGTGTCAGCGAATCCAGAAATCAGTAATGTGGGATTTCCGTCGGACAACTTTTGCAAATAATCAGAAAAGTAGGTACAGAACTCTCAGCGCGCGAGTCTAACACGTTCTTGGCCCGACTTTGGGATACCGACGTCGTACGACTCACGAGTTGGGCAAAGTCAACCTTTAGAGGACTTTACACTGCACAACTTATTTTGTAACATGTTTTAGAGCTCAAATAGGTAAGTACTGTAAGAAAAACGCTAAGATACTGCATGGTAGCTCCTATCGCGCACTGTATAATTGCGTCAATCGAAGTTAAGTTACTAGTAACAGCAAACTTTCGGAGCGTGGGAGATGAAAAAAATATTGTTGCGAGTTTCGGTAAAGCAAAGGATGACAAAGTCTTTTATATTTTTTGAAAAATTACTTATGTCAAATGTAGTTGGACATAGTTATTTTTTATGAAAAGTGCCCAATCACCTCACTAAAGAGGTTCAACATAACGAGAATTCAACATTATAAGAATTTGAATCTGTCATTCAACATTTTGCATATTCAACATTATGAGAATTCAACATTCTGGGATTCAACAAAGTGAGAGTTCAACATTATAGGAATTCAACATTTTGAGAATTCAACCTAATGGTCCGGAAGGGAAAAAAGGGGCATCCTAACATGCCGCTGACAGTACCTAAAGTCCTCATAGACAAAAAAAGCTAAACCCAGATCCGGCGCGTGCCCGGTGCAAACGAAAAATAACTCAAACAATAGGTAAAAATGAGCGTAGGAGGCATCGTCGAAATTGATGGATACCTATTAGTGTGTGAAATACGTAATCATCTGTTCCTGTCATGCTTTCTAAGCAGTTTTTTTTTAGATTTTGACAAAGCAATTCCGTGGGAAATGAGATCACCATTATGCATAAATAAAAATCAGTTTTTCTTCACCATGCCGTTTGCTAGATTTTGAAAATGCACAACCGTACTGCCCCTCTACCATTGACGCATTCTTTTCAATATGGCGGAATTTACAAAATCCAATATTTCACGAATTAAGACTCATTTTATATCGGTATTGTACAAAATAGTATTACCTTTGAATAAACATTACGAAGTATATAAAATCAAAGGATGACTATTCGATGTAAAAGAGAAATACATTTTCAAACTTTGTAAATATGAACGCAATGGCGTCAAGGGTAACCCCCCTGTAGGCCTTTACCTATACAGGGCAATTTTTAAATAGCTTTTTCCCGAAACACGTCAACTTCTAAATGTGATTTCCAAAAACTTTTGTTATACCTACGACTTTTCGAAAAGCGCTAGGTATACTTTTTAATTATTGAGAGTTCTTATTCTTTGACAGTAGGCATTAATTTCTATCATTCCAGCGCTGTCTGCACAGTGCGCTTTCGTGCCCATCCCTCTCTACTACATTTCCAGCCTCTCCTGCTCCTATTTGTTACCCTGCGCCAATTTTTTTTACAAATAACTTTAAAGAAAGTTCTGGAAAAAAAATGCTCTTTCACCAAAGTTGAAGAACAAAAGTTGTTGGAAATCACATTTAGAAGTTGGGGTGATTGAGGAAAAAAGCTATTTAAAAATTGCGCTGTATACCTACTATTGCGTCACTTCGTTTGAGTTTTCTTTTGTAACACAATTTAATGAATTGATTGTTTAGTTAAGTTTTTTTCCTAGCCTGTATTTATATTGGTGTACAATAATAGTACATTACTGCCGCGATCTGTAATGAGTGCGTTTCTGGCGCGCTTTTGATGGCCGACAGAGCGCAGCGTAGCGCAGCTCAAGGCCCTCACAGTGCGGTCAGCATTGCAGCCCTTGATGGACAAGCTGAAATGAAGGCCGAGACCGAAGGTCGAGGCCTTTATAGCGCGGCCAGCAAGGGCTGCAATGATGACCAAACTTGAGGGCCGAGAGCGTAGCTAAGCTAAGCTCGAGGCAATCATAGCGTGGCCAGAAGCGCGCTCATTGCAGACCAAGGCTTGTATAGTGCTTTACTCAAACAATGCGAGTAATTAAAATATTAATTAGAATAGTAATTAACATAGTAATTTAATTAGCTTACCATTTGTCGTAGATTAAGTACTTTTTGTCGATTTTCCATTCCGCAAACTTTTTGTTGGTAAGCTTGCTTGTATTTTTCTTTTGACTTCGGTGGCAATAAATTTCCAATTACTAATTTCGCTTGATTTTGAATGTCCGGCGGTGTTAAACACATTAAATCCGAGGATTCGTCGCTTTGAGAGTTCACTTTTTCAACAAAAACACAGAAAAAAATCACTTCGAACAACGCGCGAAAAGTCGAAAACAATATGGCCGCGCTTTTTTTTTCTGTGCAATGTGTCGACTGCCAGTACCCATACAGCCTAATTCTAAATAAATACTTTTTGCACCTGATGTTTGAGTTCTATTTATGAAACAAAACTCGACATTAATGTTTTTCTGGCCGCAAAACACAAGACATTAATGAAATTCCATACAACTTTTCTGGCGCCTAATCCAAGTAGCCCGCAAGTCCGACTTTGCTCAAAGAAGGTTGTCGAATTAATGTCCACATTACGAGCTTTTTTGAGTAAAGAATATTTTATCTTATCTTTATCTTCTCTTCAAGATTTACGTTACATTTAATGTTCAATCTGGCTTACGTCGCGTCGGTTCAGCTGCATCGAATCAATGTAGAATCGGTCTTTAATCTTAATTAATTATCGTCTCCGTCTTGCATGATGGCTGTATTGAATGACTTGTAATTAATTATCGATTCAAGTAAACAATAATAATGTGCAGATCTTCACATCTTTCATGGTTATGATAACAGTATGATTTAATTCGAGCGATAACTCTGATAGTAGGTGGGTAGGTAAGTACTATGTACTGTAGCACTTGTGTGGCGCCCTAAGCTATAACACTATCCAATTAAAGACGATCTTCAAGGTTTCCTGTTTTATTACAGATAAATTATATAATACATTTCTGTCCGCTCTCAGCAACGGATCCAGTCTGAGTGACAATACATTTCGAACCTTATGCCATATAATTTTAAACAGCCTGCTAATTCAAAATTGCTAACTAACTAACCGGGCAGTGGTTCTGCGGAGGTTACATCCTTGCAGTACTTTTATCTTGTACTTTACTTGAAACATTCTGTACCCACATAACAATGGATGTAAAAGCCAATGTTTCATACTAAGACAAGTGGTAGGTAGCGCAAAAATACAGTTGACAAGGGTAGAGGCATTTTTTTGTCCAGCATCTGTTGATGAAGGTTCAAATAAATCTTCAGCCACATATTCAATTATGTGGCAACAATACATCTTAGTAAATATAAATCATATGAGGGCACATGATCGACGCCTTCCCCAGCCGCAACAGTCGCCATGATCGAATCCGTTCGGATGGAATCATCACCTTTGCCTGTAATAGTTACCTGTGGGAATGTCACTAAATCGTGCCAAATTAAGTGACCCAACTTCGTCAAGATGAGTCAGCAATGCTTTTTATCGTTCTTCTGAATCTTCTGATAATTCACTAGACGATATTAGACCCGTGGCCATACTGAGCTATAGTCTAGTATTTGAAAGCACGTAATTTTCACGACAAAATCTTAAATAACTGTTTGGTTTCTTTAGTTCATTAAAAAAACGCTTAATTCATATTACCTAATAAGTTGAATCGTGTTTGGTTATTATAATAATTTTGATTCAAATCGTGAACGCAATTATAGTAAGATAGTAAAAGGAGTATAGATACATAAACTTATTATTAAACTAGTTTATCAAAGTGCCGCTTAACCAAATTAAAACCTTTATTACTTCCCAAAAAGGTTCTAACTCGCTTTACGAGATAATAAAACCTTCCACGTGATGCAATCAGTTGGTGTGGACCATAAACTGTTTTTCCTGTGACTTAAATGGAACTCCGGAAGACATGATTAACTATCTCTGTCATAAATTGTCTTGTTGTTTACAAAATATGTACTGCAATTTTTTGGCATAGTAATTTTTTTATTTTTATGAAACCTACAAACAACAGCCCTACAACTATAACAGTGACTAAGAAACACTTTGTGAAAAACTATGATTAAGGTCTCCGAATGAGAACCGAAACTGGTCGGCTACAGCGACATAATAAAAGTAAGTTTAACCGTTTACGAAATACAAAATGTGCAGTGCTTACGAAAGTTTAAGTGTAAAAATTTGTGAAAAACGTTAATATTTGACAGAAACGAAAACCATTTCAAAACGAAGCAAACTTATAGTAATTTATTCACTTTTGGTGTACATTAAAGTGTTATCTATCCATCTGTACCTATCTATAGCTGCTGAACCGAGCCTTATCAACGTGCTTCAGCAACCTATGAACCTGTAATACAGTATCCCTTGTTAGAAAACGTCTATAGATTCCTGATTGATCAAAGGAATTGATTGTGGGAGATTCGCAAGTCGCACTTTGATCTGCCTTGCGTTACTCATGTATTTATTATTAGTCTCCTATCAGACGGTACGAAAAGAACAAGAAGATAAACCAGTACTTCCTCACCTTCAAAGGTCCTGTTCCACATGTTGCTGATGACGGCAGCGCCATCTAGCGGCCCTCGCGGGTCGGTGGCCTTCCGCAAAGTATCGTTCAAGGCCAAGGCGTAGAGCAGGCCTTTGACCGAGACAGTCAAACTGATCGCCTCAAGCTGAGGCGGCAAGACCTACCGCAGATAGGTCATGGCACTCGGTTTTGGATTTAGTGTACCTTTTTTATGACCAAAGCAGTCGATAAAAGTGCCACTCTAATTAAAAAAAAAGTAGTGTTGGAGGGTGGTGATCGCCTACCTCCGATAGAAGACGTTACGAAAAGAACAAGAAGATAAACCAGTACTTCCTCACCTTCAAAGGTCCTGTTCCACATGTTGCTGATGACGGCAGCACCATCTAGCGGCCCGCGCGGATCGGTGGCCTTCCGCAGTGTATCGTTCAAGGCCAGGGCGTAGAGAAGGACGGCATCGTAGAACGCGGCCACGAAAGTGGACACCACTTCGCCCTTCGCGAACGTGTAGTTGTACTTTGTCTCTGCTAGTTCTTTCACCTGGGGGAAAGTGCAATGGTATAATTTAAACTAAAAAGCTACCTCCAATACTAGCTAAGGCTGGTCCATGAAAACACCGAAAGGATGGTCTACAAAACACCGAACTAGAAATCCTATTAGTCGAGCCGAGTGAGACCACAATAATCCGTTAAACTAGTTCAGCTACATGGAGAGAATGGGAGAAAATTGGGGAGAAATAGCATGACGGACATCCCAAATATCGCTGACAAGACGTAATACCAATGGCTCTGCATAAGCTACAGGTGGAGTATTAGAACTTATGCGGGTCAATTAGCGCAGGACACTGAAAGCTGGGGCGTCTTTTGGTTGCGGAGACCAAGATTCACTGTTGATCCAGCGAGAATGAATGAATTAGAAGACGGGCAGACTTTGAGCATGAGAAAGTTATCTGGCCCAGGCACTGCAGAGAAATCAGCTCTTTGCAGTCTAGATATTTTAAAAATATCTTTCCTGATTTAGGATACTGGTACACTTATTACACAATCATCCAAGCCTTCTTTCACTTTTCCCATCAATCACTATCTGGTATCGTTGATAGACGACCAAATAAAATAAAACCTTTCATTGTTTGATGGTTCTATCTTGAGCTATTTTCACTTTCTGTTTGAGAACTTCCACACCTACCTGATCCGAGAATTCCAGGTACTCTTCTTTCTCGGGTGCAGGGCTGGTGACAGTGAGAACAGCGCTGTAAGCTCGCCTCGCTCGCTCGTTCCGCTCGTCCGTATCGCCTTCCACTTTCCACGGCTCCTTGGATGATGCTGATGCTAGGCTGTGGACAAGGAAACTGGTTTAGCTATTGAATGTTGGAGGGTCCTGTGATGTGTGCAGCGATAGACCAAGGAGGATGGTGTAAGGGGGGAAAGGCCTATACTGTGGGCACATAATATGCTCTGAAAAAAATACGGTAGTGATGCGCGAGTCATCGTCAGTTTGGAAATTCCAGGTATAGATGCAACACCACAACACCAGAACATGATTTTTAAACAGAAAATAGAAATGAAATTTTCACCGAAGTAAGGTAGGTGATGGCATGTAGGTTTCATGCAATATCTCACCTACAAGACCATTGGCTCCAATGGTCTTCCAAATTATGTATTGATGTATTTGGAAAGACTTTACATAAAACCACTTTTATACCTATTGTTAATAGTGAAATATAATGCATAATCGATAGGCGATAGATGCCGACGTAGAAAAAGGCGTTGGACCACTCACTTGGAAAACAGCTCGATGTTGAAGAAGACGTATTCCCCCGATGAAACCATGTTGAGGTCGTCTGCCGCCAGCATTATCTCCCGCACCGTGTTCGGATTGGCGCACACCACCACAACTGGAACAAAGTTGAAACGGAGCCGTCAGATTTTTTAACTATCTCAATATCTCAGGCTGGCAAGGTCTGTATTGTCGAACAATGACATAACATAGACAAACTCCATGAGCAGGGTGTACGAGTATTATGTGTGATCTCATTGAAATACCATTTCAATTTCATATCTGCTTTAAAGTTGACGTGTTTCAGGAATAAAGCTATTAAAAATTGCCCTGTATGTGTCAAAGCTGACAACCACTTTCGGCTCCACCACGGCAACGCCACGCCTTCGTTTTCTGTCTTCGTTACACACAGAAAACAAAGCTGAGATAACTTAAGAAAATTTAGGAAAAAGCGTAGACAATCATAGACTTCGAGTACGCTAGCGTGTTTCAACGAATTCTCTACGCAAAAGATCGGAGAGAGATAAATTATCTCTCTCTTTGTCTTTGTCTTCGCTAAAATAAATAGCAAATGAATGCTCATCTATCTGCCGGTTTCTGATTTGAGAAATTCGCTAAGTAAGCACTTAAATATCGTGCTGCCTCTGCGGATTTCTCACAAAAGAACGTGACAGAACGATAGTTAAGTATTTACTTAGTAAAATTTTCAATTCAGAAACCGAGCCTATGGCTTGTAAAGATATTCACAAAATTGAATAAAGTCTACTTTTTAGTCGACTTAATGCATCCAGGTGAATTACCCCAGGTGCATTAAGTGGAACAATCCGAATCTCTTGAATCTTTCACTGAGAAAGGCTTCAGACTTATTGGAAAAATTATTAAAATGTCACCAAGAATAAACGGCTTACGAAGCTTACGGTTCAGTGGATAGCTTTTTAATATCCTGCAAATGAAAGCTATTTCAAAGCACCACAAAGACGCGAATGTGCTTGTATTTTGTCCAGCTTTTTCCATATAATACAGGGTGGATTTTTAAAACGGGGCAGTAAGGGCAGGTACCTTAACCGTTACAGGAAAACGTTCCTAGAAGACCATCAGATTACTTATTCTCTCTTAGACCATCCAAAACTTACAAAATGTAGGTATTTATCGGTGGCCCTAAAAATAAAACAACGCAGAAAGAACAACAACAAAATACTTCCTTAGAAACTTGTCTTGTCGCTATAAATAGGCACTTTTCGAGCGTGCGCGGAAACTTTTCATAATTCCTATTCATGTATGCTGAAGGTCAGCATCGGTGCGATCTGTACCTCGTAAATGTCACGCTTGAGACCATTTGTCACACGATTAAGACCTAGTAGAATAGAGTAAAGGCTCCCCCAAACTGGCGCGTTTTATCGGTCAGTGGTACCGCAAGCGTTATTGCGATAACTGTTGTTAGTATATTTTGTATTAGGAACGTTGCGGCGTTATTACCGTAGCAGTGTGTAACTCCATGGCCATAAACAGATATCGCAATAACGCAAACGCAATAACGCAAACGTAATAACTCGCCTGTGTGGTCCCCCACCCGCCTTAAGAGGGTGCAGGAGCATGATTTTCCCATACAAACGTAGTTCCGGTTTAATTTCTAAACTAAAGGCTGGATTTTGCTAAAACTTGGTTTATATCAGTAGATGACCAATACGGAGGTTTGCAAATAGTTTTTATAATAAAAAAAAAAATAGCCTGAAAGAAAGTAGAGCGATGCTTTTTTCGCGCCGAAAAAGGAGTTACTTTCATCTGTTATTTACTTACATTATTACACTTCCTATTGGAGTTTAACTACCTTGGGAACATCAATATGTATTGTACTTGTGAAAAAAAAATTTTTTTGAAATAGCTAATAAAATGTAGAAATGGCATCGGAACTACGAAAAAAATTGGGAAAACAGATCTATTACATCACAACTACAACTTTTAATTTCATAATCCTAGTAATAAAAAAAATATCGCGGAACTTCGTTTAAAAGTAGTAGTTCCGTGATATTTTTTTTAGTACTAGGAATACTGAAATTAAAAGTTAGTTTACATGTCGATAGCTTAATTATCTGTGTCTGCAACTATATTTCATCGCCCAAAGAAGAATTTCCCTTACAATAAATTAAAATGTTGAAAAGTGCGAGCGAGAGGGTTGCAGAGCTTCAGGGGATTATTAATGCGCTAGTCTGCGTCACGCAGATGTGGCCAAGAGTTAGAAATGCTTCAGTGAAATACTTTGCTTGGCCACACCTGCGAATCCAACTGACCGTGTGAATTGATTTGAGGTGCGAAGCGACAGCGCTGTACTGACTTCAAATCAGTTACACAGTTACACAATTACACAGGGTCAGTATTTAGGGCATAGGGTCGCATTGACTTGCCGCGAATTTTGATTTAGCCTGTGTCAATCAGATAGAGTTACACAATTTTATAGGAGAAAAAACTAACTAGAGAGATGTCAAACAAGTTTTAGGTCTAGGTAATAATTATTATGTTTGTGTGTGAAGAGTGTGAAGTGAAGACTTTGAAAATAATAAAAAAGGTTTAAAAATAACAATCAATGAAAAAAAAAAACGTTTCTAATCGTGTTTTCTGAAAATCCAAAAGACTTGTTAGTTTCAATAATCCGCTAAAAAAAATACCATAATCATTTCTCCGCGGTAGAGCCTCCGCCAAGTTTTGTTTTTGTAAGATCAGAAGTTGGTAAGTAAGTATATTTAGAGATCGAATAAAATAGGATGTTTGCGTTGACGGTACTAATACTTGCACTTACTAGGTACCTATATCGTACCATACTATGATTTCAACAATAAAACGACAAATCACGCTACTTGCATGTCTTGATTGTACTTCGCCGCAGCAATCTCAGAGTGTTTCTACGAACTTCATATTGCTTACCTTTATTCTATTTATAGCATGGTTAGAGCATGATGACAGGCCAATCAGCCTCGGATCAATGTCATCAGAGACCAACACCAACTAACCGCAAATCTCAATAAATTTAAGTGCATACCTATCTAAACTAAGGCCTTTGCACATCTACGTAATGAGATGATTATACAGCGTCCAGTAGCACCTCCAATCACACTACAGGGTGCACTCTAAGTGGATAGCGGAACTTTAAGTAGGCTGTCTACTGATCAATAGAAACAACTTGTACTTACAAGGTGGCGAGAAAAATTTCATACATTTGGCGAAGTACTGAGTCGACCTTTTGTATGGAACAGCTGATATTTTTTTCGCTCCATATTTTTAGCCACCTAGTACAACTTACACAACTTAGTACGTACAACTTGTTTGTATTGATCAGTTGACAGCCTACTTAAAGTTCCGCTATCGACTTAGAGTGCACCCTGTAGATGGGTGAAGAGACCACTTGGCGCTGCTGTGCCTGGGACATTGTTTTAGATGGAGTAGGCTTGCCCAGCACCTATACCATCCTGACAGTTAAGTCGCCCTAGCCCGCAGGAAAGTCAATACTTGTGGAGCCAACTAAGACGCGGGTTTCTTCACGATGTTTCCCTTCTCCATTTCAGACAAGACTAGTTAATCCACGCTGGTATAAATTGGACGAGATTGTTTATAGGCTGCCAGGCTTAAAAAATGTTTCACTCAAATCAATTTAGAGCCCATGCACACAGGGGCTTAATTGTCTAACTTTTGAATCTATCGCGATCCCCTTCAATTTGACGTTTGAAGGGTGCTGACGAACTTCACACAGTATTTATTTGACACGAACTGTCATTGAAAGCGGTTGGGATAGGGATAGGGATTGCGACTCGATTTTGAAGGATATTAGTGAAGAAAATTGCAAAATCATTCACTCAATATCATTCAATTTGTATGGCGTTTTGACTCATTCGCTCTGTTAGCGATTGTGATTTATAACTTAGACAGTTCCATTCTAATGTCGCAATCACGATCATGATCCCGATACCATTGAAAGGGATGGCGATAGATTCAAAATTTAGACAATTAAGCCCCAGGGCTTATTTTAAATTATACTAGCTTTTGCCCGCGACTTCGTCCGCGCAGACTTATTTTTTCCGTTGTTTTAATGGTTATTCTGCTATTCGGGGCAGAGAGAAATCCAACAAATCAAAAATCATAAAAATCGGTCCACCCGTTCTCAAGTTATAAATGGTGTAACTAAAACGACTTTGTTTAATATATTAAGATTTCGCAACAAAAAAATAATAATATTGAAGAAGACGACAGCAATCAAGCTATTAACAAACAAGTTCACAACTTCATTTGTCACATAGCAACACGAACAGGTTTTGAATTAATGCAATGCATAATATTTATTAAATACAGGTGCAAGTGTCTATTTTATGCAAACACAATTGTGGTCGAAGGTACTGATTGCTATAATCTGAAGGTGGGTCACTAATGCAGCATAATCTATAATAAAATCTATTGAAGTAGGTCTTTGATTCCGATTTAAAAAAGTAAAATACCTGATTGCCGTATCAACTCTATGGCTCTTTGGACAGAAAGTTTTAATTAATCCCAATAGCTGAAATCGCATATTCGTAACTAACCGAATAAATGGTATCCATGGTACAATGGTAACTTCAATCAATAGAAATAAATTAATATTTTATTATAAACCACGCAACGTTATAGAGAGAAAAAAAAACATTTGGGATGTTATCAATTTATACCCTGTAAAAAGTTATTTTGTAACGCGTTAATTATATTTCCTTTCCAATTTATTTATTCGCAGCGCCGTGTGGTCTCTTCACCCGTCTAGTGTGAGTGAAGGTGCCACTGGACGCTGCTGTATAAATCATCTCATTACTTAGGTGCAAAGGCCTTAGTAATTTGGTAACAATTCATTTTAATGGTTAGTTGGTTATCGAATGAGGTAGTGGCCACCCTTGGTGTCAGAGTTTTGAGGCCACCCAAGGGCCTCTGATATGAATGAATGAAATACTCTATATAAACCGGGTTATTTTTAAAGAGCACCAATCAAAACGGTTCGAAAATCAACATCGTTATCATCAAAGGGGTTTGGATTAGCCAATTTAATCAATGTGCCTGTCCAAACATCGTAGGTCATCAAAATTGGGTAGCTAACAAAAAAATACGTAGGTAATTTCAATAGAATGTGCGAACACATTTTTTTAAGCCTACAAAGCAATGTGAGTGAGTGGGAGTCCTGTCAACTGCATACTTTATACTGCTTATTCTTTTTTATCTTTTAAAAATCATATGAGGTCTCTGAGGCGACGACGATTGTGGCTGACAGCCCACAAAAGGTTTTCTAAGTTATATTTTATTTAGAGACAGTTAAAAGTTAAATGGACTCGGGAGACGCAGTTCAGCCAGGCTTGAAAGATTTCTTGAGCAACAAACATTTAATTTTGTTTTGAACAAAAACCGGCTAAGTGCGAGCCCTGACTGGCGGATCCAAGGTTCCGTAGCACCGCATAACTGTATTAAATGAACAAACAATATCTACAGGGTGCACTCTAAGTCGATAGCGGAACTTTAAGTAGGCTGTCTACTGGTCACTACAAACAACTTGTACTAGGTGGCGACAAAAATGGAGCGAAAAAAATATCAGCTGTTTCATACATTTGGCGCAGTACTGAGTCGACCTTTTGTATGGAACATCAGATATTTTTTTCACTCCATTTTTTTGCCACCTAGTACTAGTTGTTTGTATTGATCAGTAGATAGCCCACTTAAAGTTTTGCTATCGACTTAGAGTGCACCCTGTAGTGGTAGGTACAGAACCCTCATCAGTGCCCGAATCCAGCGTTTTGTTGGTATACAACAAAAATGTGGACTCTATTCCATGAAATAGATTAAGCCTTACTAAGCATGTTTGATTGTAAAATTTCATGGTCTTCCTTTTATTTCTGACACTATGTCATTTAGCAAAAAATAATCCTTATGATGAAGCCTTTCGATCGGTATGATAAAGCTACAGGGTAATATTTTTTCTCATGTAACAGGTTCGATTCCCGGTTCAACCATGTAATTATTTAAATATACATATATGAAGGAAGGGAAACTTCCTGGTTTACTTTAATTTCAACTTTATTAGCCTTTTCTGGTCTTTACATCTTTAAAATCTTCAACTTTACAACTTTTTCCTGACTGACACCAACTGACTCCTCGACCTTCTCTTTTTTTCTCAATTCTAAATTGAAATCCATCTTCTTTCTCCCTCTCGCCCACACTTCATTTCACGCATCATCTTATATTCCGACAACGTTCCTTTCACATCCCTATCGTTCATACTCCTTTCTTCCAATCCCACATCCGGCCATCCTGCATTCAGGCTGTCCTCAGCCTGTCTCCAGTCTTACAGCATTCACAGCATCCTCTCATCCTTCCTTCCGCCTCGGCCATCCTGCGTCAAGGCTGTCCACAGCCTTCGTCATCAGATACACAATACAACATATTAGTTTAAAAAAATCTAAGTTTTACAATCTTCAAAAACAAATTAAATAATAACATTTCAATGACAAACTTAAAAACATCCATTATTTTAGACATCGAGTTAAAAAAAAAAATAAGTTAGTCATAAAAGTTACTGAGACACCATGTATAAAATAGTAACTGTCATTAGTGAGAACAACATCATATTGTATAAAAATAATAATAATAAAAATAAACATCAACTCACATTCCTCTTCTATCGCTCTTACTGCACTTACCACGTATTCCGACTAACACTTCATATCATCCGCTGCACTGCATCGTATTTATCGTTAGACTTTACCTTTTTCACCTTGTATGGCCCAAAAAACATCAACTTCAGCTTGAGACTTATACCATGCCGCTTAGGACCCCAGTCATGATAGTACTCCTTCCAGTAGTCTTGATAAGTACCATTACCAAAGACTTCCTTAGTGGTCATCAAATCTTCGTCTTGGTCTTGCGCTTGTCTGAACTGGTCGTGAAAACTCTGCGTCGTCGTAGTTGGAATTATCTGATCATCAAAACTCATCCTTACGCCTCCGTCTATCTTCTTCACTGATACAAATCGACTAATAGACTCTGTACCACTCACCTGAATGACGCCATCTTTTAACCACTCCGCAACTTGCTGCTCCACAACCATCTGCTCGGCCAATGATGATCGCTTTTTGCGCTCTTCGTCTTTCAATACAATTTTCTTGACCCGTACTTGCTTGTTGCTCTCTACTGCCTTCTCCAGCTGTGCCTCGTAGCGCGTATCGCCGATGGAACCTACAACATCACTCGTTAAACATTCTACCTGTAAACATGCATCTTCTTTCAGCAGTAACTTCACACATTCGTCTTCCGTCTTTACGTCTTTCTTATTACAATCACCAATGTTCATGGTTACGTTCACCTTTCCCACTGGAAGAACTTCGGAACATCCAACTCCTGACA
Source organism: Zelleria hepariella (assembly GCA_949319315.1). Taxonomy (NCBI): domain Eukaryota; kingdom Metazoa; phylum Arthropoda; class Insecta; order Lepidoptera; family Yponomeutidae; genus Zelleria; species Zelleria hepariella. The sequence goes on along the minus strand of OX439378.1, from coordinate 30,582,137 downwards.
ACTTTATACCTCCGGTATGAAACTTTGGCAATCCGATATTATTTTCTACTTCTTCGGTCATCAGGATCACTTCACTGCCCGTATCGACTAGTGATTCTGCCATAATCGTCTTAATTCCCGTTATTTGTATTGCTTTCGTCGGTTTATTATTGTTATTGGTCTCATCTGTATTGACAGTATTGACATTGACACTGACGATTCTTTTTTCTTCTTTTTGATTGTTGCTGGTCGCCCTAGTGATGCAAACTTCTTCGTCGTTGCTCCGTTCCAACGTAAACATTGAGCGTCTTGGACCGTGCTGAGGCGACTGCTGCGTTGGTCCAGCTGATCCACTATGCTCACCAACGAGATTATACCTTCGTGCGTCGCCGTGTCGTGTGGGTTGATACAGTTGACATTGTGTCGCAATGTGTCCAAATCCGTTGCATCTGAAGCATTTTGATCCCTGTAGCTTGTGCGGGCAGTCCGCCATAACATGACCATTCTCTCCGCAGTTATAACACCTTCTAGGGGTCGCGTATTCTCTATAACCCTGTCTTGTCATCGCCGGCGTAGTAAAGCTCGTAGTTGGGGTAGTTTGAGCTGACCTTCTCTCTGAGCCTATCTTTTGCTTCACCTCCTCGTATATCTTGATCTTCTCCTTAAGTTCTTCGTACGTTTTCGCACCATACAACATAATTTTGTTCGTCTCGACGTCCTGGATCCCTTCTATTATGTATTTTATTGCGACACAATCAGGCATCTGTCCTCGCTTGCCCAGCTCTCGCATAATCAGGAGGTAATCGAGGCAATCTTCTCCTGGTCTCTTCTTCCTCGCACTCATCATCTCGTGGATTGTTTTTGCATCCACAGTGTCTGGAAATTCCTTTGTTAGTGCAGCTTTTAGCTCTTCCCACTTCCTGAATGCGCTTTCCGATCGCAACCACAGACCCGCGGTGCCGATCAAAGATCTCCGGCCAACTATTAGTTGTTGCAGCGGCGTCCAACCAAATATTGCAGCGTTCTCCTCTACATCTTGCGCCCATCGCACGGAGGATAGTGTGCTATTCCTACCACTAAATTTTGGTACCATGTCATCCATGTATGGCATGTTGGGTGCACTGCTAGCATCTCCCGCGTCTCTAAACTCTTCTTGGTTCGTCGTCTTGTTCTTCTGTGTAAAGGCATCCTTTTGTCTTCTTCTGAGTAATGTCTTCTTTTTAACTTTTATACACCTTCTTCTTCTTAGCCAAGGTTGCGCAAAGGTCGAGCCCCCACAATGAAGGAAGGGAAACTTCCTGGTTTACTTTAATTTCAACTTTATTAGCCTTTTCTGGTCTTTACATCTTTAAAATCTTCAACTTTACAACTTTTTCCTGACTGACACCAACTGACTCCTCGACCTTCTCTTTTTTTCTCAATTCTAAATTGAAATCCATCTTCTTTCTCCCTCTCGCCCACACTTCATTTCACGCATCATCTTATATTCCGACAACGTTCCTTTCACATCCCTATCGTTCATACTCCTTTCTTCCAATCCCACATATATGAATGCAGTTTAAATAGTTTTTTTAATTCAAATAATGTCTTCTCTTTCAGTAAAATGTTCCATCTACAATATTTAAGGTACTTTCCCTCCATGTGGCATAGCCGTGGGACGCCCTGTATACCTAATACAGAAATTTAGGCTTACACAAAAAAAAAAAACTATTGGTAAAAAAATCTTGCAAACAAGGACACGAGTAATCGGCAGTATAGGTGCTTCAAATACAATTCCATTAATGGACATCGATGGCCGTGTCCATCTTGCAGATGGACAAAACGGTGGACAAAACGCTGTCATCATCAATATAAAACACAGCACGTAAAACGTTTAATGGCACCGTAAAACGTAACTCCTCAGTAAATGGCTCTATATTGCACGATTTGCACGTTTATTCACGCGTTGTGGGGTAGGCCGACTAAGCTGTCAGGATGGTATAGGTGCTGGGCAAGCCTACTCCATCTAAACCATGTCCCAGGCACTGCAGCGTCGAGTGGTCTCTTTATCCATCTAGTGTGAGTGAAGGTGCCACTGGACACTGTATAAATCATCTCATTACATAGATGCAAAGGCCTAAGTTTCACGCGCTAGTCTACGTATTGTCACACATTCCCACATTTTTTATCCGGGAAGAACTGAAAGTGTAGGTAATAAGTGAAAGAATAGTTTCAGTGGTCCAACTAGGTACAGCAATCATTATTCCAAAACGAAATTTGTATTTTTTTTAAATTAAGGCGCCGTGCATAGTGAATCGCCCGCGCGCAAAGAAAAATGCACAAAATCGATTCCTGTTTCAAATACACTAAACAAATTGAAAATGTTCACATATAAAACCCTAGAATTAGGTGAGACCTAACTAAAACAGCCAGTTTCGTGTTGACATTCATAAAAGTTTTGAAGATATTTTGCTTAAAAAAAAATAGGCGGCGCACTTTTTTTTTAAGCAAAATATCTTGCAATCTCTTATGGATATCAACATGAAACTGGCTGTGTTAGATAGGTCTCAACTAATTCTAGGGTTTGATATGTGAACATTTTCGTTTTTTTTTGTGTATTTGATACAGGAATCGATTTTGTGCTTTTTTCTTTGCGCGTGGGCTAATTCACTATGCCCAGCGCCTTAACGTATTCTCAGGTTGATTGTTGGCAATGGCAACCACGTTTTTAAATGTGTAAGGTTAAAATCTGAGTGTTATACAATTTTTGGATACTTAAGGGTCAATTACAGTAGCGTAGCGTGAAATGCAAAATTTTCACAGTTTTCTCGAAGCTAAACCGAGCAATATTTTTTCTGTTACAATAATTATTCTGGTGTAAATGGTGTAATATAAGATCCGTGTCCGTGTAGTTTTGATTAGTATTGACACCAACAAAAAGAGGGATTAACGACCTTTGCCACCAAGCTCACTTCCAAGACTTCCCACATAGATATAATTACGTTATTATTATTTCTGTACGCCTATAAGTAGCAGGGCGTCTACTCTGATGAGGGAACTAGGCTGAAACATTTGTGAGTGTATTTTTACAAGGCAATGATGATGATGATGATGATGACAGACTTCGAGTTTAGAGGACATAGAGGAAAGATTAGAAAAAAGTTGCGTGGCAATAAATGCACCATTTTTACGGTTTTTTTTTTTTAATTTACGAGCTCCAAACTAGATTTTCAACAGATTTGTCTGTACTGCTGTACGCTCTTGACGAAAGAGAGTACGCCACCTAACCACGATCCTCTCTCGCTTCATATATATTCAACAGTCGGTGGTAGCGCATACGCTTACTGGTTTTGGCCCTTTACTAACGTTATTCGTCCGTCCGTCACATTATCTGGTGTAGAGCTTTACAAAATTTCGAAATCTGATGCATTTAATCGCTGATCTAGTAACGAAAAAATGTGCATTTAAACATTTTTGATAGTTTTTTTTTTTTTTTTTCAAAAGGTTTTGCAATATGCACACGCTTTTAGAGGTCCCAACAAAATGTTAACTTGTTAAAAGCCACCAAGCTCAATTTGTGTTAGGAAAGTGTTAGTTATACCGTGTTAGTAAATTGTTTTAAATTACACAAGTTAAGGCGCTGGGCATAGTGAATTAGCCCCCGCGCAAAGAAAAATGCACAAAATCGATTCCTGTACCAAATACACTAAAAAAAATTGAAAATTTTCACATACTTATCAAACACTAGAATAAGGTGAGACCTATCTAAAACAGCCAGTTTTATGTTGAGAATCATAAACGTTTTGAAGATATTTTGCTTGAAAAAAAGTGCGCCGCCTATTTAATTTTCAAGCAAAATATCTTCAAAACAGTTTGCTCAGTTTGGCTTCAGTCAACCCGAAACTGGCTGTTTTAGATAGGTCTCACCTAATTCTAGGGTTTTATATGTAAACATTTTCGATTTTATTTGTGTATTTGATACAGGAATCGATTTTGTGCATTTTTCTTGGCGCGCGGGCTATTTACTATGCACGGCGCCTTTTTAAACTTAACTTCGGCCTTTGCTTCTAGGACAGATTTATTATTTACTTTTTAACCGGTTTGACACTGTTAATTTACTACTAAAGTTCTTGTGTAAAGTGAACATAATTTATATCGAGTTAATATTTATACATAACATCCATTCCTACAAAACAAGAATAACGTTGTTTGTTTGTTGTTTACATGTATCTCTTGTTTACTACCTGTCTGTGTATTTTTCACGAACTTTCACGCATAAAAAGTTAATGTTTAAAAGTTCTCCCTTCTATCGTATAATCAAGTCTAGTCTACTGTTACAAGTTTAGTGTTAACCAAATTTGAATTCAATCGGAACTCGGAAGTCATTCGGTCACCGACCGAGTAAACTAGTTTAAAGTTGTAAAAAATGGTTATAGAACGTTTCAGAAACAGGTTAGTCTTTTTTTCACTAATCAATACTAACAACTTTTACTATTTGAGTTAATGCTGAAAGTGCCAATAAAATTTAATACTAACAGCTTTTCCATACACCTTTAAGTAGGCACCTACTAAACCAAATGTATAGTTATAGTTACCAAATGTATAGGAACCAAATGTATAATAGCTGATGTCTTCGTTTCTAGAAATCGCGCAAGACGACCCCAAAACAACGTCCGATTCCCGCACCAAAGAAAGAAAAAAACGTTAGTAAGTTTTAGTAACAAAATTTAATGCCATTACCACTCAACCTCTGCAAAGAAGCGCTGCCAAAAATCAACGAATACATACTTACTTCGCGTAATCAAAGACAGTTTCGTAAGGATCTGTTTCAGCTGCTCCGTTGTGATGGCGGCTTCGTCGAAGGGCACGTTTGTGACCACGGACCCACTGTTCTTGATCACAGTGAAGACAGCGCTCAGGGTCAGGAAGCATGGGCTGTTGCCTTTCCCTGATCCTGGCGGGAACTGGTGGTAAAGCATACCGAGACGGTTCCACTTGAACTCCTGCGGGCAAGAAGGACATTGTGTCAACTCTTTATGGGCTTTCAAACCCTACTCAAACACGAATGAGATAGATTAGCTCGCGTAGCATGAGGCGGTGTTAGAGAGGTGTTAGGGTGTTAGGACTCTGTCCATCCCGCTCTACTTCAAACAAAAGAGTGAGATACATATAGTTTTAAACCCATAGATAGTCTCTAACACCGTCTCATGCTACGCGAGCAGGGGGGACTCAATACACCCCAATCTATCTCTAGAAATAGATGAAATAGTGAGAAGAAGACACGGAAGACCAATTATAGCGAGTTTCTATGATTGGTGCCTCCACTTTGCTTAGAATTATGGATGTAAGGATTTACAACCACAAAAGTAAATTGTAGCAGATTATAAATGAGGTCGATCTACTTTTCTCCTTCTTATAATTATATTTGAATCACACAGTTTTTCACCTAACATGCAAAGGTATACACAACAGCACGTCAGACTGTACACTTTTGTTGTAAAGTCGCCCGTAACGTAACCCAGTAGAGTGCGAACGTGTAAAGGTCGACGTGCTGTCGTGTGTACGCGTCATATTATTTATCATTTGTTAGTGTTTTGTATTTATGTTCACAGTATGTTGAACTTTTAAATACAATTGTTGCTGTTAGTACGACTGGATACAGAAGACAAAAGGAGGTTGTGCGGTTTTTACCTAAAGGGACTACGCCTGACATTCTAGTAAATTATTGGCACTGTAATTTATTTGCTCTGGCCCTTGCGTTTCTTTTGGAGGTACGCATTAATTAAATAGAATACAAATTTCTCTTGCGTTTTCCTTTCCTTATTATTCTTTGCCTCTGAAAACCATTCTCCATAACCATAATAAAATTATCACCATCATAATGTGTAAAAATCATTATCATAAGCCCACGTGGTAGTAGTCCGATGGGTACATACAACAGTAATTGTCAAGGGAAAGGCATCCGGTTCGATTGCTGATGGTTGCCAAATTTCCATGTATTCCATGTACCTACACTTTCAGTTCTTCCCGGATAAAAAATGTGGGAATGTGTGACAATACGTAGACTAGCGCGTGAAACTTAGGCCTTTGCATCTATGTAATGAGATGATTTATACAGCGTCCAGTAGCACCTTCACTCACACTAGATGGATGAAGAGACCACTCAACGCTGCAATGCCTTGGACATTGTGTTAGATGGAGTAGGCTTACCTACCATCCTGACAGCTTAGTCGGCCTAGCCCACAGGAAAGACAAGGTCAGAGGAGACTCAGTTGGCTCCGCAAGTAATTATGGACAGCAACATCCAAAAGGAGTCTAAATTCCAAACCCGACAGAAGTAACATTTATTTAAAAAGTAATTTGTAATTCGTGATCTCGTTTCGTTTGTTGTGCAAAAGTCCGCGCTCAAATAAGGCAGCTACACTGACTGTGTACTAACAGAAGGTCGAAATATTGTAAAATGAGAAGTAACTAACAGTAGGTACGCAGTTTCAAAACGAGGTAAGCGAAAAAAACAATTTAGGGCCAACAGAAACCGGAATATTCTGCTGACCGTTTAATTATTAAAATGAGATGAGGTTTATAATTATGCAAGGCTCGTGATTGCAGCGGGGTGAGGTTAAATTACTGTTGTTGTTTTTTATTAAACAAAACGATCTACTCAAATCTACAACATGTTAATATGTTTATAAGGTTTTGGAATTTTCATTCCACTAAGAGATATTGCAAATGTTCTACTTTAGGTAGGTACTTCTATTTGCACTTAATTTATGGAAGCGCGTTCTTTTAAATATTCATGACTTCTAAAAGAACTTCTAATATGAGAAAGTCCAGTGGAATCCTACAGAGTTCTTTCTTTTTTTTTATTTGGGAAGCAATTTTAGAAAGGTGTTGGTTTTATTTGACAAGGAACATTTAAAAGATCTTTTAATGTATCCGTATTTTGGTTTAAAATATGCACAACACCAAAAAATATTCAGTGCCTCTAACATTTAATTTAAAAAGTACTTATAAGCTATGGATTGTAAGTATTTTTCCATAAGTATTTAAGTATTTATTAGTATTTAAGTAAGTATTTAAGCCATAGTTTCTTAGCCTAAAAGTCATAGCTTTGCTTTTAAGCTATGTTATGTCTCAAATAAGCTTTCATTGTAGCCTTTAAACGTCTGCGTTTATGAAACATCATTTGTCAGTAGGTTAATAGAATCGAAAACATCCCATCCCGCCCTAACGCCCCTATATCCCAATATCACCGTCATTGTCTCGCAAATAAATCCCGGCTCTAACACGATAGATAGGCTCGGGCAAGACTGTCAAACACACAACCCGATAGAGTTACACAAAAGGCCCAGAAGACGTCTCGTTTATAAAGCCTTTCTTTTTTATTAAACGGTTTTTAAACGGTTTTATATTTAGCTCACCCCGTTTGTTTTATTATTTATTCTTTCTTGGGTCAAATTTAGTAATTCAAATTTCACCCTCTTCCTGTCAACCGATTAATCTGAAATTTTGTATACACTTTGGATTTTGGTGACAATACAATTATGTTTATTCATTATCATTATAAATTCAAGATGGCCGCCGCTACAAAATGGCGGATAATTTAAAATAAAACCGTGGGGCACGTCAACTGCCTAATTATAGTGTAACATTACAAAACAAACATTTTAATCAACGATTGTAGACAATTGACGTGCCCCACGGTTTTATTTTAGTCTAGTCTATGCATATGTTTATAATTCCCACGACTGTATCTATTTTATTATTTTTTGGTTTTTAGTACATTTATCTTAAGCATTGCAATGTATGTTTAACATAAAACCGTTTAACTTAAAAAGTTTTTTTACCTATTTTTATTGTTTGTTGTTGACTTGTCTTTCCTGTGGGCTAGGCCGACTAAGCTGTCAGGATGCTATAGGTGCTGGGCAAGCCTACTCCATCTAAAACAATGTCCCAGGCACTGCAGCGCCGAGTGGTCTCTTCACCCATCTAGTGTGAGTGAAGGTGCCACTGGACGCTGTATAAATCATCTCATTACGTAGAAGCAAAGGCCTTAGTATTTTCTTTCTTTTTTGTATATTAACTGGAACCAAATCATGATCGTATTGATGGCCTTCCCTTTACACTTAGCTGGTACGCTCTATAAAGTAAACAAAAGAGGATCTGGAGTTACATGTATAGTGTCCCACTGCTAGACAAAGGCATCTAGTCTTTCATAGCTACATCTTTATCCTGGGCTGCCTCCGGCCATCATGACATAAACTTGATAAGGGGGAAATCTGAGAATCATTGCCAATATTTGCCGTATCTCGCTCTTTTTCATCGTGAGGGGAGCCTATCCGTTACAATTTATGCTCACCGGTCCTGTTTTATACAGCATCAGACGCATATTCGAATGCATGTTATTATGCAAAAATAAGCAAGGCAAAAAATATGTGTCGAAAATGGAATAGCTACTTCATATTTGCACTTTCAATGGAGCGAGACTTCTGTAGTACTTTGAAGCTAAGACGGAGACGAGTCGGCTCACGTAACCCATCTGTGGATACTCGTATGTAGGGAGAGTGATCAGGATCGCATACTGAACGCGGGCGGCATACCAGCCCTTCTACCCTTGACCCTATTTTCCCAATATTGCGCCAGGATCGACTAGGTACCATTATTTCAGAAACTTAGATGCACTGCATGCGTTTTAATAATATAAAGTAACCTAGCTTAAAATAAATATTACAAAGTGTGTGGTGTTAGTAAAGGATGGATAGAACAGTAGACTCGGAAACAAGAGACACAGGATCGGTTCGCGGTGCCGGCATGAACCAATGACTATTTTATTTCTAATTTAAAATTGAATAGTTATTTGCTTGCCTTATGAAATAACGAGCAAGTGAAGGTTTCTACGATTGGACCACAAGCAAAGAAAGAGAGGGCGCAAAAAACGTCTTATTCATGGTTTGAAAACTTGCCTCTAAGAGATTTCATACAATACCTAAATAAAATTAATGAATTAGTTATTCTAAGAAAACAAAGAAAAATTGCACTAAGAACAAAATTAACTTCTTGACAATATTATGATGAATTCTTAAGATGTGGTTGCTTAAAATTGTTTCTTGGAAAATATTTAGGCAGGTCTTAAAATATCATTTGACATTGCAGCAAGCAATGAAATAGTTATTCGAAGAAAACAAAGAAAAATTGCACTAGGAACAAAATTAACTTCTTGACAATATTATGATGAATTCTTACGATGTGCTTGCTTAAAATTGTTTCTTGGAATATATTTAGGCAGGTCTTAAAATATCATTTGACATTGCAGCAATGACTCCTAAGCGTACCGTACCTTCAACTTATTTTTGGACAGTCTAAAAATACACACAAAAGCAGTTTTGGAAAACCGGTTTTGATTAACGCCCATGCTCTTATCGATTAAATCTACATGGTTGCTATATTATATGATGTGTTGAAGTAAATTCATATTTTTTTTATGGCAGAGTTTTTAATTGTGGGACTTCCCCGTTTTCTGCATGATAAAACGCTGTTATAAAATTCAACAGCCAGAATTGTTCACATTAACTTAGAACATATCTATGTATATGTCGCATGTCTGAAAAGATGGTGCATGATACAAAGAGCTACTGGAGTTAGTCATACGTTTGTATATTCGTAAATAGGCAACTAAGCTAATTGGTATTCACCAATATGGACAAATATTTACTTACAAAAGAAAATATTATGTTGATCTAAAATTAATCTTTTAATTTTCGAAGAAAACAAAGAAAAATTGCACTAGGAACAAAATTAACTTCTTGACAATATTATGATGAATTCTTACGATGTGCTTGCTTAAAATTGTTTCTTGGAATATATTTAGGCAGGTCTTAAAATATCATTTGACATTGCAGCAATGACTCCTAAGCGTACCGTACCTTCAACTTATTTTTGGACAGTCTAAAAATACACACAAAAGCAGTTTTGGAAAACCGGTTTTGATTAACGCCCATGCTCTTATCGATTAAATCTACATGGTTGCTATATTATATGATGTGTTGAAGTAAATTCATATTTTTTTTATGGCAGAGTTTTTAATTGTGGGACTTCCCCGTTTTCTGCATGATAAAACGCTGTTATAAAATTCAACAGCCAGAATTGTTCACATTAACTTAGAACATATCTATGTATATGTCGCATGTCTGAAAAGATGGTGCATGATACAAAGAGCTACTGGAGTTAGTCATACGTTTGTATATTCGTAAATAGGCAACTAAGCTAATTGGTATTCACCAATATGGACAAATATTTACTTACAAAAGAAAATATTATGTTGATCTAAAATTAAAAGATATTCTATGTAGAGGTACGCGTATGAATTGAATAGATACGGGGAAAATCATTGTTTAGGTCTGTCACATCCAGCAAAGCGGTTATTCATTCTTCTTTCTCATAGTACACAAGAAAGAGACGTCAGAGATTACACTTTTGTTGTAAAGTCGCCTGTAACGTTACCGAGTAGAGTCTAGCATGTAAGGGTCGTCGTGCTGTCTTGTGTACATACAACGCGACCTCAAATTCACGAAAAAAGACACATCTATCCCGTTCAATCGGGATAGATGTGTCTTTTTTTTTTGTTCACTCAATATTTATTTTTACATTATTATTCTAGTAAATGTATGAGCTATGCCGCCAAGTATTTGTTTTCTTTCCATGGAATTTATATCTGATTCCTTTTGTATGTCAAGCGTAGATAAAACCAGAGTCTTCGGCTGTCATATTAGGGCTTAAGGACTCACCTCCACAATCTTTTTGATGGCGATCCCAGCATGCGTGTAGCTGCCCATCATACGAGTGAGAGTGGAGTAGCTGGGCTTGTAACCAAAGGCCTCTGCTTGCCCTCCAGCTGTTATCACTGGTATGCCCCAGTTCCCGGCGTATCGAGCCACAGGCGCGATGACGTATTCGCAGCCTGGACCGATGAAGGCATCTGCAAAGTTGAGCAAAGGAGTAGAGGGTTGCTGATGCTTAAAGATTCGTGTCTGTGAGGTTGATGATATGTCTTCCAGGTACTGGCAGGCTGCGCAGCCAATTTTGGAGGTTATTTATTTAATCGTGTGAGGATTGCTACCCGTGTGTGATATTTGAAATTGTCAAACGAGATTGTTCTATTTCCTTCGACATTGCGTGTTTTAAATTCGTTAAGACTCGACCTCCTGATCTTGGGCAGACTGGCAGCAAAAAAAAAAAATGGGAAAGGTGACGTTCTTTAGATCAGGGATTAATTTAAAACATTTGATTGAAATGGAAGCGAATGTTTTCGCTGTCCGTGCCTAAAGATCACGTGTGAACTGAAATTGTTATAATGGTGAAAGTTTACGAACTAAAGTTTTATTTTTACCTGCAGTGCCATTGATGTAGAACTCGAAAGCTGCCAGAGGTCCCTCTGCCGAGTTGCAGCCAGTGTCTCTGTAGTCAACCAACATCTTCCATCCAGGCAGAACACCATCTGGTCTCGTTATAGATTTCACTGCGATCTCCAGAATTGGTAACACTTTTGTAAGCGCGAAAGTTTCGTTTGCATCAGCAGGCAGCAGAACTCCGAACTTGACTATTTTCTCGTCAAACTGATGACGCTCCGATCGGAGTCTGAAATTGGTTTTTTTGACATAGTAAGGGCTTGAGGCTAGGTCATGTGGATAACCTATGGCGTGTGAGTCGTCGTGCATAGTATATTTTGGGATTTCAAAGAAAGGATGTGAATATTGACCATTCGTTGCGTTTCTAAGTTTGTTCAGTTCTTGGTCTTCAGCAATCACGTCTTCATCGTCTCTCTGTAACGCCCTATTATTTCGATAGTTCTTTCTATGATCTCGGCTATCGTTGTGCCTCGCCCTTCTGTGATCGTAGTCCCTTTTGTGTTTCATTATATTATTATGTACATTATTACTTACACTTACATCACACGTGATTATCACATTTATTATACACAAGTAGATTAAGAGGAATGAAATTAATCTTGGTACTTTAGTGTTTTTTATTGCTTCTTTTTTAACCGTGTGTGTTTTAGCATTGTCCATAGGTAAATTGACTTGTACGTTGTCATTTTCTTTGCCGCTATCGATATTTTGTCTTCTTTTGTAATTTGTTCGATCGACATGAAGTATTCTTAGTATTTTTCTTATAATGTTTCTGTAGTTTTGGAGTATCGCATTCACGATACTCGTGAGCATTTTACTTTGTATTTTAACACATTTTCTCAGTTTACAGTAGTTACAGTCACAGTAACCATCTTATCACCAACTATAAAATTAAAATTTCACGTTAATTTTTTGTTTCAGTTTGCGAATGCTCGGATTGTACGCTTTGCTTTTTTTAGCACTTCAGCATAAGTACAAAAATTATAAACCCTTTAGCACATGTTTACCCTAATTAACTTAATTCCCCAAGTTTTATGTTCAGTGGGTTTAATTGTGCAGGCTGTTTGTCACTCAATCATTGATTTATATTTATACTAGAATAAAAAAAATTGGTAATCAAACTAGCTATTAATATACGCAACCCTTTCCACAATAAACGTGAGTCTTCTACAACTTTTTTTACATAAAAACCAAAGAAGGGTCAAAGAAGGTACGTCCCGCCCGCCCGCCACATAATAATTTTATAGAATAAAGACATGGTTTAGGAACAAATTAGATAATATTTACGATAGATACGTTTTTAATATTAGAAGTAGCATCAGTTTTTATAAGCTCTGCTTTGATGGCAAATTAAATATCCTATAGACATAGTCATAGATTCTTCACATATATTCATTTGTGTTCCTAGTTTAGTACTTTTTCCACGAGATGATTTTGTATCCAACTAGGTAGTTCAAATTCTAGCTAGGAAAAATCGCCAAGTTATTTAAGTGTATTTAGTGGGACATCGTGAGGAAACCCGCGGCTCAGTTGGCTCCACACGTATTGACCTGTCTTTCCTGTGGGCTTGGTCGACTAAGCTGTCAGGATGGTATAGGTGCTGGGCAAGCCTACTCCATCTAAAACAATGTCCCAGGCACTGCAGCGCCGAGTGGTCTCTTCACCTATCTAGTGTGAGTGAAGGTGCCACTGGACGCTGTATAAATCATCTCATTACGTAGATGCAAAGGCCTTAGTTTTTTTAGTGGGACTTACAAAGGAAAGAAAAATTACCGAGTCCAATCAGTCGAACCAACAGAAATACACATTCACGTGGTCAGATTAATAGGACGAATCGGTAGGACCTCGTGGCCAGAGAAAATCTTGCGTATTGGTGATACCAGTCACGTCCAACACCTAAATAATAATGTCTGGATAACTGTTTGTATCATTGAAGTAACGAAAATGGCGACGAATGACCGCGGCGAATTGATTTAATGATGGCTCTTAAGCAGGGCTGGATTATAAAATCATCAGAATTATTATTCTTTATGAGGGGTTGGCCAAACCACGACCAAAGAAATTCTGCGTGCTTTCTTCTTTTTCTTTGTTCCCATTGAGACTGAGGCCGACACATTTCTGTTTATGGCAGCAGCTGTCTATCAATAATTCAGTAATACATTTCTATTCATCTGCATATGCTTTAGAGTTTAGAGAATGAATAAAATTATATTTAAATTTATATGTGGTAGAACCAAGAACTACTTTTTGTAATATTACTATAAAAATATATAAACATCGCTTTGATATTCTATCGACAACTCGTCAACAAGTATACCTTACAAACAAGTATATTTTTGAGGTTAAATAAAAATTAATAGTATACCATAATATACAATATAATTCAACAATAAGGTATGGAGAGGGGCCCCGAGACTTGCATTGCCTAGGGCCTAGGGGCCTCTCATAGCCCTGCTCCGACCCTGCTCGCAGGAAACACGATCGTAGATTAGTTAGAGCTAAATCTTAGTTGGAATTTTAATTAAATATTTGCTGTTTGTTACCCAAACCAGTGATTTATTGGTGCTGTAGATTGATTTGTGAGTTTCATGGCGCTACTAGGATTAAGGGTGGACGATAGCAACGTGGCGGGAAATTCAAAATTTTCACAGTTTTTTACATTTTGTAGCTAAACTGAGCTATTTTTGTTCAGCGATTTTTCGTTCGCGGCAATAAAACAGTATTCTTTTCATTATTGTAAACAACAGAACAACAATAATTCAGCCGATTATGTGTTCTGGTCTACGAAGCAGTGGCACTGCCCAAAAAACTTGTCGTAGACCAGAACACATAATCGGCTGAATTATTGTTGTTCTGTTGTTTACAATAATGAAAGGAATACTATGTTATTGCCGCGAACGAAAAATCGCTGAATAAAAATAGCTCTGTTGAGCTCCAAATGTAAAAAACTGTAAAAAAAAATAATTTTCCGCCACGCTGCTATCTTCCAGCCTTAAGTTGTATCTTCCGAAAAAATATTTAAGAAATACCTTAGCTAGGAGTTCTACCTACCTATTTTATCCTACCTATTTGAATTACTATAAAATTTAGACTTCAGAAACCTCGATTCTCTTTTATAAACGACCTAGTCTTGTAGACCCATATTATAATGGAAGAACATTATTCAACTGCTAAGTTAAGTTTGTCCTCAGTTGCCTGCTTTACCTAGAACTGTTGTTACAAATGACATACGAAGTCCACGACATAGAACCATGCTAAAAGTTTCATACGCATTGTTAATTGAAACATAATGTGCAAACCGTGTAGAAAGACGTAGTATGAAATGTTTTAATGTGACGGATACGTCGCATTAAAACTAATTGTAATATTTATTACCCGGTTGCTATTAATAGGACACATTATTTTCCCACAAACAAGGGGAAATTCTAGTGTTCAGTAGAGTACCGTCGGGACTCTACATATTTTTCGTGACAGTAACTTCTGCCCACTTTGCTGTCAGAGCTGCTGCTACCCAGCTTTGACAACTTGTTTTCAATCATAGGTAATCCCTTTTTTACCGTCTTTAATAGCAATAGACCTTACCTACGAGTACGTACCTATTCTAGGGGTATAATCAATAGCATAAGGATAAACAAGCAAATTTTAAGTAAACTAAATTAAAGACTGCACCAAGATCTTATTTGATTGAACTCTTTAACTCTGCTATAGTCGGCCACACGCTAGGATACCCCTTTTTGTTCAATTGGCGCCGTTATGCCGCGCGCGATAAGAGTTGCCATGGGGTATCTGTGATTGTGGCCGGAAGTAAACACAAGACAGCACGTCAGAGTGTACACTTTTGCTGTAGTCACCCGTAACGTAACCGGGTGCTAGCGTGTAAGGATTGACGTGGTGTACCGTGTATCGTGTGTACCTACATAATTTTTGTAAACTTTTGTACAGTAAATAATTTAATAATAATAATATTAACTGTTACAACAAATGACTAGAGGCTCAACAAAATTCACATTTGACGACTTAGAAGCCATCATTATTTATTTGTTGAGTCAAATATCATGTTTCAATCGCACTGGTAGTCAGGTTTTAGTTTTAACTTTTTATGTGGGTAAAGTGTTTTGCTGCATATTTTGCCTGTCCAATTATAAGTCCGGAACCCGCAAAAAAAGAAGGTCCACGCCTCGCACGTATTGCTTAGTGTTGAGGTCAAATATGTTACGAAAATACACCTTTGAGAGTGTTTGTCGAGACGTGAGCTTGCAGTGAAGTGAAAGTGGTGGAATTAAACGATATGCGGCAGAAACAAGAGATTAGGGTTCAGTACATTGATTTATACGAACGTATCTTGACAACAGAAACAAAAAAAAATGACAGTCATGTTCATAGAGATTATCAAATAAACAACCTTTTTATGTTTATGCTATTTCAGCATCCTCCCATAAACATAAAACCATATTCGATGAACAGCTAGCTCTTCAACTATACTTCTTTACCGCCTTCTTCTTCAACTGTGTCCAGAAATATGTTTATACTTATTCCAACAGAAAGGTAGACTTCAATATGCTGTAGAAACTTAGAGGCATCTACGCAATGAGATGATTTATGCAGCGTCCAGTGGCACCTTCACAGTCACTAGATGGGTGAAGTGATCAATCATTGTCGTCTACGAATCACATTTGTAAAAATAATGTCCTTTCACTAGTCGTATAACAAAGGTTGTTAGAAATCAAATTTCGAAAAATGAAGTTTTCAGGAAGCAATTCAAAAATTGCCCTATATACAAATCTATACGTTCGGTAGCCCAGAGTGCATATTTCCAATTACAGGCCCCACACAACTAAATGATAGGCAACTCGTACTGTCGGCCACAGTCACAGATACCCCATGGCAGCTCTTACCGCGCGCGACATAAGGGCGTCAATCGAACAAAAAGGGGTATCCTAGCGTGTGGCCGGCTGTACAAGTGATCATGATGGGCAAATTGACGGGAAGAAGGAAGGCGACTGAAGTCATGGCTCAGAAACTTCAGGGAATGGACGGAAGACCTATTTCAATGGGCATTGATCAGTGAGGCATCGATTGTCGTAAATTGAAAACCATTTCGAGGAATAGGGATACTGATTACTATTAGGGGTTTAAATAAGTAAAATTTAAACGGATTATTAATATTTATCGCCAAAAATAATTTACTTAATTTTTCTTTCGATGACGTCACCATAGCCTCTAATGCGGTAGTTCCATTGCCTACAAATATTTAAAAAAACAACTGTCAAAAGTGTCAAATAACTGAGAAAATAACCTTTGTGTTGACTTGACACTGACATTTGTCAAACGTCAACATATTTTTATTTTTTTAAAGCATGAATGAATGCAATGAACTTAGTACATAATGGCAGTGGTGACGTCATACACAAAACTTTTAGAAATTTTAAATTATTAATAAAAAATATTTACATAAAAAATTAAGAAAATATTCAAATTAGTTTCTTATATTTGTCTATATTTTCGATTTATAGAACAAAAAATAGGGTTTGACGATGCCCATTGCAGCAGCAATTTTTTTTAATAACTTTTCTTTTCTCATAGTTTTGCCTTCGATGACGTCACATAACACAGAAGGGAGGCTCTCTTCTCAGCACACTATGTCAGACGCGATCGAGTCGAGTTATTTTTAGACTCGACGGTCATTATGAAGTCACGGCCATTACAACATCTGACTTGCTTAGAACAAAAAATAACCTGATCCTAGTAACTTTGAGTGGAGGTGGCCACTAATTTGCCAGATTTTTTGTCAAAAGGTGACGAGAACTAATTTTAAACCAACTTTAACTTTTTCCTTTTGGACTGTTCTTTGCTTTCTTTTGCCGCGTCAGTTCTAGGTTCAGTTTTGATCTTTCTTTTGCCCTTGGTTTTGCTTTCGCGAAAGTTTGAAGTTAGGTTTTTCTTTAGAAACAAAAAAGGATCCGACTGGGCGAGCTGGACGTTTTTTCATTTCTCTTTAGTTCTCGGATGTTTTGGGTGTGATATTAATTTTATATTTTTTGTGGGTTCTTAATTTTCAATAAAAAAACAATGTAAAATTATTTTTTATTGAATTTGGTGTCCATCGGTTCTACATAAATATCAAATATATAAGGGGTTCCGTCCTCCAGTAGGGGTTCCACTCCCCAGCAGATTCAAACACACGTGGCACTTATTTATGTTTAGTTTATTCACTTTACTTATTATTTGATATTAATTTCACAATATTGATTTCACGAGACACGTCCGTTCAGTCGAACGGTCACACTCCGAATCCCGCCGCCAGCCCAATCCAGTTCTTTTATAAGCCGCATTGGCGTGGCGGCCGCATTCAAATTCTTTCCTTTTTGTTTTAAATGCAAACAGTTTAGTTATCAAATATACCTACTGTTGATTTTAAAAATACATTGAAATAAAAGGAAACCTAACACTCGACCATCCTGACATCGTGTATGTCCTCATACACTGATCAAGTGATAACCTAACACTCGGTCAATTTACAAATGACATTGATGATATTTGCCTCAGTATTGTTTGGCATACAATTGAGTGTAATTATCTATCTATATATCTGTTTACAAACATCAAAACATTTTAACTCTACAAATATCTGAACATTTCAACTCTATTCTTTATATTTTTATTTTATTACTGCTACATGTGGACAATTCAAATTTTACCAAAACCAGTACCACTCGTCGAACTAATTCAATTCTCGAGAAGCGAATACATAGAATGAAATAAGGATACAAATCAGCTGCTAATACATGAAAAAAATTCAATTCTTACGATTAGCATCACATAATGAACTAATTCAATTATCAAGGCGTGTAATCTACACCAATTAAAAAAAAACATCAATTAATTGCAGCAAACCAGTTCAATTCTTGCCGCAACGATCATAAATACAGTTTTAACATAACTTCAAATGTCACTAAACTAAAACTCCAATGTCGCTCAACTAAACTTCACACACAAAACTGTTTCATTATAAATTTAAGTATCCTCAATTATTACATAAAATCAGTATCACTCCTCGAACCAATTAAATTATATCAATTATAATTCAACAATATACATAGTAGTAGATACAAGTACATACTAGTAGCCAATACGTGAAACAATTCAATTCTCATAATTGGGACCACATCTTGAACCAATTCAATCTCAAGATGAATAATTTGTACTGATTCCTCAAATAACATCAATTCGTTTCAGCAAACCCATTCAATTCTTGTCACAAAGATCATATTTTTATATTATTTTAAAGTTTAAGTTGTACAACAATCATAAATCAAATTCAAAAACTAGTATCACGCCTCGAGCTAATACAATTGTCGTGAAGCAGATACATAGTAGGTATTAGGTACATGTACAAACTATAGCAGCTAATACGTGAACCAACTCAATTCCCTCAATTGGGACCACATCTTGAACCAATTCAATTCTCAAGATGAGTATTTGTACAGGTTCCTCAGATCACATCAATTCGTTGCAGCAAACCAGTTCAATTCTTGCCGCAACGAACATAAATACATTTTAACATAACTTCGAATGTCAATATACTAAACTTCTCACATAAAAATTAAACTAGTATCACTTCCAATCAATCTTGAATCAATTCCATTGTCATACTTTTATTATACTTAGGTACATTTCTAAGCTTAATATTGAGTGAATTTTCCTTCTCACACAAAAACACACATCAAAATCGGTCACCAAAGTCCGCATAGTCTTCCTTCTCACGGACAACACCAACCAATCTAGCTGTGAACCTTCCTTCTCACAGATTTGAACTTAATGTGCATATTTCGTGAACCTTCCTTCTCACAAAAATACACACATTAATATCGGTCACTAATAAGATCGGTCACTAAAGTTCGCATAGCCTTCCTTCTCACGAACAATACTAACCAATCTAGCTGTGAACCTTCCTTCTCACAGATAATTTATAAACAAAATGTGCATATTTAGTGAACCCTCATTCTCACACAAACACGCACATCAAGATCAGTCACTATAGTCCGCATAGCCTTCCTTCTCACGGACCATACCAACCAGTCTAGCTGTGAACCTTCCTTCTCACAGATTATAATGAACTTAATGTGCATATTTCGTGAACCTTCCTTCTCACAAAGATACACACATTAAGATTGGTCACTAATAAGATCGGTCACTAAAGTTCGCATAGCCTTCCTTCTCACGAACAATACCAACCAATCTAGCTGTGAACCTTCCTTCTCACAGATTATAATGAACTTAATGAGCATATTTCGTGAACCTTCCTTCTCACAAAAATACACACAATAAGATCGGTCACTAAAGTTCGCATAGCCTTCCTTCTCACGAACAATACCAACCAATCTAGCTGTGAACCTTCCTTCTCACAGATAATAATGAACTTAATGTGCATATTCCGTGAACCTTCCTTCTCACAAAGATACACACATTAAGATTGGTCACTAATAAGATCGGTCACTAAAGTTCGCATAGCCTTCCTTCTCACGAACAATACCAACCAATCTAGCTGTGAACCTTCTTTCTCACAGATCATAATGAACTTAATGTGCATATTTCGTGAACCTTCTTTCTCACAAAAATACACACATTAAGATTGGTCACTAATAAGATCGGTCACTAAAGTTCGCATAGCCTTCCTTCTCACGAACAATACCAACCAATCTAGCTGTGAACCTTCCTTCTCACAGATTATAATGAACTTAATGTGCATATTTCGTGAACCTTCCTTCTCACAAAAATACACACATTAAAATTGGTCACTAATAAGATCAGTCACTTAAGTCCGCGTAGCCATCCTTCTCACGGACAATACCAACCAGTCCAGCTGTGAACCTTCCTTCTCACAGCTGGCAACTCGATGGTATATTCGTATATTATCATCTAGATATACACCGACTAACTAAACTTATCCAAAAGTACTCTTTCATATATGAACCTACACTTAAAATAAAGTACTAAAATACTCTTTACACCAAATCAAACATCCTTAATGATTTAGAGTTTTTTTTTTTTTCTGTCACCAACATAGATCCATATTTATGTCTTTATATATTTATTTATATGGCTTGTATTTGTCGAAGGTCTTTGGTAGGTACAATTAGGTTATTATTTTATCTTGTAATTGATTCCGGTCATGTTTTGTATGCAATAAAGTATAATAATAATATGTATCATTTTTATAATTATTTGAATTGAATCTATATATTTTACTAATTTAGCACGTTTCATTTTAGGTAATTATTTAAATCCTTGGACTTCCGATGAAGGAATATTCCAAAGACACCGTTCAGTTCCTAAGCCATAGCAAATTAGAGGGGAAAAACGAACCGGTTAAATGAAAAACCCTCTTGGCTTCTCTCGAATCTATAACAGTAGCTGGTAAAGTAACTTCATGTATCATCCTCTCCATTGACTCTTCATGAAAATCATTGACGAGTAACGTCGCGAAAATCTTGTAGAAAGTTGTTCATAAAAGAATATGTTAAGTCAACATTTTATAGTCTTGGCAACAATGTATCCCCCTTCTTCGTTCATCATCAATCTACCCAGCACGATCGCTATCAAATGTGATTCTAAAATATTGTTCGTTGTCAGTGCCCGCTCGCTCAATCTCAACAGTGTTTTAATGAACCTAATCCTGGAAATTTCACTTCACTGCCAAAGCCATCCGCCAGCTATCTTAGCCATTCAATTCCAGATACTAGACAATATAGGCCTCGACTCCAAAGGCATTTATATTATAATTGAACATCTGTGCTGGCATGGCAGCAGACAGCTAACGTACTAACGAGCGAACGATCTTACGGATGATATATTCTGAGGGGTGCGGCAGATATACTATTTATCGCCATTACTATTCAACGTTTATGTTAAAAGATATTCTCGGAAGATCTAGAAGACGCAACCGAAGGGAATGTTGTAAGGAATCTCAACCATCAACCATGTCGGATATCAGCCGATACCATTCTACTTGCTAGCTGAATTTGAAGATCTGCAGCAACTGCTTAATTGTGTTGAGTCTATCAATGCTAAAAGTCGGCATTAAGAAACAGCCACTAGTACCAGCCAGCAGTACATTTATATGGATGTAGAGATGTATGCTGAACGACCAAGAAGATCACATTAGAAGTCAGATACGGCATAGAAAATCCAGGAGAGCAATGTGCTAAATGTCATCTGTCATGTTCCTTGTAACACAACACTCAAGCTCTGCACAAAATGCCAATATGTGGACACTAACACAGACCTCGTGGAAATGGTAAGAAGCTTTTAAAATGTGGGTATGTAGAAGAAAATGCTGGAATTATCATAAATGAATCGAGTAGCAAACACTACAGAGCTGGGAATCATTTATGCATGGGCCCAGAGCTCTTAAAGGCCATAAAACTGGGTAAGTCATAATATTACGTCTGACATTTTCGTAAGCACTGCACATTTAAAAGTAAAAATAAATATTGTAGTAGTATTGCATAATGGAAGTAATTGAAACTGATAAAATCATAAAACTTTACAATTTGTTCGCAAAATTATAAGCAGTGAAACCTTCTGCAACATATCCTCTTGCTCCATGATCCTCAATCAGTCGACTTCCAAATCACGCTCTTGCTCGCGAAGACTGCGGCTCTGAGACTGGCTTGGCTGGGATCCACTTCATCGACACGGTGAGACGACTCAGCACGGGCCACCGACGACGCTGTTCTACTCTCGCTCCTTCTACCTCAATCGATCGACTTCCAGCTCACGCTCTCGCTCGCGAAGACTGCGGCTCCGAGACCGGCTGCGAGATCGGCTGGGCTGGGATCCTCGACTCAGCACGTGCCGGCATATTCAGCCGACGGAGATCTTCACCTCGGAGAGAAAATAAACAGAGTTTTAAGGTTACTGGTCAAGAAAATCGCTCGTAGGTAGGGATTAAGTAGGTAGGGAAATATCGCAACTAAATATTTTCTCGGCATCCGAATGACTAAACTGATTATTTACTAGCTGTTACCTACTTGAACGGAACGTGCTGAAGACCCTTAAATTTGGCGTACATGTATAAAGGTGAATATGATTGAATACAAGGTATTACAGACTTCTAGACCAGTGCTTGGTTGCACAGATTACTAAGAAACATCATTCTACTAAACAAGTGATGGGACAGTCCCTAAGGACTCGGTAGTAGTGATTAAAACCTATTAACTAGCAAAATTTCTATTTAACCTATAATTGTGTTATCGAAAGCAATGGGTTTCGTTTATAGGTATTTTAAAATTCTTCCAATGATTTTACTATAAACACTGTAGCAATAAGATCTTAATCGACCGTAGGTTCAATTTTAGATAATTTATACTGTGTTAAGAGTCACCTCAGCTCACACTAGATTGGCGAAGCCACCACTAGACTCTGTAAGCGTCTAAAGACGTTTAAAAATCTAAAAATGGACAGAACTAGCAATCCACACTATGTATTTTCTAGATTATATAACATGGGCGTGTACTTACGCGAATTTTCGTTCCTTGGCTCGCACTTCTGAAGTATAAGGGGTTCCGTCCTCCAGTAGGGGTTCCACTCCCCAGCAGATTCAAACACACGTGGCACTTATTTATGTTTAGTTTATTCACTTTACTTATTATTTGATATTAATTTCACAATATTGATTTCACGAGACACGTCCGTTCAGTCGAACGGTCACACTCCGAATCCCGCCGCCAGCCCAATCCAGTTCTTTTATAAGCCGCATTGGCGTGGCGGCCGCATTCAAATTCTTTCCTTTTTGTTTTAAATGCAAACAGTTTAGTTATCAAATATACCTACTGTTGATTTTAAAAATACATTGAAATAA
Source organism: Zelleria hepariella (assembly GCA_949319315.1). Taxonomy (NCBI): domain Eukaryota; kingdom Metazoa; phylum Arthropoda; class Insecta; order Lepidoptera; family Yponomeutidae; genus Zelleria; species Zelleria hepariella. The sequence continues at coordinate 30,558,911 of OX439378.1, read as the reverse complement.
AAGGAAACCTAACAAATATTACTTTTGTTCCTAATAATATGTGAGTGCGGTAGTCTAATTTTCCCGCGCGCAAAGAAAAGTGCACAAAATCGATTCCTGTATCAAATGCACTAAAAAAATCGAAAATGTTCACATAGCAAACCCTAGAATTAGGTGAGACCTCTCTGAAACTGGCTGTGTTGGGTAGGACTCACCTAATTCTAGGGTTTAACTTTTTCTGTTTAGTGTATTTGATACAGGAATCAGATTTGTGCATTTTTCTTTGCGCGCGGGTTAATTCACTATGCCCCGCGCCTTAAGGTGGGACGTTAGCAACGTGGCGGGAAATTCAAAATTTTCACAGTTTTTTACATTTTGTAGCTAAACTGAGCTATTTTTGTTCAGCGATTTTTCGTTCGCGGCAATAACATAGTCTTCTTTTCATTATTGTAAACAACAGAACAACAATAATTCAGCGATTATGTGTTCTGGTCTACGAAGAAGTGGCACTGCCCAAAAAACTTGTCGTAGACCAGAACACAATAATCGGCTGAATTATTGTTGTTCTGTTGTTTAAAATAATGAAGATAATACTGTTGTATTGCCGCGAACGAAAAATCGCTGAACAAAAATAGCTCAGTTTAGCTACAAAATGTAAAAAACTGTGAAATTTTGGAATTTCCCGCCACGCTGCTATCTTCCAGCTTTAAAACAAAAACGCTACACGCACCGCCGTTCCGAATTTGTAGTCTAAAATGATTACCCGTGTCAGACCTTGAACGCAACTTCTGGTGTAGGTACTGGAACGTACCAGCACTCTACCCAACTGCGATATCGAGCAAGTGCCCATCGATGCAAAATTAATACCTTTGTCATGCAGTAATTGCGCTTCTATTGCAATCGGTTGGAGTACTGCCCCTCTACCCTTGACGCATTTTTTTCAATATGGCGGAATTTACAAAATTCAATACTTCACGAATTAAGACTCATTCTAAAATGGTATTGTACAAAACAGTTTTACCTTTGAATACACATTACGAAGTATATAAAATCAAAGGATGACTATGCGATATATAAAAGGGAAATACATTTTCAATTTTTTTAATATGAACGCCTTGGCGTCAAGGGTAACCCCCTGGCTCGACTGATGTGTCTCTACTTATCTTTATAGGTTTCTCTATCACAGGAAAGCCTTTGAAATATAAAAAGAGTTTTATCCCCTTATGTGGCAGAGCTAGTCCAAAACTTTTATTACTTGTGGACTCTATTCTGAAGCAATAAAGTTCAAATTATGGTGGCAATGAACATATTTTAAAAGGGTCAAGTTGCTAATTAATTCGGAACGGCATCGGCAGCACGCTGGGCTAGGTACCGTAAATATATGAGAGGTGTCTATAAAAGCGTTCACAACGTTTGAAGCGTTTCAATGCATGCTCAATACAACGCTTGAACCTTAATCACTGCTGCGATAATAACGCTATGGCCTTCCTAATTCAAAATGTACTGATAACAATTGCACTAACGCATCCGATACTATCGACCGATAAAACGCGCCTGCATAATGCCTAATAAACGCATCCAAAACCAATGAAAACTTAATAGTACCAACCTCCACTGGTGTGATTTTTGTATGCGAATTTTTGTTAGCAGATGTGAGCCTCAGAAAATAAACCCTACAGTCTGAACATTTTTCGCCTCACGGGCGTATTATCGGAAGTGGCTTCGGTCCTTCAGAACATCTGTGTCCAATAGGTTTTCCGACGAGACTGCTTCGGGCATAAACGCCCAGAGGCCTTAGCTTGTAACGCAATGGCGTATCGTCCCAGTAGAAAGTGAAAACCGGGATTTCCTCGTTTTTCTCCTACAACCAGCGAACTAATCCTCTAGAGTTAGAATCAGAATATTCTTTTCTGTACTACAAAAACATTTAAAGGACCAACAGCATTAATAAATCGTAATTGAAGCCGTCAACCGGGAGTCCATTTTGGCACCATTGCGTTACAGGCTAAGGCCCCTGTTTTCAGGTCAATTGACAGAACAGGGCCTAGTGTAAGGCTGTTTTTCAAAAGGATGAATTACTATGAAAAAATAGTATATTTCATTACAAGTGTGGAAAGGCTGTCATTGCAACGAGTTCCGACAAATGGCTACCCGAGCCGAGGCGCAGCCGAAGGCGAGGGTTGACAGTCGGAACAAGTTGCAATGACGGTTCCGCACGTGTACTGAACGACTATTTTTAATACAGTTGCGAAAAAATTAAGCAATTTAGTAAAATAATAAAAACACAATAAACTCAACTAACTTACCATTTTGACTTTTCCGGTAAAATGTTCTCCGAAGCATTTTGTGCAATTATACTGAGTTCCGGTGGAGTTAATTAAAAAAAAACTAGGGTCGAAATTACTCATTTTGTGCAACAGAAAACTAAAGCAAATAAAATTTCTGAAAAATCAAAATGGCGCCAACCGTAGAATATAAGCAGAGTTTTTTTTTCTTCACCCATTCTGGTAGGCAAAGGCAACTATGCATAAGCCAAGTCTTCAGTAGAAGTTTTTTATTGATATGAAATGAAAATGAAATTTAATGAAATGAAACCTAACCAAACTCATTCAATAAAATCATTAAATCTGATATAGAAACAAATAAGTAGCTTCTTTTTAGAAATATACGTATTTGCATGAATCATAAAAACTTTTTTAGTAAAAACTTCATGGTTGGTTTTTCTTTTTAATAGACATTATTTTGACAGTTGGGAAAGAGAACGCACGAGTGCGGGAAAGGTAAAAAAAAAAAAGCACGAGTGTGTAATAGCCCACATCCCGAACGCTATACGTCCCTGCAATACGCCACTTTTTGAGCAACTGTATTAAAAAAGCTGTTTTCATTACGCAGAAAAAGTGTAAAAAATCCAAAAAACGATAAAGATCAACCAGGGTTGCAACAGTATTTCTATGATAGGTATCCGTTTTTTTCTAACACAAGTAGGAACGTGACGTGAAAACAAAGATTAACGACGTGTCAATCTGACATGTTGGGTAAATTACTTGACGCATTCAGACTGACCGGGCAGCTCGCTTTCAGAAAATGAGAAGTTTTCTGACAGCTTCTAAACGGTCCGTATATACAGGGCTTCCGAGCATTTGCTTCGCGCTTCGCCTCTGCGAGACGCTTGGTCAGTCTGCACACGCCAAATTATGGCGAATTACTTGAAATAGGAAGGTCAACGTGTCCTTTATTGCTGAGCAGGTTTTTCCATAGGTATCTGAAGGTTTTAGAAGTTGCCCAGCTAAGATGGCCTCGGAAGCGAGACCCAGGTTCGATTCCCGGTGCGGGCTGTACCTAGGACATAATGTTTTTCAAAGTTACAGTTATGTTAGTTATTGAATGAGGTAGTGGCCAACTGGACACCGCTGGTGTCAGAGTTTTTAGGCCGCCCAAGGCCCTCTGACACGGCTTTACGATTGTTATTAACTTGGTGTCAAAGTTACGTACATTTGTTAATTTATAGTAGCAATACCACTCGCTAACGGTGAAGGAAAAACATCGTGAGGAAACCTAAGTGTATGGGACATTAAACCCTCAAATGCGAAAATCGCCAAACGGCAATGAGCACGCGTGGTGATTAAGCTCGAATTCTCTCTCTCTGAGAGAAGGCCTTTGCCCAGCTAGTGGGACATGTACACACGACAGCACGTCAGACTGTACACTTTTGTTGCAAAGTTACCCGTAACGTAACCGAGTAGAGTGCTAGCGTGTAAAGGTCAATGTGCTGTCGTGTGTACAGTTGTGCAGGCTATTATAATATTATCTTACTTTACATTGCGATTGAAGCCAATTTGGTCTTGGACATTACGATTGAAGTCAACTTTTGCTTGAGGCAAATCTACTCCATCTCAACTTGTAAAGGGTACCTAGGTGCATATTCTGAGTGGCCACTTCACCTATATAGTGTGGTGATGCCAATAGACTGTTACAGTACAACATAGTACATAGTATTCACTCTACCACCGTGGGTGATATTTGGGATACCTTACCTAAAAAAATTGGAGTTTCTAAAGTGAATTTCAGATTCAAACAGTCATGGAGTATAAATTCATATCAAAGATTGATTTTTTTGACGCTAAACCGTTGTTCTAACAAAACCTTGACAGTCTAACTAATACGAATTATGACTGTAACAATACATAATACCTACAAAAAACATATGAAAATAATTTGTACGTCCTGCGCGCGTTGTGTGAGATAAAAGGGATTGTTTGATCTCATATTTTCTATAATATATGGCTATTTTCGTACCCTTTCACAGGACAAACGGGGCTAGCTAGTAATAATAATAACATTTACGGAGCCTTTTGTCAGATTTATAATTAACATACGAGGTTCGGGGTCCGAATCAATATTTAAATAAATATTATCGTATCATAATTAATAAATTCGGTAAACTTTCCAGACTGATTAATATGGAGAAAATTGTAAAATAACAAAAACAAAACTGCTGCATGGCTGCTGAAAAGTAATGGACAAGAGGATAACTCTTAAATACTCGTATAATGATGACATTTACAGACGCGACTCAGATATAAAATAGCTGTCAAACCTTACTCAATAACTAGTACGGTCGGGCACAATCTCAGATACCCCATGGCAGCTCTTATCGCGCGCGGCATAAGGGCGCCAATGGAACAAAAACGGGTATCTGAGACTGGGGACTACTGTACCTAAGTAAAACACAAACATGCGGTAAGTTCCAGCTTAGGCAGAAATGTTTGGATCTAGCCCTTGTTTTTCACTAGGTCGGCACTTTAGTCGGATTAAATTGGCGTCAATGAATTTTACGAAATCCTAAATATTGGGAACTCGTCAAACAACTCTAAATCATGACGAGAATCCCGTTAAGCCTAGGTAGTGTTTTTTAGCCTTTTCATGACGCGATAAGTGGTAAGGGGTAAGGGGCGAGTAAGGGGTTACTAGGCGGAAAAATATTTTTGGGACCCTCTACCAGGGTTTTGTCAGTTACTTACATCTTTAGACCATAGCCGCGACCCCCAAAAACCCTCTTTAAGAAGCTTCGTGATCCCCTTGAGCAGCTCCGCGACCCCCCTAAGGTAGATTGGCGACCACCCAGGGGTTGTCGACCTACTGGCTGAAAAAACTGGTGCTCGATCATAAAGAAAAAATCATATATACCTACCAATAAAAAAGCGCAAAAAACTACGCTCATTTAATTTGCAGTCGGATAAAACCACTGCTGAAAATAAACAAAGCGGTCGCTCGGGATCCGCTCTGACGATTTTAATTTTAACTCTAGTGCAGTGCACCGATTGCATGCTATCGCAGATTAAAATCGAGTACTCAGTCTCAACTCTGTAATATACTTAAAGTATGACCGTGATTGTGATAATCTTTAATCTTTGTTCGGAATAACCGTTCAGTGGATCTATTCGATATTATACATAACTAGATAAAGCGAAGTGCGCTTTGCTTTGTATACCTAAACGCCGGATTGTTGAAGCAGACTCGGAGAACTTCGCTCGCTCGTTCTTTGTACACAAAATAGTAAAGTAATTGTCTGACAGCGTGTGATTCCCAAGTGGGCTACGTTTTGTCGGACATTGATCCCAAATTCCAACCCTTCCCAATGGGATTACCCTATCTCGCCAACAACGTCAAATCAGCGACATGCTAGGGTACCCTTTTCAGTTCGATTGAAGCCTTTTTACCGCGAGCAGTAAGAGGTAGCATGGGGTTTACTAGCATGTCGATTGGCGCAAAACTGTCGACGTATTTTTTATTGTATTGTAGCTAAACTTTTTATTGAATTAAACATCAATTTGAAGTTCTCTACAGTCTCTTCTCTCTACTATCCTGATTTCTTAGGTCCAGGTCCGACCCGCGTATAACTCATGAAAATAGGTACACAAGACAGCACGTCAGAGCGTACACTTTTGTTGTAAAGTCGCCCGTAACGTAACTAAGTGTAGAGTGCTAGCGTGTAAGGGTCGACGTGCTGTCGTGGTACAGTCAGAAACACATTGGGATACCCTTTTCTGTTCGATTGGCAAACTTATTTCGCGCTCGACAAGAGCTATCATGGGGTATCCAAACTTTTTGATAAACAAACTAAGTTCAATTTTAAGATTATAGAGTACCTACCTAGGAAGTGTGCCGAATTTCCTGCAGCGCACTTCCTAGGTAGATCCCGTAGCGCAGTGTTTTTAAACCTTTTTCATTACGCGACCCTTAAAATAAACGCTTTCCTATTCTATTCTATTCTACAGTGGAAAAACCTTTCGCGTCACCCTACGAGGGTTTTGTCAACTAAGTTAACCTTTAGGCCATAACCGTGACCCCCAAAAACCCTCCAAAAGTAGCTTCGTGACCCCCCTAACTAAGGTAGCTTGGCGACCCCCCCAGCGACTCGCGACCCACAGGTTGAAAAACACTAGTAATAGCACAATAAAACAGTTTCATATAAGTGTGCGCCATGAAACTAGATGGTGAAGGTCAAAAACACCTGGCAATGACCTTGGCCACGCGTGGGCAATCGTCAAAATCATGGTCAAAAGGTCATCCCACTAAGACTCGTACACAAGACAGCACGTAGACGCTTACACGCTAGGACTCTACTCGGTTACGTTACGGACGACTTTACAACAAAAGTGTACACTCTGACGTGCTGTTGTGTGTACGACGTTTTACAAAAAGTCCTAACTCTTTTTGCAGGGTAATTTTATAACACGCGAAACGCGAAAGTTTGTATGGATGAATGGATTTTTTGTTACGCTGAAACAGCTGGATAGATTTGGATAAAATTTGGTGAAGAGAAAGCTTACATCATCAGAACATCAGGCTATAAATTACTAGGTTTTTTGCGGGAATTCGTCTGCACGACATTAATAACGGGGGAAAATATAGGCACTCTTTATTTAAGTCTGCGCGGACGAAGTCGAGGGTAATAACTAGTACAGTCATGTATGACAAATTGGACAGGATTTATAGTATCATCTTTGTATTTTCTCCGAAGGTGTCATATGTTTTTTAGCTTCTTGTTTCATAGCTAAGTAATGCAGCTATTTTTAGTGTGCAGGATGTGTTACGTATGTGGTGTAGTGTAGTAGGTATGCGATGCAATAAGAATGTATTGCTAGGTATTTGATATTATTATTTCTACGACAACATGATGCAAGTTTGTCGGAATGCAGCGTCTAAGGCTGGCAAGATGGCATCTGTTTTTGTCAACATATCCAATGTCCATACCCATCTGTCTCTACATCCAACGAAGACAAATAAATTACAGGTTAAAAAAAATAAAAAAACACGCTTTTATAGCTAACCGAACTAAAAAGTATAATTTTTTTTTTAATTACAAAGAGTTTAAAATTATAATAAAATTTAAGTTATTAACAGAATAATACAATTCAAAGTAAAAAAAGCGTGGGGTGCTTGATATATAAATGTTACAATCATTCTATTGGCAACTAGGTATCTATGATATGCACCCCACGCTTTTTTACTCTGATTTGTATTATTATGTGTTTGAATCTGTGTTTAAATTTTGTATTATTCTGTTAATAACTTAAATTTTATTATAATTTTAAACTCTTTGTAATTAAAAAATATTTTATACTTTTTAGTTCGGTTAGCTATAAAAGCGTGTTTTTTTAGTTTGTTTAAACAGTTATTTATTTTTAATTTTTTAGTTTTATTTATATTTTTTTTTGTAAATTTCTGACATTTCTAGTACTCAAACCTCGGTTGGCTCCAGTCTTTTGATCCCTACATGAAAGAGAATCGATTGGCAATTTTTTTTTTTTTGTATTTTATCATTTTTTTTGCTGTCCGTACATTTTTTACAAAATCTGTGAATGCAAAAAGTATTTCAAAAAGTTATGGCAGGTCTCATAAGAACGTTTTCCTGTAACTATAACGGTTAAGGTACCTGCCCTTACTGCCCCGTCTCAAAAATCCACCCTATATAATGGCACTGTAGGGGTATAATGGGAAACTGTTATCAAATTATAGCATTGTCATTGGTCCTTGATACGTATGCAATGTTTCAAATTAATCAGACTTCTGGAAATTGGTGAAAATTATGCTCAAAGATTCCGTTACATACATACATACACCGGTGTGAAGTTAGCTGACAAAACTTGGCTGACAATTATAATACTGCTAAATTAAGATGGTTATTTTTTTTAAGGCGTTTTTCAGGCCTTGATAGTATCCTGAAAGCCTGTAACTGTAAAAAATGATTGCCCAGATCAAAACGGTCAAGTTCGAACCGGAAGCAAATAGTTTTATTTTAATATGAATGTTCTCAGTTCAACCTTAATTTTATGCGAACCGACTAAGATTAGTTTTTTGCCACTCTAGTCGCTATGGTTTTCTTTAGCCTATACTATAAGCTATCTAACAACACCAAAATAAGGCTTGGATTCCATTTAGAAGCACCCAAAAAAGGTAGCTGACAAAAATAATTTCATTATTTTTCCAACTATTTTCAGTTTTTTGAAAACTAAAAGCCGCCAGAGTTTTTTACCACTCAAGACGCTATGGTTTCCTCTTGTACATACTATAGGCTATCTAGAAACACCAAAATCACGCTTGGATTCCATTTAGAAGTACCCAAAAAAGTTAGCTGACAAAAATTATTGCATAATTTTTCCAACTATTTTCAGTTTTTTTAAAACTAAAAGCCGCCAGAGTTTTTTACCACTCTAGACGCTATAGATTTCTCTTGTACATACTATATGCTATCCAAAAACACTAAAATCAGGCTTGGATTCCATTTAAAAGTACCCAAAAAAGTTAGCTGACAAAAATAATTTAACCATTTTTCCAACTATTTTCAGTTTTTGGAAAACTAAAAGCCGCCAGAGTTTTTTACCACTCTAGACGCTATGGTTTCTTCTTGCACATACTATAGGCTATCCAAAAACACCAAAATCAGTTTTGGATTCCATTTAGAAGTACCGAAAAAAGTTGGCTGACAAAAATAATTTAACCATTTTTCCAACTATTTTCAGTTTTTTTTAAACTAAAAGCCGCCAGAGTTTTTTACCACTTTAGACGCTATGGTTTCCTCTTGTACATACTATAGGCTATCCAAAACCACCAAAATCAGATTTGGATTCCATTTAGAAGTACCGAAAAAAGTTGGCCGACAAAAATAATTTAACCATTTTTCCAACTATTTTCAGTTTTTTTAAAACTAAAAGCCGCCAGAGTTTTTTACCACTCTAGACGCTATAGATTTCTCTTGTACATACTATATGCTATCGAAAAACACTAAAATCAGGCTTGGATTCCATTTAAAAGTACCCAAAAAAGTTAGCTGACAAAAATAATTTAACCATTTTTCCAACTATTTTCAGTTTTTCGAAAACTAAAAGCCGCCAGAGTTTTTTACCACTCTAGACGCTATGGTTTCCTCTTGCACATAATACAGGCTATTCAAAAACACCAAAATCAGGCTTAGATTCCATTTAGAAGTACCCAAAAAAGTTAGCTGACAAAAATTATTTCACAATTTTTCCAACTATTTTCAGTTTTCTTAAAACTTAAAGCCGCCAGAGTTTTTTACCACTCTAGACGCTACGGTTTCTTCTTGCACATACTACAGGCTATCCAGAAACACCAAAATCAGATTTGGATTCCATTTAGAAGTACCGAAAAAAGTTGGCTGACAAAAATAATTTAATCATTTTTCCAACTATTTTCAGTTTTTTGAAAACTAAAAGCCGCCAGAGTTTTTTACCACTCTAGACACTATGTTTTACTCTTGCACATGCTATAGGCTATCCAAAAACACTAAAATCAGATTTAGATTCCATTTAGAAGTACCCAAAAAAGTTAGCTGAGAAAAAATATTTGACGATTTCTATATTTTCAGTTTTTTTAAAACTAAAAGCCGCCAGAGTTTTTTACCACTCTAGTCACTGTGGTTTACTCTTGCACATACTATAGGCTATCCAAAAACACCAAAATCAGGCTTGGATTCCATTTAGAAGTACCCAAAAAAGTTAGCTGACAAAAATAGTTTAACAATTTTTCCAACTATTTTCAGTTTTTTGAAAACTAAAAGCCGCTAGAGTTTTTTACCACTCTAGACGCTATGGTTTCCTCTTGTACATACTATAGGCTATCCAAAAACACCAAAATCAGATTTGGATTCCATTTAGAAGTACCGAAAAAAGTTGGCTGACAAAAATAATTTAACCATTTTTCCAACTATTTTCAGTTTTTTTTAAACTAAAAGCCGCCAGAGTTTTTTACCACTCTAGACGCTATGGTTTCCTCTTGTACATACTATAGGCTATCCAAAACCACCAAAATCAGATTTGGATTCCATTTAGAAGTACCGAAAAAAGTTGGCCGACAAAAATAATTTAACCATTTTTCCTACTATTTTCAGTTTTTTTGAAAACTAAAAGCCGCCAGAGTTTTTTACCACTCTAGACACTATGGTTTACTCTTGCACATACTATAGGCTATCCAAAACACTAAAATCAGATTTGGATTCCATTTAGAAGTACCCAAAAAAGTTAGCTGACAAAAATTATTTGACGATTTCTATATTTTCAGTTTTTTTAAAACTAAAAGCCGCCAGAGTTTTTTACCACTCTAGACGCTATGGTTTCCTCTTGTATATACTATAGGCTATCCAAAAACACCAAAATCAGGCTTGGATTCCATTTATAAGTACCCAAAAAAGTCAGCTGACAAAAATAATTTAACCATTTTTCCAACTTTTTTCAGTTTTTTGAAAACTAAAAGCCGCCAGAGTTTTTTACCACTCTAGACGCTATGGTTTCTTCTTGCACATACTATAGGCTATCCAAAAACACTAAAATCAGTTTTGGATTCCATTTAGAAGTACCGAAAAAAGTTGGCTGACAAAAATAATTTAACCATTTTTCCAACTATTTACAGTTTTTTGAAAACTAAAAGTCGCCAGAGTTTTTTACCACTCTAGACGCTATGGTTTCCTCTTGTATATACTATAGGCTATCCAAAAACACCAAAATCAGGCTTAGATTCCATTTAGAAGTACCCAAAAAAGTCAGCTGACAAAAATAATTTAACCATTTTTCCAACTTTTTTCAGTTTTTTGAAAACTAAAAGCCGCCAGAGTTTTTTACCACTCTAGACGCTATGATTTCTTCTTGCACATACTATAGGCTATCCAAAAGCACCAAAATCAGTTTTGGATTCCATTTAGAAGTACCGAAAAAAGTTGGCTGACAAAAATAATTTAACCATTTTTCCAACTATTTACAGTTTTTTGAAAACTAAAAGCCGCTAGAGTTTTTTACCACTCTAGACGCTATGGTTTCCTCTTGTACATACTATATGATATCCAAAAACACTAAAATCAGATTTGGATTCCATTTAGAAGTACCCAAAAAAGTTAGCTGACAAAAAATATTTGACGATTTCTATATTTTCAGTTTTTTTAAAACTAAAAGTCGCCAGAGTTTTTTACCACTCTGGACGCTATGGTTTCCTCTTAAACATACTATAGGCTATCCAAAAACACCAAAATCAAGCTTGGATTCCATTTAGAAGTACCCAAAAAAGTCAGCTGACAAAAATAATTTAACCATTTTTCCAACTTTTTTCAGTTTTTTGAAAACTTAAAGCCGCCAGAGTTTTTTACCACTCTAGACGCTATGGTTTCTTCTTGCACATACTATAGGCTATCCAAAAACACCAAAATCAGATTTGGATTCCATTTAGAAGTACCGAAAAAAGTTGGCTGACAAAAATAATTTAACCATTTTTCCAACTATTTTCAGTTTTTTTTAAACTAAAAGCCGCCAGAGTTTTTTACCACTCTAGACGCTATGGTTTCCTCTTGTACATACTATAGGCTATCCAAAACCACCAAAATCAGATTTGGATTCCATTTAGAAGTACCCAAAAAAGTTAGCTGACAAAAAATATTTGACGATTTCTATATTTTCAGTTTTTTGAAAACTAAAAGTCGCCAGAGTTTTTTACCACTCTGGACGCTATGGTTTCCTCTTATACATACTATAGGCTATCCAAAAACACCAAAATCAAGCTTGGATTCCATTTAGAAGTACCCAAAAAAGTCAGCTGACAAAAATAATTTAACCATTTTTCCAACTTTTTTCAGTTTTTTGAAAACTAAAAGCTGCCAGAGTTTTTTACCACTCTAGACGCTATGGTTTCTTCTTGCACATACTATAGGCTATCCAAAAACGCCAAAATCAGTTTTGGATTCCATTTAGAAGTACCGAAAAAAGTTGGCTGACAAAAATAATTTAACCATTTTTCCAACTATTTTCAGTTTTTTGAAAACTAAAAGCCGCCAGAGTTTTTTACCACTCTAGACACTATGGTTTACTCTTGCACATACTATAGGCTATCCAAAACACTAAAATCAGATTTGGATTCCATTTAGAAGTACCCAAAAAAGTTAGCTGACAAAAAATATTTGACGATTTCTATATTTTCAGTTTTTTCAAAATTAAAACCCGCCACAGTTTTTTACCGCTCTAGACGCTATGGCTTCCTCTTGCACATAATACAGGCTATCCAAAAACACCAAAATCAGGCTTGGATTCCATTTAGAAGTACCCAAAAAAGTCAGCTGACAAAAATAATTTAACCATTTTTCCAACTATTTTCAGTTTTTTGAAAACTAAAAGCCGCTAGAGTTTTTTACCACTCTAGACGCTATGGTTTCCTCTTGCAAATACTATAGGCTATCCAAAAACACCAAAATCACGCTTGAATTCCATTTAGAAGTACCCAAAAAAGTTAGCTGACAAAAATTATTTCACAATTTTCCAACTATTTTCAGATTTTTTAAAACTAAGAGCCGCCAGAGTTTTTGACTATGTGCAAGAGGAAACGTCTAGAGTGGTAAAAAACTCTGGCGGCTTTTAGTTTTCAAAAAAGTGAAAATAGTTGGAAAAATCGTTAAATTATTTTTGTCAGCTAACTTTTTTGGGTACTTCTAAATGGAATCCAAATCTGATTTAAGTGATTTTGAATAGCCTATAGTATGTGCAAGAGAAAACCATAGTGTCTAGAGAGGTAAAAACTCTGGCGGCTTTTAGTTTTCAAAAAACTGAAAATAGTTGGAAAAATGGTTTAATTATTTTTGTCAGCCAACTTTTTTGGGTACTTCTAAATGGAATCCAAGCCTGATTTTAGTGTTTTTGGATAGCCTGTATTATGTGCAAGAGGAAACCATAGCGTCTAGAGTGGTAAAAAACTCTGGCGGCTTTTAGTTTTCCAAAAACTGAAAATAGTTGGAAAAATGGTTATATTATTTTTGTCAGCTAACTTTTTTGGGTACTTCTAAATGGAATCCAAATCTAATTTTAGTGTTTTTGGATAGCCTATAGTATGTGCAAGAGTAAACCATAGCGTTTAGAGTTAAATTGTTAAATTATTTTTGTCAGCTGACTTTTTTGGGTACTTCTAAATGGAATCCAAGCTTGATTTTGGTGTTTTTGGATAGCCTATAGTATGTTTAAGAGGAAACCATAGCGTCTAGAGTGGTAAAAAACTCTGGCGACTTTTAGTTTTCAAAAAACTGAAAATAGTTGGAAATATGGTTAAATTATTTTTGTGAGCTAACTTTTTTGGGTACTTCTAAATGGAATCTAAGCCTGATTTTGGTGTTTTTGAATAGACTGTATTATGTGCAAGAGGAAACCATAGCGTCTAGAGTGGTAAAAAACTCTGGCGGCTTTTAGTTTTCCAAAAACTGAAAATAGTTGGAAAAATGGTTAAATTATTTTTGTCAGCTAACTTTTTTGGGTACTTTTAAATGGAATCCAAGCCTGATTTTAGTGTTTTTGGATAGCATATAGTATGTACAAGAGAAATCTAAAGCGTCTAGAGTGGTAAAAAACTCTGGCGGCTTTTAGTTTTAAAAAAACTGAAAATAGTTGGAAAAATTATGCAATAATTTTTGTCAGCTAACTTTTTTGGGTACTTCTAAGTGGAATCCAAGCGTGATTTTAGTGTTTTTGGATATCATATAGTATGTACAAGAGGAAACCATAGCGTCTAGAGTGGTAAAAAACTCTGGCGGCTTTTAGTTTTCAAAAAACTGTAAATAGTTGGAAAAATGGTTAAATTATTTTTGTCAGCCAACTTTTTTCGGTACTTCTAAATGGAATCCAAAACTGATTTTGGTGTTTTTGGATAGCCTATAGTATGTGCAAGAAGAAACCATAGCGTCTAGAGTGGTAAAAAACTCTGGCGGCTTTTAGTTTTCAAAAAACTGAAAATATAGAAATCGTCAAATAATTTTTCTCAGCTAACTTTTTTGGGTACTTCTAAATGGAATCCAAATCTGATTTTAGTGTTTTTGGATAGCCTATAGCATGTGCAAGAGTAAAACATAGTGTCTAGAGTGGTAAAAAACTCTGGCGGCTTTTAGTTTTCAAAAAACTGAAAAAAGTTGGAAAAATGGTTAAATTATTTTTGTCAGCTGACTTTTTTGGGTACTTCTAAATGGAATCCAAATCTGATTTTAGTGTTTTTGGATAGCCTATAGCATGTGCAAGAGTAAAACATAGTGTCTAGAGTGGTAAAAAACTCTGGCGGCTTTTAGTTTTCAAAAAACTGAAAAAAGTTGGAAAAATGGTTAAATTATTTTTGTCAGCTGACTTTTTTGGGTACTTTTAAATGGAATCCAAGCTTGATTTTGGTGTTTTTGGATAGCCTATAGTATGTATAAGAGGAAACCATAGCGTCTAGAGTGGTACAAAACTCTGGCGACTTTAAGTTTTCAAAAAACTGAAAAAAGTTGGAAAAATGGTTAAATTATTTTTGTCAGCTGACTTTTTTGGGTACTTCTAAATGGAATCTAAGCCTGATTTTGGTGTTTTTGGATAGCCTATAGTATATACAAGAGGAAACCATAGCGTCTAGAGTGGTAAAAAACTCTGGCGGCTTTTAGTTTTCAAAAAACTGAAAATATAGAAATCGTCAAATAATTTTTCTCAGCTAACTTTTTTGGGTACTTCTAAATGGAATCCAAATCTGATTTTAGTGTTTTTGGATAGCCTATAGCATGTGCAAGAGTAAAACAGAGTGTCTAGAGTGGTAAAAAACTCTGGCGGCTTTTAGTTTTCAAAAAACTGAAAATAGTTGGAAAAATGGTTAAATTATTTTTGTCAGCCAACTTTTTTCGGTACTTCTAAATGGAATCCAAATCTGATTTTGGTGTTTCTGGATAGCCTGTAGTATGTGCAAGAAGAAACCGTAGCGTCTAGAGTGGTAAAAAACTCTGGTGGCTTTAAGTTTTAAGAAAACTGAAAATAGTTGGAAAAATTGTGAAATAATTTTTGTCAGCTAACTTTTTTGGGTACTTCTAAATGGAATCCAAGCGTGATTTTGGTGTTTTTGGATAGCCTATAGTATGTGCAAGAGGAAACCATAGCGTCTAGAGTGGTAAAAAACTCTGGCGGCTTTTAGTTTTCAAAAAACTGAAAATAGTTGGAAAAATGGTTAAATTATTTTTGTCAGCTAACTTTTTTGGGTACTTCTAAATGGAATCCAAATCTAATTTTAGTGTTTTTGGATAGCCTATAGTATGTGCAAGAGTAAACCATAGCGTTTAGAGTGGTAAAAAACTCTGGCGGCTTTTAGTTTTCAAAAAACTGAAAATAGTTGGAAAAATGGTTAAATTATTTTTGTCAGCTGACTTTTTTGGGTGTTTCTAAATGGAATCCAAGCTTGATTTTGGTGTTTTTGGATAGCCTATAGTATGTTTAAGAGGAAACCATAGCGTCTAGAGTGGTAAAAAACTCTGGCGACTTTTAGTTTTCAAAAAACTGAAAATATAGAAATCGTCAAATAATTTTTGTCAGCAAACTTTTTTCGGTACTTCTAAATGGAATCCAAAACTGATTTTGGTGTTTTTGGATAGCCTATAGTATGTGCGAGAAGAAACCATAGCGTCTAGAGTGGTAAAAAACTCTGGCGGCTTTTAGTTTTCAAACAACTGAAAAAAGTTGGAAAAATGGTTAAATTATTTTTGTCAGCTGACTTTTTTGGGTACTTCTAAATGGAATCCAAGCCTGATTTTGGTGTTTTTGGATAGCCTATAGTATATACAAGAGGAAACCATAGCGTCTAGAGTGGTAAAAAACTCTGGCGGCTTTTAGTTTTCAAAAATGTGAAAATATAGAAATCGTCAAATAATTTTTCTCAGCTAACTTTTTTGGGTACTTCTAAATGGAATCCAAATCTGATTTTAGTGTTTTTGGATAGCCTATAGCATGTGCAAGAGTAAAACATAGTGTCTAGAGTGGTAAAAAACTCTGGCGGCTTTTAGTTTTCAAAAAACTGAAAATAGTTGGAAAAATGGTTAAATTATTTTTGTCAGCCAACTTTTTTCGGTACTTCTAAATGGAATCCAAATCTGATTTTGGTGTTTCTGGATAGCCTGTAGTATGTGCAAGAAGAAACCGTAGCGTCTAGAGTGGTAAAAAACTCTGGCGGCTTTAAGTTTTAAGAAAACTGAAAATAGTTGGAAAAATGGTTAAATTATTTTTGTCAGCCAACTTTTTTCCGTACTTCTAAATGGGATCCAAATCTGATTTTGGTGTTTTTGGATAGCCTATAGTATGTGCAAGAGGAAACCTTAGCGTCTAGAGTGGTAAAAAACTCTGGCGGCTTTTAGTTTTCAAAAAACTGAAAAGAGTTGGAAAAATGGTTAAATTATTTTTGTCAGCTAACTTTTTTGGGTACTTCTAAATGGAATCCAAATCTAATTTTAGTGTTTTTGGATAGCCTATAGTATGTGCAAGAGTAAACCGTAGCGTTTAGAGTGGTAAAAAACTCTGGCGGCTTTTAGTTTTCAAAAAACTGAAAATAGTTGGAAAAAATGGTTAAATAATTTTTGTCAGCTAACTTTTTTGGGTACTTCTAAATGGAATCCAAATCTAATTTTAGTGTTTTTGGATAGCCTATAGTATGTGAAAGAGTAAACCATAGCGTTTAGAGTGGTAAAAAACTCTGGCGGCTTTTAGTTTTCAAACAACTGAAAAAAGTTGGAAAAATGGTTAAATTATTTTTGTCAGCTGACTTTTTTGGGTACTTCTAAATGGAATCCAAGCCTGATTTTGGTGTTTTTGGATAGCCTATAGTATATAGAAGAGGAAACCATAGCGTCTAGAGTGGTAAAAAACTCTGGCGGCTTTTAGTTTTCAAAAATCTGAAAATATAGAAATCGTCAAATAATTTTTCTCAGCTAACTTTTTTGGGTACTTCTAAATGGAATCCAAATCTGATTTTGGTGTTTTTGGATAGCCTATAGCATGTGAAAGAGTAAACCATAGCGTTTAGAGTGGTAAAAAACTCTGGCGGCTTTTAGTTTTCAAAAAACTGAAAATAGTTGGAAAAATGGTTAAATTATTTTTGTCAGCTGACTTTTTTGGGTGTTTCTAAATGGAATCCAAGCTTGATTTTGGTGTTTTTGGATAGCCTATAGTATGTTTAAGAGGAAACCATAGCGTCTAGAGTGGTAAAAAACTCTGGGGACTTTTAGTTTTCAAAAAACTGAAAATAGTTGGAAATATGGTTAAATTATTTTTGTGAGCTAACTTTTTTGGGTACTTCTAAATGGAATCTAAGCCTGATTTTGGTGTTTTTGAATAGCCTGTATTATGTGCAAGAGGAAACCATAGCGTCTAGAGTGGTGAAAAACTCTGGTGGCTTTTAGTTTTCCAAAAACTGAAAATAGTTGGAAAAATGGTTAAATTATTTTTGTCAGCTAACTTTTTTGGGTACTTTTAAATGGAATCCAAGCCTGATTTTAGTGTTTTTGGATAGCATATCGATGGCTCCTACGTAAACTACCGTATGTTCAAAAAGCTAACTTTCCAGGAGAGCCATTTAAAGATGTTTTCTTTAACCGTTCTTTTGATTTTAAAGCTTTTGGTTTGAATTTTTTACCATAATTAGGTTATTTTGGGCTCGATTTTTATGTGCTAAAGTAAAAGCTGTATTTTGAATACTTTTGGAGATATTGTTGTTACGATTCTTTACGACGGGGTAACGAAGTAAGAAAATATCGTATGTTAATCTTACCATTTTTTACGGCGTGGATGAGGTGACTGAAAATATCGTATGTTTCACATACCATGTTTTACATGGATAAATCGCAGGTAAAATGACATGTATGTGGCACTTACAGTTTTTTTACTTTGTAAATCTCATGAAAAATAGTATGGTATGTAACATTAATTTAGTAAATACATGGGGAAATATTAAAATTTTAAATGGGACCAGAGGTTTATCTAAGTGATAATTCATATTTACTTAATTCATTATATTTAGTAGAACCTAAACCTAAATTTTAAAGAAACATTTATATGAAATAACTTTTTATACTTCCTTATGTTTCCATTCCACTAATCAATTTGTATATTTCCTATTTTCCCAACTGTCCCCTTCGATACTGCCACCGGGGTGGGGACTTGGGTAAAATCAGTGGCGTTTACCACCCTGGCAAATAGGAATTTTATTTTCAACAGTTTCCTTGAAGCTCACGAGCGAATCAACTATTTATTCTTTCCGACTTCAAGATATTTAATGAAAAAGTACTAGACTTAAATAAAGTAGGAGTAGCCCATTGTAGACTCTCTGCCTCAGTGCTTTTCTCATTATTAGGGTTTTTTTTAAAGGCTTGCATAAACTCTAAAGAGGCCTAATTTAGGCTAACCAACCCCGATATTATCCGTTGATGAGCTCGAAAAGGACGGTTGGGAAATAAAATTAATATTTGCCACTGAGGTGGTAAACGCAGCAATTTTTTCTCAAACACCATGCCGGTTACAGTTTTGAAGAAAACAGTTAGAAATAAAGACTGTAAATTAGTAAGATATGAACAATCTTAAGAATTCCTGTAAATTTTAACGAATCTGTATTGGAAATTCGTATTTGGAAATTTAGGATGATGTTGTCACATAGTTATTCTTCAGTGCCGGGTTTCGGGATAACTTGTATCAGCCATTTTCCTATTCTTACTCAGGACATGCAAAAGGCTAAGAGCTAAACTTTACCTAAACTTTCAAGCTTAGGAGTCCATGATAGTTATCCCAAGAAGACTGAAGCAGTCACTGTATTTTCTCTGGCGTAGATTGACAGATAGAATACTCTTTGGTTGTGGTGGTTGTTGGTTACTTTGTGATCCAAAGATGAGTCAGACATTTCACCTATTAGTATACAGACTTAGTAAAAGAAGCCAAGCCAAACACAGTGTACCTACCTTAGGCAACAATGAAAGTTTTGGAATATACAATACACCACGCAGATCGGAGTTTCAGTTTGGCTTACTATTGTGTTGATACTTAGAAACGTTCATATACTGTCTATATAAAGGCCACTGATCCATTAACATCTTCTCGTTACCATGCACATGAACACCGCGTGTCTAGGAACTAGACCAAATGAAATTAATGGTGACGGCTGAGCTTGTCAAGCATACAGACACAGTTCTCAACAAGTCTTGAGTCCATCCAACTGGCCAAAAGAATTAATTTAGAATAAATACAGATTTATCTATGATTTTAATACTTGAATTTATTAACTTACAGGCTATGAACAGATTTTCAGTCTAAAAGTCTGCTGCAAACTACCACAAGATTGGGCCTTTTTAAATCCTTAGGATCTAAGTTTGTGAGTATTTGACTAACCAAATGAGGATCTCTTAATCTTTGTTTAGAAGCTCCTTTGTGGAGAGTGTTTGTATCTTCAGTAAAAAATATATTTTATAAATGAATTTCTTGTTACCTTCATGTGTTTGGTGTTCAGCTTCTATTGGTATTGATTTGCCTACGCCAAGTCAAGTCTCGGAAATTTAGAACCCGGGTAATTGAAATTTCATCGTCAACCAAAGCGTATCTCAAGCATGCATACAAAAACGGTTGGTCAGTCTATAAGAAACCACATCCCTGTGTCATTTCAAATCCTTGTTAAAAATAACTCTAGTGAAGGAGAAGGTCCCAAACAGTAGTGTGTAATTAACCATCATGAAGTAAGTATATTTGTTTTCCACCATACGATACACAAAGCGGAAACTTTTATGTTATGGTTTTGTTTTGATTTTTAATTTGTTCCATCCGTTTAATAAGTAGTCGATTTCAGTGATGGTTTTGTATTAAAAATATTTTTCTAACATAAAAAAAGGCGTTATTATTAATCAAATCTGCTTTAAGTAGTATAAAAAATTAGAATTATTTGAATATTTAAATAAATGAGCTAATTTTTTTTGTTCTACCTCCATGCAAACTATCGTATCTGTAAGATATTGTCTTAGGCTCAGCTTAATATTGCAACGTAAATAAATCTAAGTGACACATACAATAGTTAACAGGTTCATATAAACCAAGTAAATAATCGTACGTGTTACATACGACACAACATCACTTTTTATCGACGTCGTACAAAATGGTATGTGTTACATACTATAGCATACCCCCTCGAAAAATCTACGTACGTAATCGTATGTGTTACATATTATAGTTTTGAACAAGATTGATAGAAAACGCAGTAAAACTAACAAAACTGAATACTTAACATGTTTAGCAAGAACATGCCTCATCACAAAACACAAGCTCAGATCTACGTACTTCCCACGTAGAGAATGGTAAGATATACTTACGGTAGGCGTAGCATGCAATGTGTCCCACGTAAACTACCGCAAGAGGTCAATACGATAGTTTACGGCGCGCCCGTGATCAACATACGATAATTTACGTCTGAAAAAATCTTCATTTTTGAATATTATTAAATTTTTGTTTTTGTAATACATGCGGAATAATCATCTAATGACAAAAAACGAAAAACATGAAAATCGCCATTTTGTGGGATACGGTAGTTTACGTAGGAGCCATCGATATAGTATGTACAAGAGAAATCTATAGCGTCTAGAGTGGTAAAAAACTCTGGCGGCTTTTAGTTTTAAAAAAACTGAAAATAGTTGGAAAAATTATGAAATAATTTTTGTCAGCTAACTTTTTTGGGTACTTTTAAATGGAATCCAAGCCTGATTTTAGTGTTTTTGGATAGCATATAGTATACAGTACAAGAGAAATCTATAGCGTCTAGAGTGGTAAAAAACTCTGGCGGCTTTTAGTTTTAAAAAAACTGAAAATAGTTGGAAAAATTATGAAATAATTTTTGTCAGCTAACTTTTTTGGGTACTTCTAAATGGAATCCAAGCCTGATTTTGGTGTTGTTAGATAGCTTATAGTATAGGCTAAAGAAAACCATAGCGACTAGAGTGGCAAAAAACTAATCTGGCCTGGAATCTTAGTCGGTTCGCATAAAATTAAGGTTGAACTGAGAACAGTCATATTAAAATAAAACTATTTGCTTCCGGTTCGAACTTGACCGTTTTGATCTGGGCAATCATTTTTTACAGTTACAGGCTTTCAGGATACTATCAAGGCCTGAAAAACGCCTTAAAAAAAATAACCATCTTAATTTAGCAGTATTATAATTGTCAGCCAAGTTTTGTCAGCTAACTTCACACCGGTCATACATACAGGCCAAGCTTATAATTATTAATTAAAAGCGTGCTAAAATAAATTCTTCGACTGTCATGTTCGGGTCTTAGGACTAGGTAATTAGCGTTATAAATAAAAATATAAATCTACTTTTGGCCGAAATGTTACCTTAAGGCTCGGTATAAGGCTAACTAGCGCCACCAATGTTAAAAAAATCATATCTTCCTTTAGAAGAAGTTTCTGAAAAAATCCTAAGATGAGCCTATGCACCATGCTTTTCTAGATTTTTAAGTGTAGATACCCTCTTCGAAATTTACTTTTAAGCAAAAATTTTCGATAACCGCCAAAAGCGGCCGTTTTTGGTGGTTATCGAATTTTTTTTAGCTTAAGACTAGAAATTGAGTTGGGTACCTACCCTTAAAAATTTAGAAAAGCATGGCGCATGAGCTCATCTTAGGATTTTGTCAGAAACTTCTTCTGAAGGGACATATGATTTTTTCAACATTGGTGGCGCTAGTTAGCCTTATACCGAGCCTTAAATCATCAAGGTGCCAATTGGATCTCGACCGCAGCGACAACTGCAGACTTCGTGAAGCCCGGCGACACTACTGGGGCCTGTAACGCAATGGAGCCAAAATGGGCTCCCAGTTGACAGCTTCAATTACGATTTGTAATGCTGTCGGTCCTTTTAATGTTTTTGTAGTACAGCAAAGAATATTCTGATTCTAATTCTTTCAAATTAGTTCTCTGGTTGTAGGGCAAAAACGAGGAAACCCCGGTTTTGTCCTTCTACTGGGACGCCATCGACACGCCATTGCGTTACAGACTAAGGTTCCTGGATTCGATCCGGGTGACGGGAGGGTCCGCATAGAAATACATACAAACCGTAGTGTCGCCGCCGGTTGTTGAAGATTCACGATTGAGATTTGTGCAAAAGGTATTATAAAACGTGTAAGGAAGTACGTAAAGTAAGTAGCTCTGCAGTGTAGTTTTTTTTTCTTGGTAGCGCTGACGGTGACTTTTGACATTTTGACTTTGTATAATTATGCATGTTGCGTCGCTCCGAACTCTATGAAATAAATAAACAAAAAATAATATGTGCATATTTTTTCCTCTGTTTTAAACTGATGTCGCAATGGATTGTTTTGATTTGTTTGAAGTCAAGATTGTTGTTGTCGTGTGATTCATGCTTTCCACATGATGTAGCATGGAGGTTCTAAATTTCTAATACAAGGTGTTACAAAAGATCCTTACCCTTTTTACAGGGTAATAGCAGCTGGTGATAACCCTATCACCAGGTGCTATTACCCTCACGCCCCAATTTTTTTTCCTCTATGACGTTCCGTTGATTTTTAAATTAATAAAATGTAAGCGCTATGGCAGGAGAAAAGTATTTTGTAAATATGGTCTACATTGATTTTCACCGTGTTTTATCAGCTTAAAACTATGCCAATGCACTTACGCACATAATCATGTGTTTGAATTTGAACTAAATCCAAAAACAAAAACTTTTAATTTTTTCTCCAATTTACAGACTCGCCTGAGGCCATAAGAACTTTTACCCATTTTCTTTCCCACTTAATATAAAACGTCACAGTTTTATTAGCAATAAAATTTCCAATATTTTATCATCGGACACTTAGGGGATTGGGGACTTCGGCAATCTATTTATTTGTGTTCCCTGGAGCTGTTGAGTTGTATTATTGTAGGTATATTTTAAGAGCCCTCGCCTGTGTAGCGATGGAGTAGCGATGCTGTCGCGCGTTCGTATCGATACAGTCAAGATACGGTCGCAAGCTGTGTGCCCTCACCTACCGTAACCACGATTCAGTCGCGACTCGCGATGCAAACGCGATACCGTCGCGCTTCTGTGTCGATATTAAAATATAGTAAATTTTCGATCTACACTGACATGGCGCGGATTACCTATAGGAGACGGAACTACCAAAAAGAGGATGACCAGATTTATATTATTTATTTCATTGTTTAACAACTTTTAAATTTTTCCAACGTTCTAACTATGACTGTGTTCATTATTTTCTTAGTAAACTTAACTTACTTTTATTTTTGTCGGTGTAGCAGAATAGTTTTTTTCCCATTTGGAGACCTTAAACGAAAGTGCTTACGAAAGTTTAAGTTAAAAAATGTGTTCAGTACTTCAGGAGAGGAGAGAAACATTGGCCGATAAACTTTATTTACCTGAATTCAAACAGAATTTGCTGCTGAAATAGGATTCAAGACCTATTCAGAACTAGCCAGGAACATAGATAGCAGAACTTTCTAATTTCATATATCTATCGTCTAATAGATTATTTCAATCACGTAGTTTATTCGGACGTTAGGATACGTTCACATCGTAGATAAGCTTTTTAGGGTTCCTCCATGCCCATAGGATGCTAAACGGTACCCTATTAGTAAGCTTCTGTTATCTGACCATCCGTTTCCATGTTTCCAAGGTTGCCAGTTAAAATTATCTTAAAATAATATCTTTCGATATGGTTCGGTTAGGGTTTAGGATATCAAACGTAGTTTTTAGAGGTTTTTTTTTCTTTGAAGTTTCAAGGCGCTTGCTCCCTTGTTTTTTTTTATAATTTAAGTATAAATTATCCCATAAATGATAAAAATATTTTCATGCTTGAGTTGTTAATCTGACTCGAAAACATTATATCAAATTTTATATTTCAATACTTGTCAAAGGCATAAAGATATTCTTGGAATGCTTGTGCCACCTAGTATTATGGTTTATTTTTAATATTACTTCAGTCTGTCACAAACGCGCAATGTGAAAGCGTCTGAAGTAATATCGAAGCATTTCCAATTTCAATTTGAAATGCTTAGGTATTCGTTTTGTCAGAAATAGGAACTAAATTGTGAAAAGTGTTCACATATTATAGTAGGTATGAGAGAAGAAATGCCAACAATGGGTTTTTATTAGAACAAAATATCATTTTATTCTTCTTAGTTGCAACTAACATTTTTAATCATTGTGAACGAGTAAAATTTTCATTAGAACTTAGCCATGCATTTCAAGGAAACTGACGAAATAATGGCGAGTAGAAATTGTTAGCCAAAATTCACTTTGGGACAAGAAGTAAAGTCACTATAGAGGAGCAGTTACCTCACTCCGGAGGAAAAATTCATTTAACTTCAATCTGACAGTTGGACGTTTTGCTACGTGGACAATTTGCTAATTAGACTTACTGCTCATTAGACTTTTCACGCTGTTGGACATTTAAGCTACTTACTGTCGGTTTCTGAATTGAGAAATTCGCTAAGCAAATGGGCAAGTATCGTCCTGTCTCTGCAAATTTCTCACAAAAGAGCGTGACAGAACGATAGTAAAGTATTTGCTTAGCAAAATTCTCAACTCAGAAACCGGGCCTTAGACCTTCTGATCAGGAAGCATTTAATTTAGGTTTCACCGCAGCCGAGAAAAAAATAATAGGGAATGATATGGTGGGATATTTTTGTTCTTCCTTATTATTGTTCTGTTGTTTAAAACACAATCCATGTTGAGACATCCGAAGCTTTATGAAGGAGCTGGGATGGCATAAGTAGCATGGCTTTATTTTGTTTTTTTTTTTGCTTTTGATGAGCTTTCACGCAAAATAGGCTCATGAGTAGTCGAATTGCGGAAACCTTTACCGTCACGAATACGAAAGGTATCCAAAGGGCTTGCCATTTTGCTCACCTTTATCGATTAGCTCTACCATCACCAGGTCACCCGCATATACAAGTCAAGGGCCAACACCCTCATAGAAAAGTCATTAATGGGCCCCTGACCTATCTAACGGGTATTTGAGTGCCCCTTAAAAACATAGGCCTTTGCTGTATGATTTGCACAATACAGCGTCCAGTGGTACCTCCACTAAACTGACCACTCGGACACTGCAATTCCTGAGCCATATTTTAGACACAGTAGGCTGGCCCAGCACCTAAACCATCCTCTCAGCTCAGTCGGCCTAGCCCTCAGGAAATTTAAGGTCAATGCGTGCGTAGTCGACTATGATAACACTGATATGGCCCACAAAAGATAGAATAATCGCACACTGAGCAACCGGAGGCCGTACCTCTAATGGCCGCCACTTGCTGCGGTCGAGATTTTGCATACATTATAGTGGCTACGTTTTGTCACTAGGTACCTACTGGCCGAGATTGGTCGCTGAGTTTTGTGGCTTGACTTGACTGAGTCACTAGTGATCGCGTTTAGTTGGCCACTAGTGGCCCAGTCTGTTATTGGAATCTCGAAAATAAATGTTTAATGTGAAACTTACGTAAGTACTGCACTTTACTGCACTGTCGGCGCGTGCGCAGCGGCTACTGGCGCGTAGTCAGAGGCTGGCCTCAGCATCGCGAGGGCCATCTCTGTTCCATGATTAAACTCTCCGAATGAGAACCGAAAATAGTCGGCTATCTCGACATTGGTAAACAAAAGTAAGTAAAACTGTTTACAAAACTCAAAAAGTAACTTCTAAAACTTCAAGTTGCACGCAGTCTCTGTTCTGTAACTCCGCTATACCGAAACACTCCGTGGAAGTGAGCAGCTGTTACCTCCGGTACGGAAATCAAGGCTCGAGAACTTGTAGTAACATTGTGATCTGGAACATTCTACAGGGTGCGAGAAAAAGGTCTTGTCACATTTATGGCGCGGTATACCGAGCGCAAGAGCTCAAACCAGATCCACTCGAGAATGCTTGGGCCGCGCGGTTGAAAAAGTTATTAATTTTCTACAAAAAAAAAAAAATCCCGACATTTTAATTTCTAAGCTTATAACACGCCTCTTTTTGGGTCGAGGCTTAGTAAAATATACATTTTAATAACGACGTTTTTAAAGATGGCCGACCCCTAATGTCAATTTTGTTTCTATATTTTCCCCCTACATACAGAGATAACATCCTACATACATACACACTTATAAACTTTTCCTCTTTATAATATTAGTCTAGATAGAATCGTCTTACCTATTACGGCATTTCTGTCTTACGTTAAACGTAAATACTTATAAACTTTATAAGTAGAACGACTTTCAGAACACCCTATATTGTAGAGACGTTTCTGGAACGAGCGAAGTTCTATCTTCTAAGCATGAATCTTGCGGGCAGCATACCGAAGGACAATTTAATGGATGTATGCCACAGTGCCTCGTATGCACAAGTTCCTACCTCAATCTTAGCTGCCTTCTACATATTGATTATGTTATGCAAAGCATCGTCAAAGACGTTAACAGAATTGTTTTAGATGGCGTTTGCTTGCCCAGCATCTATACCATCCTGACAACTTAGTCGGCCGAGCCCAAAGGAAAGACAAGTCAATTCGTGTGGAGCCAACTAAGCTGCGGGTTTCCTCACGATGTTTTCCTTCACGGTCAGCGAGTGGTATTTGCTACTACAATTTCACAAATGTACGTAACTTTGAAATTAAACAAAGTCATAGATACATGCCTGCACTGGGAATCGAACCGGGGACCTCTTGCTCCAGGCACTGCAGCGCCAAGTGCTCTCTTCACCCATCTGGTGTGAGTGAAGGTTCCACTGGACGCTGTATACATCATCTCATTACGTAGATGCAAAGGCCTTAGTTTTTTTTACAGAATTATAGAGACTCGTGATTACTGACATCACATCGAAGGATGGAATTGTTTTGCCGACAGTTAAAGGGCAAATTACACCGTGAGGAAACCCGTGGCTTAGTTGGCTCTACACGTATTGACTTGTCTTTGCTGTGGACTTGGCCGATTAGGCTGTAAGGATAGTACATAGTTGCTGGGAAAGCCTACTCGATCTAAAACAGTGTTTCAGGCACTGCAACGTTCAAGTGGTCACTTCACCCATCTAGTGTAAGTAAAGGTGCCTCTGGACGCTGTATAAATAGTCTTACGCCCGGAACCCAAAGTTTCTAATATCACCGCTGATTTTTAAAACCATCCACGCTTTACTTCCCTTTTGTTTGGTGTCAGAAGAGACATCAATAATTCATCAGTCATTCGTACTAACCGACCGGCCTTTTATGACAGTCCTACTCATTCACCCAGGCCGGCTTGGGTCGTTCCCAACGGATACAGAAAAAACCTGACATGTGAAATGTATACTATGTACCTCTATTTTCAGGGTTCTGTAAGGAATCAGTGGCGGATTCACACATTTGCAGCCAGTAAGCTTTTCAATTTTGCCGCCCCTACCGACCGACCAATTCCTAACCACTTTAGTCACCTCTTTGAGCTTCAAGAAAAACTGACTTTACCCCCCTTCACAATATTAGTTTAAACACCTTGTTTAGTTTTCGTTTAGTAGTTTTTTGTTGTTGTTGCATTGGCAACATTATCCCCACTACTGGGATTCTGTAACTCGTTTGGGTAGATTTTTCTAACCAACCGACCCGCTCTGTTCGTGCTAAATTTCTATCGAGGCGACAGCCCCTTTCGTTTTCGGAGCTAATTATCGCCATTTTTGTACCTTTTCGCTACTATCGATCGCCTATCGATCTATCGCGCCGCCGGTTAGATCAATTGTGTGCCAGCACAGCTACCAAGAAGTGCAACAGGGAACCTGAAGGACGCGTCAGTTCAGATCGTCGTCAGGTCCGGCTACGCTGCTCAAGGTGGGCGGCTTGTGGGAGGTAAATCAGTCGAGGAGCTGGAAGCAGCTTCCTACCAAAGGTACGCTGACGCCTTCGCTATCGGATCTGGTAAGTCCTTTTTGTTTTCCTAACCTTCATTCTTGAGGACACATCAATGATCTACCGGCAACCGTCGTAATATAGTCCACTCTTAACTTCTCGCGCCCCCACGAAATCCCCGAAGTAAAACACACCTCAAAAGGGACCAAAACGTGGCAAGCGGCGCCGAAAAGGGGCGGGAGGCGCCGAGCAGCCATCTCCCGGCTTCTTTTATGTAAGATCTCAAAAGATGCCCCAAATCTGCCGCCCCTAAAATCTGCCGCCCTAGGCTTCAGCCTACTCAGCCTATTGGTAAATCCAGCACTGTAAGGAATATTCCATATCCTACAACGATCTATCTATACCAAAGCGAACAAAATACCGAAACAAAACGTAGTTACATTAAATTATTATACAATGTGTTACAAAACATCCTAACTCTTTTTATAGGATGTAACCTCAATAGGATGACAATTCTGTAAAAACAAGTTGAAAAAAAGAACACCATTTGTTTCATAACCCCAAAATTGAAAATATTTCATAACTCTTTGATTTTTTTTTTAGGTACAGACCTACTTCAATTTAATAATGTGTTTGTGTGTGTAGTGTAGGTGCATTTGCATAGCTTTGAGTGGTTAAAACACTGTGAAAGTCAATGAAAACAATATATTTAGGTTCAGCGGGTCTATTATGTAAAAAAAACACTCAATCTTTGAGCGTCAAAACACTCGAAAATAGCCGTTATTGAAATGAACAATCTTTTATTTGGCATTTAAAAACCGTAATTTTTACGGTGGATATTTTAGCGAATACAGGGGCTGATCCCTATCACCGGGTGCTATTACCCTGCAAAAAGAGTTAGGATCTTTTGTAACACCTCGTATTTTCAAATCTCGCTGAAGGGGATTTTTCGAAAAATCCCCCAGGCTTTGAGTCTGTTGGGAACAAACGCATATCCCGGCCATTTGGCCAATCGCCTCATTGCGTATTCTCTTCGCTACATTTGCGATTCCCTTCCCAGGAACGGTCAGATTTGATTAGGCTTACAGATTTATTTTTTCATGTTTATCCAAGCTAACGTTAATCGGTTTGCTTTTTAAATGCAAAAGGAGATGTCATTGCAAAATTGAAAGGCGAAAGAACCTTCTCAACCGTCTCGACATCCACCTTCTCTTTAATTTGGTCGAAGTAGCTTCTCCGAGGCCTTCCTCTACCTCTCTTTCATTCTTTCTTTCCTTCAAGTATGTTAATTATACATTTTGTCGTGACGTAGCAAAAGGCCAAACATCCTTTGCCTTCGGGAGTGCAAAAAATCAAAATTCTGTTATTATTTCTGTGATAATTAGCGAGAAGAACATTTTGAAATTGGTTTGGTACCTCCACTTCATTTTGATCATTTGTATATATTTTTTTAAACATTTGCAATTTTTTCTTCAGTCTGTAAATACTTCCTTGTTTACTTTCGAATGGTGGAATAGGGTTTTTCGCAACTAAGTCTAATGATAAAAAGGCGATGCACCCGAGTGCCCGCACGGTGATTCCATGGAATGCTAAAAATATCGTCTCGTCTCTGCTTACCCGTCCTAGCCAGTCTTGGTATGGGTGTGAAATTTTTACGACTTTTTGTTATCGGAGTTTAGTGTCCTAAGTGAAACCGTATAAGGTCTAATTACCGTTCAAACAATGACTATCCAAATACAAAAGACTGACCAAATCGTTTTTTTATTATTTTCTTCCAAAGATGTTTTAGTAGGATAAAACAAAGGACACTTTAACTTGCCTTACTCTACAATACTGTACCAATAGACTTTTAATTAGACCGATAAATTACCTGAATTTGGTCAGTCACCATCCAAAGTTTAGGAACTGCCAGGTATACTCTGGCAAGGTGTAAATTGCGTGCATTTTTCGACAAATTTTAGGGTTCTATACCATCCTGACAGCTTAGTCGGCCTAGCCCACAGGAAAGACAAGTCAACGTGTGGAACCAACTAAGCCGCGGGCTTCCTCACGATGTTTTTGTTTTTGTTTGTTTTTGTTTGGGCAAGCCTACTCCATCTAAAAACAATGTCCCAGACACTGCAGCGCCGAGTGGTCTCTTCACCCATGTAGTGTGACTGAACGTGATACTGGACGCTATATAAATCATCTCATTACGTGGTCTCATTACGTCTCGCTGACGGTGAAGGAAAACATCGTAAGGAAACCTGAGCGTATGAGGCATTATACCCTCAACGCAATAATCGCCAACCCGCATTGAGCACGCGTGGTGATTAAGCTCGAACTCTCTCTCTGAGAGAAGGCCTTTGCCCAGCTAGTGGGACATGTACAATTCGGAAGGCAAAGTTTTTTGTTCGAAAGTCCGTTATTGGCTTAATCTTATCTTTAGACAATATTGAGAAACTAATTTCAAAATTTTTTATTTTGGTTCAGTAGTTTGGATTTTACAACGTTTCAAAGATACGGTTTTATGACGTCACGCGGCGGTCTGCATACTGTTGGCGGTCAAGGCGGTCATAGGAACAAAACATTTTAGCGCATAAAAACAAAACTACTGGATCAAAATAAAAAATATTGAAATTAGTTTCTCAATATTGTCTAAAGATAAGATTAAGCCAATAACGGACTTTCGAACAAAAAACTTTGCCTTCCGAATTGTACAGGCTACATCTTACTTTTTACGTGGATGCAAAGGCCTTAGTTTTAGGGTTCTGTATCAAAAACTGCTTCCTTCCGGATGTCCTTCCTCGGTCCGTCCCTTAAAGCTGCCAACTTCTATGGCGACTTATCAGAACCAATGGCCCTTGAACTTATGATATTATGTCGAAGGCCAAGGCTAAGTTAGTATACAGGGTGTTAAAAGACCGCCAACAGATCCGAAAGCCACGCATACTAGACACCAAAACAAAGTACTTTTCCGATAAATTATTGCTGGGAAATAATTTTGGTTTTTTAGGTTATAATTTTGAAAAATATTTCGTCACACAATGGTCGTTTGACGCTCAGAAGTCATATTGCGCAAGCGTAGGTATAAGTTTATGTTACCTAAGCTTGAAGTTCCGATGTTTAGAATACATTGCGGGTTGCAATTTTAACGTTGTTTTTTGTAAGAAATATTCATAATTTTGATATGGCTTCTTGAGAAGGTATGTTAAGAACTATATACTGAGTACATTTATGCAAAAAAAAAGTTTTGAAAAGTCTGACTTTGAACCCCAGTATCTCGGAAACCGTTGATTTCCCACGCATAGTTCCTTGGGCAAAAATGATCATTATGATGAGGACAATACGTGGTTTCCCGCTTTGTTGGCGGTCTTTTAACACACTGTATGCTACTCTTCGCTTAACTGCGTCACATGCGCCTGTGAATCAGCACACGCTTGCCCTTATGTATCCCATTGTCATATTTCGCTGAATTTAGTCGACGTAAGTATCTAATACTACTGCGTGCTATTCAATATGTAGTATCAACCACTAATTACAGTGTATGAAGGAACTTGGAGACAGCTAAATCGACATTATGCCTTGGAAATAACTACCGACATGCCATGAATTATTGTTGCCCATTACTTGTAATTTGCGACGCATACGAGTGGGCGAACGATTTGATTACATACCATGACATTAAAATTACTTACCTACAGGAAAACTGAATTCAATTGAAAATTTAACACGAAGAATGTAGAGTTTTTGCGAGCTCTCAAGACCTAGTCGGGTATATCCTCTTCTTTTACTCGAATGCCCAGGGCAAAGGAGGCTAATGTTTTTTTGTTGTTAAATCGTATGTTAAATGGTTGCTATGACGTATATTTAAATTAAAAGGTGTCCAACTGGAACAGGGCTAAAACTACCTGGCTCGACGCCAGTGCAACAGGAACCAAACAGTCTCGGGACGAGCATATCCGAGCTTGAGATGAAGGCGCAAAAACGGCCAGAATAATGTCCCTGATTAGGGATAACAGGATTTTGATAATACAAGGTGTTACAAAAGTACCTAACTCTTTTTACAGGGTAATAGCACCCGGTGATAGGGATCACAACCTAATTTTTTTTTTTTGCTCTATGACGTTCCGTTGATTTTTAAATTAATAAAATGTGAACGCTGTGGCGGGAGAAAAGTATTTTTTTAATATTGTTTTCTTAGACTTTTACAATGTTTTAACAACTCAAAGCTATGTAAATGTACCTACACACACAAACATATTTTAAAATATAAACTAATACCAAAAACAAAAAAGTTATGTTTTTTTTTCAAGCTTGAGGTTATAAAATAAAAATTGAATTTTTCAACTTTTTTTACAGATTTGACATCCTGTTGACCACTAGGTTACACCCTGTAAAAAGAGTTAGGATGTTTTGTAACACGTTGTATGTTGGATATGTTTCTCTGTTATTACCAGCTAAAAGTTTGACGTATTTTGACTATAGATATGTCCAATAAAAGGTGTTTATGTCACAATCATTTTCAGAAATCAGACTGGCGAATGCCTTAAGAGCATCTATCGGACAATAATGGGTAAGAAGGATACTTGCTGAATGTACTTTAATCTATATATCTATCTACAGACGCACTAGAGTACCTACACTAGACGAAAGCTATATAAATGGGCTGTTACTGTAGGTAGTCCTTGAATCCAATATGTGTAAACACACCCAGTTACGCAGAAAATGAAAACGTTTTATTTCTACGCCGACGTAGACTATGAACGATACAGTCTTACCAATTGAGTAATAATATTATCCACTTTGGCATTTTTATTATTTTACGATATTACAAAATGAATTTGTGTTACCAACCTAACAATTTTATTTAAGAACATTGTGTAACGCGCTCATTCTTAATCAAACGGAGAAAACGTTTTGATAATATTATTGGATTTCATTGATTTAAGGTCAATAATTTCTATGTTTTTTGTTCTCACTGAGTCTTTAGAAACATTTGTTCAAATTTCCCTTTTCTATCTTCAGTGGTCTCGAGTGTCGATCTTCGTAAGTGGAGGCCCAAGAAAAAAAGAAGAATCCGTGCTTAGAAAAACCAATAATACAATTGCAATGCTTCTATAAACCCAACCACTTTCTTTTTTGCTGTCGTTTTTTTAAATATTTAGTACTTAACTATCGAGATTTTTTTTTCACGGCCTATTCATAACTTTTTTCATATCTAGTAGCAATGCTTTTATGTGTTGTATTTGCTTCTTGTAAAATATAAAATTAAGAATATCAAACTTTATTTTAGAACTTTAATTATAAACAAAGTAAAGTAAAACGAAAACTAATCGGTTAAATACTTGTAGTTTTTTGTCTATAGAGCTCAAGTGCAAATTTAAATAGCTATTGACTGAGTTACACCATAAAGAGAGCTAACAAACTAATATTTAGTCTGCATTTAGCTCTACAAATAGTTTACAAAGCTGAGACTTTAGATACTCTATGTGGTAAAGATACGTAATAAATACTCGAGAGAGTTTGGGCTTCATCACCACGCGTGCCCAATGCGAATGCGGACCGTAAGTATGCGACCAGGCATTGCTAAATTAGTATTAAAAAAATTGTTCTTGCATTTTTTGCCATTTGTTAAATTAAAATGACAACTAAAAAAAATTACACTGTTAAACCACCTTAGTATTCGAACTTAATATTCGAAGAAATATCAAGTGTCATTTCAGAAACTTATCTTATAGGCATTCCTACAACACAAGTACATACATGAAAACGTTAATGGATGATCAGCGCCATGCTGAAATACCCCTTTTGTATGAATGACAAAGTTAAGCCGCGCGTGGTAAGAGCTACCGTAAAAAATCTGTTTGTTTTAGGTTCTGCCAGTGTTAACAGTCCAAATAAAAATAGACCTAGGTAAAATAATAATGACCTTCCTCTTTGCTACGCGTTGTCGGGTAAAGATTACTATGAAAATAGTGTAGGTATGTGAAGCAGATCTCTGACTCATCGGAATAAGATAGACTGTGAACTTGTTGAAAATTCCGTAAAAACGTGCGATGTTATTTGGCAGGAACTTTTACCCTGACAAGGTAGCAGCCCTCGCTCGCATTTTTTTAAAATTAATAATAACTAGTGGTTCGCCCCGAACTTTGAGCTCGCGACCCTATATCTCAGCGACCTCTCGACCGATTTGGCTCATGTTCGAACTTAAAAATTCTCTTTGCCTCATTTACCCGCCTACCAAATTTCATGACGATCCGACTACATTTACTCAAGTTATCGTCGAACGAACATTCATACATACATACATACATACATACATACATACATACAAACGCCGGATTGTTCCAGTAAACTCGGAGAACTTCGCTCGCTTCGCTCGCTCGTTCAATTAAGTAAAGTTCAAACACGACCCTGCCAATGCGCCACCATTACGCGGCACTATGAAAAATTGCCTGCATAAACCAATCCCACTGTACACATTGTCGATGGCCTGTATTTGGCCAACATGGGCCACTGTGTACTGGGGTCTTAAGAGAATGATTAAACTTTTCACAAAATAAAATATAAAATGCGGACATAAAAAAACTACATAGGTGCTCTGCGGTACACACATTTAGAACACACTTTTGTCTTCATATTCCTATATTTTATTCTTTTAAATCTATATTCTACAATTTTTTTCTATTATTTTTTTTATTTTTTATATCTGATGCAGAGGATCTCCCTGGCGGTTCAGCGTGGTCACGCTGCTAGCGTCATGGGGACCTTTGGATCGGATGTGGCCCGGGGTGGTTTATTTGAGTAGGTTTTGGCTTATTGTAATTTTTTTGTTCTTTGTCTTGTTTTTTGTGTTTTATTATTGACATTATTTCTTTTATTTTTATTTTTTGGACGAAGCCTAATGTGAATTTTAATGTAATTATGAAATTTGGTGCATGGTTTTTAATTATAATAAATACTTACATGTTTAACAAAGTTGATAATTGAAATCTTATGTAAAATCAAAAATGTATGTAGTTAAAATAAAATGAGAAGAATAGCATGTGTATTTATTTCTAGGCAACTTTTTGACAAGCCCATTACTTCATGGGTCCAATAAGTAAACAGACTGATAGCTCGATGTAGAGAGAGAACATTTCAAAACGTTAGCTTTATCTAAACACACTCGTCTAGATGGCACTAATGACTCTGCGGTCGATACCGCTGCGCTTATAAGACACTAGCTTTTGCCCGCGACTTCGTCCGCGCAGACTTATTTTTTTTCTCGTGAGTTTTGCGTTGTTTTAATGGTTATTCTGCTATTCGGGGCGGAGAGAAATCCAACAAATCAAAAATCATGAAAATCGGTCCACCCGTTCTCGAGTTATAAATGGTGTAACTTACACGACTTTGTTTTATATATTAAGGTTATTTGTATTTATTCTGGATGTCAAACAGTAGGTAACCAAAAAATATAGAAAAAATAATAATACAATAGATACGTGCCACGAAAGAAGAGACTTGGCTCCCGCACTTAGGGTGGCATTAATAGTCGTCGACTCAAGATCGAACTCAAGAAGATAATCTCAGAAAAGTGAAATGCTAATTCAAGCCTTGGCTAATGTCAATGTCAATCTCAAGATAGTGTCTATTAATATGCTGACAGCTACTCAAGTTTGACATTAGCCAAGGCTTGGCTTGAATTAGCATTTGACTTTATTTTTCTCAGACGACTGTTAATACCACCTTTAGATCTCATAGGCACAATACCGCTAAAGAGACATTCAAGGTGTTACAAAAGATACTAATTCTTTTTACAGGGTAGTAGCACCCGGTGATAGGGATGACAACCTAAATATTTTTTGGCTCTACGACGTTCCGTTGATTTTTAAATTAATAAAATGTGAACGCTGTGGCGCGAAAAAAGTATTTTTTAATATTGTTATCATTGACTTTCACAATGTTTTAACAACTCAAACCTATGCAAATGCACATACACATACATACATATTTTTAAATTAAAGCTTACACCAAAAACGAAAAGTTACTAAAAAAAATTTTTTTGAGGTTATAAAATAAAATTGTGTTTTTCAACTTTTTTTTACAGAATTGACATCCTGTTGACCAGTAGGTTACACCCTGTAAAAAGAGTTAGGATGTTTTGTAACACGTTGTATAAATCGTGACTGCGCTTGTCAAACCACGTGGTGACTCAAGTATCTTCTTTCGTGGCACGCATTGCAACAATATGGCTAATAATAAGATTATTTTTTTAGGCATTATATTATAGTGTTTTAATGTTGAATCCAGTATGTTTCCATAATGCAAAAAGTTTATCCATCGCATCGTCACCTTCCCTTTTTGGCGGTCAAATCAATACAGGGCGTCCCACGGCTATGCCACATGGAGGGAAAGTACCTTGAATATTGTAGATGGAACATTTTACTGAAAGAAGACATTATTTGAATTTAAAAATTAATTTAAACTGCATTCATAGATACCTAAATAATTACATGGTTGAATCGGGAATCGAACCCGTTACATGAGAAGATCGAAAGGCTTCATCATAAGGATTATTTTTTGATAAATAACATAGTGTCAGAAATAAAAGGAAGACCATGAATTTTAATTGAATTTAAATATCTATGAATGCAGTTTAAATTGTTTTTTAAATTAAAATAATGTCTTCTTTCAGTAAAATGTTCCATCTAAAATAATTAAGGTACGGTCGGCCACAATCTCAGATAACCCATGGCAGCTCTTACCGCGCGCGGCATAAGGGCGCCAATTGAACAAAAAGGGGTATCTGAGACTGTGGCCGACTGTACTTTCAATCCATGTGGCATAGCCGTGGGACGCCCTGTATACTATTAGTGTGCGTTTTGTGATAGGTACAGCAAAAAGTATAAAAATACGATGTTATTGATGTTATGTTATGTTTATGTTTCATTATTATTTGTTGGGTAATCCACCACCATAATAACACATAATATTATTCTGATTTCAAGTAGCTTCCTATTACGTTTCCAAAGATACAGTCCTTTAAACTCTGTTCCAAAGATACAGTCCTCGGACAGACATACAGACAGACAGTGGAGGAAGATTAATAAGGTTCCGTTTGGCACCTTTCGGGTACGGAACCCTAAAAAGGAAATATCAAAAAACGTCAGCATATTATCCACATATTTCGTCAAATAGCTCGGCTAAAACGTGAAAACCTTAGGGGTGTCGCGGGAATCCACTAGTCGAAAATAATAATAATGGTGCATTTGGTCTCTCCTGAAAAATACGGGTAAAGGGATAACCTTAGGCATAAGGCCTCAAACGAATATTCAGATATCAACCGGGTATACATTCGTCGAGGTACTTTACACAATGCTAGATATCTTTACAATGCAACGCATATATGCGAAATATGAAGCCGGAGATACGCCGACAACATTTCTGCTCCGAGAAATACACCTCCAACGAATGTTATTTTTAAAAGTAGTGCTTTTATAAGGCTGCCTCGCGCTGTGCGAGGTCTATTCTTTGAATTTTATATTTTATCCGGGAAAAATAAATAAGCAGTGAGGTTTAACACCTTCGGTGCCTTAGACGCGTTAACGCGCCCTCGAGACATTCGCCGAGTGCCTTCGACGCACATAATCGTCTATATTAAACTGACCAAACTTACGCTTAGTGTCTTTCGACGCGTCTATGGCCCATACACGTACGCTAGGTGCCTTTCGACGCATCTGTGCGTCTTCGTTTATTACCCATTGTATACCTTTCCACATTTTTATTACCCCTCATAAAAGCTCATCTATCTGCAGTGCACAGAATTGTCCGAAGTCACTGCTAAATAGACACGCGTGACGCACAGACGCGCCCAAAGGCACCACATTCGCGAGAACATTGTGCCGCGTATACGTGACCCAGGCACTGTTCGAAGTGATACCTAGCGCACTATTGCGACGTGAGGCACTGGAAGATAGTATAAAATAAGGCACCCGTGCAAAAACATCCGGCAGCCAATGCGTTAAAAGACTTGCGCTTTTTATGCATGAATTATCATATTAGTTAGAGGTAGATAAGTACCGATTCAAGCGATAATTTCACTTCTTACTTACTATTTTTAACAAAAAGCGTCACTCAATTAACCCACCAAGACGGAGATCTGAGATGATTATACAGCGTCCAGTGGCACCTTCATTTAAATTAGAGGAGTGAAGTAACCACTCAGACACTGCAGTTCCTGGGACATGTTGCGGCCTCATAGAAATTTCTTCCAGGCAAACATTGACGGAGTAACACTATAGAGTTAAGTAACACACCATGCGACGCAGCCACTCATAAAAATGCAAATGACTCAATAAAATATTCGTGATCACGAAAACACCTTCTGTTGTAGAAAAAAAACCGTTTTTCGCCGATACATTAATGTGTCTAGTGATTTTGACACAAATAACCTAAGAATGCTGTTTTGAATGTAGGCAAATAACGTAGATATGGGAATTCAATTTCGGAGGTCATCTGCTAAAAGCTTTAAGCTGTAGTCGGATATAGTTACTATTTTTCGGAATCATTTATATAAAACCTTTTATTTGTTTTTTTTTTAATAACGATTACAGTTTGTGACTAATTTGTTTTTTTGTCATGCTTAGATGCCTCACTCATGAAAATCCGTAATGCCATCTAGCCTATGGATTCGTAATACCTACAAAAAAAAAATGTAACGACACACAAAATTTGTATTTCTAAAATACCTAGGTAGTATACAAACGGATAAACCGATTTTGATTAAATTTTGCTAAGAACATTTAAAACAAAAAAAAAATTTAATCTTTATCGGTTTACCCGTTTGAGAGCGACGATGCCACAGACAAAAGACACACGTATACTTCAAACTTATAACACCCCTCTTTTTGCGTCGTAAGTTAAAATACCACACGTGATATACTTCTTCTTCAAGAACGATCAGAGCTAGTGAAGCTGGAGAAAAAAAGTAGCTAGATACTTAGTATTAGATAGTAAGTAGTAAGTAGTAGATTATATACTTATTTTTTTATTTAGATATTATTTTGACGTTCAATGAAAATAATTTATTTAAGGCATATTGATAAAAAAAAAAATATTCTGATTCTGATTAAAGGTGTTACAAAAGATCAGCTGGGTCAGGTCAGCTACTCAAGTTTGACATTAGCCAAGGCTTGGCTTGAATTAGCATTTGACTTTTTTTTTTCTCAGACGACTGTTAATACCACCTTTAGATCTCATAGGCACAATACCGCTAAAGAGACATACAAGGTGTTACAAAAGATACTAACTCTTTTTACAGGGTTATAGCACCCGGTGACAGGGATCACATAACAATTTTTTTTTTTGCTCTATGACGTCCTTTTGACATTTTAATTAATAAAATGTAAGCGCTGTGACGGGAGGAAAGTATTTTAGAAATATGGTTTCATTGATTCTCACAATGTTTTATCAACTTAAAATAAACCTAATATACAAGGTGTTAAAAGACCGCCAACAGACCCGAAAGCCACGCATACTAGACACCAAAACAAAGTACTTTTTCGATAAATTATTGCTGGGAAATGATTTTGGTTTTTTAGGTTATATTTTTGACAAATATTTAATCACGCAATGGACGTGTAACGCACAGAAGTCATATTGCGCAAGCGTAGGTATAAGTTTATGTTACTTAAGCTTGAAGTGCCGATGTTTAGAATAAATGCGGGTTGGAATTTTAACGTCGTTTTTTGTAAGAAATATGCATAATTTTGATATGGCTTCTTGAGAAGGTATGTTAAGAACTAGATACTGAATACATTTATGCAAAAAAAGTTTTGAAAAGTCCGACTTTGAACCTCATTATCTCGGAAACCGTTCATTTCCCAGGCATAGTTCCTTGGGCAAAAATGTTCCTTATGATGAGGACAATACGTGGTTTTGTTGGCGGTCTTTTAACACCCTGTATAATACCTAATGTAAAAACACCTATGCACACAATCATGTGTTTAAAATAGAAAAAAAAAATCAAACACAACAAACTTTTTTTAATGTAGAGGTTATGAAATAGAAAAATATTTTTTCAACTTTTTTTTACAGAGATGTCATCCCGTTAACCAGTAGATTACACCCTACAATAAGAGATAGGATCTTTTGTGACACGTTGTATATTACTGAGTGAAAGATGTTTGGGCAGGTCAACAGTTATTCCAAAGTATTAATGAGAAACTGAACGCGAAACTGCAAACCGTTGCAACAATCCCAAATTTCTCGTTTTGAACTAAAACTTTCGTAAGCCCTGCTTTTTGTTTTGTTTGGAAATGAGCTTTAATATAACTTGTACATAACCTGTCATAGCCTGCATCTGGGGCATTTCTGATGCAAAGGATCTCCTTAGCTGTTCAACGCGGTAACGCGGCGAGAGTTATGGGGACCTTTGGGTCGGAGATGGCCCGGAGTGGTTTATTTGGATAAGGTATGTGGGGGTGTGTGTTTGTATGCGAGACTGTGTGTGCGTTTCTGATTTTGTTTTTTGCTTTTTTCTTTGTGACATGTTTATTTTATTTTAATTTTTTTACAAAGCTTTTGTTTATTGTATTTTTGACTTCTGTTTGCATGAAGTAATACTAGTAATACTAGTGGTTCGCCCCGAACTATGAACTCGCGACCCCAGTTACATATGACGTGTAACTTTGCTAACGCCAATCGCGCAGGCGCGCGCGCGCTTTGCATATAAACTGTAAAACCCTATATCTCGGCAACCCCTCGACCGATTTAGCTCATGTTCGAACTTAAAAGTTCTTTTAATTTCTTTTACCCGCCTACCAAATTTCATAACGATCCGATCAAATTTACTCAAGTTATCGTCGAACGAACATTCATACATACAAACATACATACAAACATACATACATACATACAAACGCCGGATTGTTCCAGTAGACTCGGAGAACTTCGCTCGCTTCGCTCGCTCGTTAAAAAATAATGTTTTTTTATAACCTGTCTGGTGGCGGATGGCGGAACGACAAAATTTGCGTTACGTTAGGTTACGTAACATAACCTAACGTTTTTCGACCACTAAAAGGCGCTCTTGCCAGTCAAGGGGATATAAATA
Source organism: Zelleria hepariella (assembly GCA_949319315.1). Classification (NCBI taxonomy): domain Eukaryota; kingdom Metazoa; phylum Arthropoda; class Insecta; order Lepidoptera; family Yponomeutidae; genus Zelleria; species Zelleria hepariella. The sequence continues at coordinate 30,517,733 of OX439378.1, read as the reverse complement.
ATAGGAAAGTATATTGAAGGGTTTTGCCGGCCTATTTTTGGCCTTCGAAACCATAAATTAATTAATTATTGTGTCGTCGCGGTTGATTTATACAGCTTTCTTCTATCCTTTATTTTTTAAAGTAGATTTTTAATCATTTAAGAATTAGTCTAGAGTGGATTCTCTGTTCACATGAGTAAAAAAAAAGTAAGATGTAGCCTGTAAAATTGCACATGTCCCACTTGCAGGACTGTTTTGGTTAGAGTAGGTAGGCTTGCCCGCACCTATAGGTTCCATCTTGTTGGCTTCTATGGCTTAGCTAGGCCACGTTAATGAAAGGGATCGTTTTAATGAGGCAATAAAGAATGCATGAGGGCATACCAATGGTTAATAAAGTATTCATCAAGCTCTGCCATAATATTTAATTCAATGGCATGTAGCGTAGGTTATGTACTCCCTATCTCATTATATAATGTATACCACGTGTTTGTTATGTATTTATAATTTACATCACAAATTAAGCACAGGCAGGTATGCTGGCGTTGTAGGAGTGAAATTAGTTTATCCTAGATTTTACCCGGGTAAAAATACAGGGTATCCCAAATACGGGTAAAAGGAAGGCACACGTTAGAGGACCCCTAAAAACTGAAAATGTTCCATAACATTACAAAAATGGCAATAGCTATTGTTGATTTAATGTGTATATTATTATGCTGTAATGTTTATTATAATGTAAGGCTTGTACAATAAAAATATAAAATGCGTCTTAATTCGTATAATGTAAAACTATTTGCATCTACGTAATGAGATGATTTGTAGTGTCCTGAGGCACCTTCACTCGCACTAGATAGGTGAAGAGACCACTCGGCGCTGCAGTGCCTGGGACATTGTTTTTAGATGGTGTAGGCTTGCCCAGCACCTCTATCATCTTGACAGCTTAGTCGGCCTAACCCACAAAAGAAGTCATTACGTGTGGAGCCAACTAACCCGCGGGTTTCCTCACGATGTTTTTCCTTCACCGTTAGCGAGTGGCATAGCTACTACAAATTCACTCGAATTAGGTAGAGTCAATGACTTACCCTGTCTAAATCCGCCTCTATTTGTATATTTGGTTTATTTTGTATTTATCTTATTGACTCTATATAAAAGGTAAAGGTATGCATATGTATTCAAATGAGTCTTTTTTAATATAAGTATCGTGTGTGTTATTTTTAGGTCACCTTGAACCTTTTTGAATGACGATGTGAGTATGTTGTAAAGTTACAGTAAATTAAATATTGCGCAGGTATAGTTTTTGTCCCCGCGTATGAAGAGCTAAACAGCATTTTTTTTTTTTTGCCTATTAGAATAAATTGCCGTTAGAAATAAGGCCGTCAAAGTACAATGTTAAAAGCTAGGTAAAATAAATATCTTAAAACTAGGTAGTTATTGGAGATCATTTATCTTTTATCTAGGTTGGTACCTAGTTTTTAAAGTAATGTACTTATTTGTACATATTATTGATAAACCCAACCCATTATTGTGCTAACCCAGCAGGATATTTTTTATAGCGCTCACTGAACAGATCACACGGATCATCACTTTATCCTATGAACCTATTAATTATAGTCTTGAAGGTCAGTGGTGGCTTTAAAATAACTTATCTTATCTTAATTTCTGTTAACTCGTAGTTGCCATGTGGAGGCTAATCTAAAAGATGTAGAGTCCATTGTCCTTTAAGATCTTTTAAGAAATAATAATAAAAATAATCGTTTATTTCAGAGCGAGTAATTGAACCGTGCGATTCCTGGAGGATTCAGGATCGACTATGAAGCATTTTTAAGCACTTATTCAGACGGGTCATTTTGTAAAATACAATCTATATACAGGGTGTTAAAAGACCGCCAACAAAGCGGAAAACCACGTATTCCCCTCATCATAAGGAACATTTTTGCCCAAGGAACTATGCCTGGGAAATCAACGGTTTCCGAGATAATGAGGTTCAAAGTCGGACATTCCAAAACTTTTTTTTTGCAGAAATGTATTCAGTTTCTCGTTCTTAACATATCTTCTCAAGAAGCCATACCAAAATTATGAACATTTCTTACAAAAAAACGACGTTATAATTGCAACCCGCAATGTATTCTAAACATCGACACTTCAAGCTTAAGTAACATAAACTCATACCTACGCTTGCGCAATATGACTTCTGTGCGTTACACGTCCATTGCTTGATAAAATATTTTTGAAAATTATAACCTAAAAAACCAAAATCATTTCCCAGCAATAATTTATCGAAAAAGTACTTTGTTTTGGTGTCTAGTATGGGTGGCTTTCGGGTCTGTTGGCGGTCTTTTAACACCCTGTATATAAAAATGAATCGCCGTGCATTAGTCTCGCTAAAACTAAGAAACGGCTTGACCGATTTGCATATTTACTGTTTTGTTTAGTTCACCATAGTTCAGGGTAGGTTTAAAAGCAAAGAAATATGGGAAAAGTTAAAGGATTAGCTGAAAAACGGAAGAAATAAAAATTTGTCATTTTGTATTGGAATCGCCATTTTTGACGCGGAGAGTCAAACTATTTCAGGGGATACGAAGTTCACCGGGTCAGCTAGTCACAAATAGAAGACAGTTCCAAGATATTACTAAATTGGTTATCTATCCTAAGTGTTTCTGGTCCACATAATTAAATATGATATAAATATGATTGTAACGTATATTTCAATGTAAACCATTTTGTAAAATAAACGCATTACCTATAACTTTACATTTCTTCACCATTTATTAGACCACTACTGTATATAATGTGTGTTATTAAAATTATTCAACTCAATTCAATTCAATAATAAATTAGCTGAAAAAAAAGGTAGAAAAAAAGGTTGAAATCAATACGATATCGTATGGATCGCGAGTTATTATTTCTATCCTTTAACTTGCCTCCTTCATGAACTTCATAACAAGTTTAGTTTTAACATCTGCCTCATTCAACATCAGTGACTTGCAGAAACCAAATTACTTGCATTTACATTATATCGGATTTATGCTCGGCCGCTTACTCGTGTTTATAATCAGTCAAGTTATTTTTAGACAAAAAAAGGTTTAAGTCAATGGCAAAAACTAGTTCATGATAATACGATGAGGTGACTTGAAACAACTTTTTTTACTCAGACAGACAATACAATATTTTGTCGCATAAAATTATTATGATGTAGGATCTAATTTGCTCTTTCTTACTCATAATCCATCCCTTAGGTCTTCAAACACACTTGCACGAGCTGATGTGCATTGCGAGTGACAGAACTTGGGAATCCCCCAAGTTCTGTCACTCGCAATTTCTGTCTCTGCAGTCCGCTCACTGTCACTTTTCAACATTTTAATTGATTTGAGAATGATTCAATTTCAGACATACATAGATAATAAAGGACATGTGGACACACTTTTAATTTCACATTTTTAGTTTAAAAACAATACTTTTAGCCGAAGTTCAGTGATATTTTTTTGATTACTTGGAATATGAAATCAAAAGTGTGTCCACATGTCGATAGCTTTATTATCTATGTCTACAACTATATTTTATCGTCCAAAGTTGAATCATTCTCTTACAATCAATTCAAATGTTGAAAAGTGCGAGCGAGAGGGCAGCAGAGCTGCAGGGGATTCTTAATGTAGAACTCTGATCTCCGCCACCTTACAGTGATGGTCAGAGGGAACGACTGGATGGATGAATGAAGGTCTTCTGGTCACTGAACGTCAATTAAAAATTCAAGTTACCAAGTTATTTGTTGAAGTTACCCAAAAAAATGTATGGACTGCAAAGTCAAGTATAGGAACAATCATTAACTTTGGGTTAAGTTTCTGTTCATAATTGCTACAAAATTTGCCAACTGAATACACGACATTACTGACGAAGTTCTATTTTTAAAAACGACCGCGACAGTCTTGTAGGTATGTAATGACAGAAATTAAAATTCTTTTGTAGGAAATTTGCATCGTCTCTCTACCCCGCCGCCATTGTGTTTGGTTTGAACAGCTGAAAAATGGTGAAGTTTCAATACCGATTCCGACGATCCGAGCATTCGCTTACACACTACAAAACTAGCGTTTGATGTAATCACTTGGTATTTTTTTGCCTTTTAACAACCGCACTGGGCACCGAAAACGGTCAGAATAATCACGCGTTGTGATGACGCAAATCTTTATGCGATTATTTTTTTACGCGATATTAAGTAGTTTTTTTCACTCACAACATGCACTTTTGGACACTTCAGCTTATTTTGGTGCTGCAAAACTTCACTTTACGAACGATTCAATAAGTAACTGGCCACTTGTTTATTCAGTTCACGATGTCGGAAAAGTTTTAGCAAGAGTTTGCTCGCGCGATTTCTGTTTCCCGCGAAAATGAGACAGAGCGCGTGCGGCCCTCTCGATACGCAGACGGTAACTGAGGTGACTGCTGTTTAGCAAGTCAGACGTTCTGTTCGCGAAGTGGAGCCTACACAGAAGCACAACCCCTCTCGTCTAAGTGGTTTTTAACGTGATGATAACCAAAGTTCAATTTCAAAATTAAATTGGTCAGAGAAATTATTACCAAATTTTGGTGGCACTTTTTATTTATAGGTAGGTTTTCAGATAAAATGATGTTCTTAATGCAGTACAGTTACGTGTTGATTACTCCATCCACTACATAAATAAAAAGTGCCACCGATGCCATGTCTGATGAAAATGACCCAAATGTTTGTTGGTCAGAACACAGATCACAGTTCTGAGGATCTGAATAGCCGAGTAGACAAACTAGTATGTAACTACATTTCGCTCTCCTCTCCACTAGGAGATGAAAAACCACCGAAGTTTTCTGCTAAGTGAACTTTAAAATCAAGGGATGGTTTGAGCGCAGTCTCATCTTGCTGGTGCTAGTTAGCACACTTACGTTTTTGTTTTTACTTGAAAATTTTGTAAAACTAAGAAGATTGGCGGTTGGAAATAAAAAAAAAACGTACTTATAATATTTTAAAAATATGCCAAAACGGTCTTTCTGATGTATCTTAAATAATTTTGTATATTTCTTCGTTTCGGCTAGCGGTCTCACAAATTATGAGCTCAGCCTCCAAGCAACCGGTTCTACAATGGAAATAATCAAAAAAATATCCATATAATTTACCATTAATTATATCGCATGTTTGTTTGCGGGTATGTCGTGATATCAAAGAAATAGCTTTGTGTTAGAAAAAAGTTACAAAACGGTGAACGAAAACATCGTGAGGAAACCCGCGGCTCAGTTGGCTCCACACGTATTGACCTGTCTTTCCTGTGGGCTAGGTCGACTAAGCTGGTATGAGGTATAGGATGGTATAGGTGCTGGGCAAGCCTACTCCATCTAAAACAATGTCCCAGGCACTGCAGCGCCGAGTGGTCTCTTCACCCATCTAGTGTGAGTGAAGGTGCCACTGGACGCTGTATAAATCATCTTATTACGTAGATGCAAAGGCCTTAGTTTAGAAAAAAGTTACAAAACAATCCTTGATTTTGTAACAGGGAAGGATTTTACCCTTTTCATACATAATATGAGTTTAAAACTCTCTAAAATTCGTAACTTCAGTTTAAATCAATCACAATCAGTTTAAAAATCTTTGTGCCACGGGCTGACCCAAAAGTGTCCTTATTTCACTTATTACATAATTTGTTTTCGCAAATAACTGGATCGCAGCGTGATGTGAACGGTGACCATTCGAAAGGTAACTACACTTTCTTACCGAGTATTGGGTTGTTTGTTTAATTAAGGTCCAACGAAAGCAGCGTGGCGGGAAATAAAAAAATCACAGTTTTTTTTAATTTGAAGCTAAACTGAGCTATTTTGTTCAGCGATTTTTCTTTCACTTCAATAAAATTTTATTATTTTCATCAACAGAATACGAGTAACAATAATTCAGCCGATTATGTGTTCTGGTCGACCAAACACTGCCCAAAAAATTAAAAAAAAAGTTTATTACCAGATCATTTTATTATAATCGGCAGAATTATTATTGTTCTGTTGTTTCTTAAAATAATGAAAAGATTACAATTTTATTGACGTGAACGAAAAATCGCTGCAGAACAATAGCGCAGTTTAGCTTCAAAATAAAAAAAAACTGTGAATAAATTTAATTTCCCGCCACGCCGCTATGGTTGGACCTTAAAGGCTGCGTTTCAATCTTGGCCAGAAATAAGTGGTCCACGCTGCGGCCACAGTGGAGTTTGCGTCCACATTATTAAAACAATAAAGTCCAGTGTTCCCGTTTGCTCCGCAAGCGCTCAGACAAACGAGACGAAAGTTTTCGTGCTTTGTTTACAAGGAAGAAACGTTCAAAGGACATTGACAGGGTTTGCACCAAGTGCTGCCCAGACGTGGGAGTACCTACTTCCAAGTGGTTGCTTGCGTTTATAGTAAATAAAAAAAAATCGTTCCGAGGGTTACCGGTTAATTCAATATTTTGTTTTAAATATTTCTCATGTGATTAAGGCGTTAGAAAACGATTAAAAATATGTAACGCCATGCTTATCAGATTTTGTGCTTCCATCATGCTCTCTCAGTTGGCTTGAAAACCGGTTTTTGTTATCCTCGGCTTATCACGTGGCGAGAGTTGATCTTTCTCGCTCCACTCCGATAAGCATATATCTGTCTCTCTCTCGCCAAGCGCGTCTTTTTACCCGACTACGGGAAGCAAAAAGGAGGGTTATGATTTTAGCAGCGTATGTATGTATGTATGTATGTATGTGTGTATGTATGTGTGTATGTATGTGGGTATGTTTGTGTGTTCATCTGTTCCCTCGCAGGGCCTAAGCTACTAAGACGATTTCAACAAATGAGGTGTTGTTGGATTCGTCTCAATCGCCCAGGTAACATAGGATAGTTTAATTTTGGAAAAAAAACAAGATGTCCGCTGTGCTGAGCCCTAAAGTGGTGGACCTAAAAATAAAAATAATCGAATACCATCGGCATGGATATCAAATGAAAGGCCTTTAAAAGACCTTTTCAAAAATGTATAACACATGTAGCGTCAACATAACAAATAAAACAAAAAATACCAAAATGTGTTTTATTTGCCGTTCTTGGTTCTATTCTGAATGATCGTCCAAAATGATTTACTAAAAAATTCAAAAAAAATAATAGAAGTTAAAAACTAAAACCCGACTACTAAAAGGCTTAAAACAAGACCTGCTTATCCTTAAAATAGACTCATAGATAATTAATCGTAGTCGGAGGACACCACATTCGCATTTGATATACCGATGGCCTCCGACTACGATTAATTATCTATGAGTCTATTTTAAGGATAAGCAGGTCTTGTTTTAAGCCTTTTAGTAGTCGGGTTTTAGTTTTTAACTTCTATTTTTTTTCTCATGTTCCCTGGAATAGATTTTGAAGCGCTTAGTTTTACAGACTTATGATAGTATAAGGAACGTAATCCACTATGCGTTTATTCTGGGCAGCACTTGGTCCAACCCCCATACAAAGACTATCAATGTCCTGTCTCGCGATCCCCTAAGCTTGCATTGTCTACCCGCTCTGAAAACGTGGCCATACTATCGCCGCTACTGGTGGAAAAAATGTAAACTACAGAATTAACAGATTATGAGTCGGTGACCTGTAACTCGATCAGATTTTCTAGCGAGTGTTCTTAGATGTTTTATTAAAATCGGTTCAGCCGTTTATGAGATATAGTAGTTGAAAGATAAAATTTTGGGGGTAAAATTAGAAGTATTTAAATAGCAAGTTTTAAAGGTACAGACAGCTTTTCAATCGAATTTAGGCACAATCGGCGCTTATAAACTGTTATTAGTTTGTCTGAACAAGCCTGCCTGCTTTTGAATCGATTCCTGTATCAAATACACTAAATAAATCGAAAATGTTCACATATCAAACCCTAGAATTAGGTAAGACCTATCTAACACAGACCTATCTAGATAGATCTCACCTATTCTAGTGTTTGATATGTGAACATTTTCGATTTGTTTTGTGTATTTGATATAAGCCGTGACATTAAAGAAAACATTTAGGATGAACTTCAAAACACTCGCCCTCACGCTCTAATTAATACAGTCAAAGCGAGACAACGCTAGGTTTTTAACTCCGTCCTGAATATTTTCTTTAATGGCACGGGTTATACAGGAGTCGATTATGTGCATTTTTCTTTGCGCGCGGGCTAATTCACTATGCCCCGCGCCTTAACCCAAATGAAAGACGGGGTCATATATGTGCAGAGCCAACTAATGCGCAGATTTTCTGATGATATTTTACTTCACGGTTAGCATAATAAGAGCGTTTATTTTATTAATCAAAGGAGGGCAATTATTTCGAAAGAGACTATATTTGCGGTGTGGTTTTTTATGATGTTTGCGCTTATTAGCTTTGCTTCTTGCAATCTTTTATTAGCAAGGTTTTTGACACTTCGTCGAAGTCATTAGCGTCTTTATATTCCTTCTTCTGGCAAGATTTTTTTATAATAGTATTTATTTACTTAACACATTTACAAATAATGATAACGATAAATAAAATTACCCTTCATGATGATATTGCATCGCACTCTATTTAGTTCTTGATACAGGGTGTCTAAAAATAAACTTTATTATCGACCATCAGGTGATTTTTTTTTTCGTGTTTATGACGTTGTCCCACGATATCAATTTTGTATGAATAATGTGGATGCTTTAGATGCGAAAAGAATGTTTTGCATTGACGAATTTGAATAATTATGATGGATGAATGAATTAAAAAAATAAGTCACACCCTGTATAATGTGATCCTTCGTGCTAAAGAACAGGCGTCCAATTAATACAATTTTATATATTTGTTTGTATTGGTATTAAATACTACCTATTGTCTAAGGAAGGATTATCATTATCAAATTATCATTATCATAATATCAAAGGAGAAGAAAACATTTCTTGCAATAATTCCATGTTCGACATTCCTGATGCAGAGACAGGGGCCAATGTTTAGGAATGTCGGAACTCTTTCTTCCTCAAGAATAGAATCAATAAAATCCAGGTCACTGGTTGAAAAGTTCATTTCACAAAAGGATTCCCTTCGAAATACCTGCTTTCAGCGATTTCAGACGCTTCATCTAAAATGTTACCCAGCAAAGTTTTGTGTTTGTTACCAAAGTTATTACAGCAAAAGACTATGAGTGTGTTTGTGTGTGTGTGTATATTTTTCAAGGTAAATAGTTTCCAAGGCCTGTTTAGCTTTAGCAAGTTGTTCTTGAGCTGAGTGTTTACTTAATACAATCAAAGGTACTCTTCAAGGACACGAGTATAATGGTGGAAAAGACACATCTGTCTTACCCGCGAGCCAGGTGCTACGAATTTCATACCTCCGGTTTCTGAAGTGAGAAATTCACAAAAGGGGCCGTGCATAAAAGTTTTGACGATATTTGCTTGACAAAAAATTGGGTCGCGCGCCTTTTTTTCACCCCAAATATCTTCAAAACTTTTATGAAAGTCAACACGAAATTATCTGTGTTAGATAGCTCTCATATTATTATAAGGGTTCTATATGAGCATTTTCTTGATTCAATTATTGTATCTGATATAGGAATTTATTTTGTACATATTTCTTTGCCTATTCTGACCAAAAAGAACGTGATAGTACGATACTTACCTGAGTATTAACTTTTAGAAGTTGGTTTAAAAACTGCCTTCACCTGTACCTATCTCAATCGGGAGCTTTCACAATGTTTTGGGATGTTTCGTAAATGTATCAGCTTAGCTGGTATTACGTTATCTTATCATTCGTTTGACCATTCGGATAGGTAGATAATGAAAAACCAGCCATATTACGGTTACGAAGATATGTACACCTACACCCCTAACATTAGAGTTAGGACTGACTTACATCATCATTATATCTAAGAGTTATCCTCTTGTCGGTGCAGGATTCTCCATGCACTTCGATCACAGGCCAGTTCCTTCGCAGCCTGGTACGTCATGCATGACATCCACCTTCTCTTTGATTTGGTCAAAGCTACTACTCCGTGGCCTACCCTCTACCTCTCTTTCCTTCTATTATATTAGTTATGAATTTGTCGTGACGAAGCAAGTGGCCCAGCATCTTTCCTCTTCTGCATTCTATTGTCCTCAGCAACATTATCCTCTCCTTTACTCCTTTACTGACAGACATTAAAAATTAAATTTACACCTTTACATGAAGCCAGATGATTTATACAGCTTCCAGTGTCATCCCCACTCACACTAGATGAATGAAGCGACCACTTCTAGGCTTGCCCGCACGTATTGATGTGGTCTTTCCTGTGGAGTAGCTCTCATAAATATTTTGTGGTTATTATCAGAAAATTGTTATTTGTTAGGGAAGGATGCAAAAGTACTGTTTGCAGCGAGTGCTTGTATTGATTACACCGAACTAAATCCCATAGAATCCGCATTACGTATAAACTCACAATAAAAACTTGTCCCCACAGAAACAAAAGATATCAGCAATAGAACAATACGAAACATCATTTCGACCATACGTCTAATATTAAAATGTCAACCTTATTGCATTAGTGTACAGTTTTACTTTAATTACATGGACTACGAGCAAATAAGCTCCCAAAGGCAATTTGGGCATCTATTTTTCCAGACACATTTCAGAGTTCTATGTTGTATCTACAGGGTGCACTCTAAGTCGATAGCGGAACTTTAAATAGGCTGTCTACTGATCACTACAAACAACTTGTACTAGGTGGCGAAAAAAATTAAGCGAAAAAAATATCAGCTGTTCCATACAAAAGGTCGACTCAGTACTGCGCCAAATGTATGAAACAGCTGATATTTTTTTCGCTCCATTTTTTTCGCCACCTAGTACAAGTTGTTTGTAGTGATCAGTAGACAGCCTACTTAAAGTTCCGCTATCGACTTAGAGTGCACCCTGTAGTTTTATCCTTGATCGAAGATTGAATACCTAGCGAAGGTTTCGTAAACTGAGCATCGAACGTAGCGAGTGATTCAAACAAATAAACCTGAGCGTCGCGAGCATTCAGAAGCTCGAGACGCAAATAATATTGCATCCGTGCGAAACACAGAACTTTTCATCTCACAGAGCGAGGAAATGGTTAGATGCACCAAAAACCAATAGACGCAATAAAGGTTAGTGAAATGAGTTTAAAAGGATCTCCAGGAATCAAACTTACGACCTCCATAAAAGAAAGCCAGTGACTCAGCGATAGCCCAACAAGGCAGTCAAATGCCATTCACAGTCAAGTATGTCTCAAGTACTTATTTGTGTACTAGAACTTGGCGAATCTTAAGAAGTTTTGGGGCTAATTTGTGTCGAAGTTCTAAGGTGTAGTAGCTATTAAGTGAATGTAATAGAGTTGTGAGTTCTTGTTGTTGTTGGTTGCCAAGGCTGATGACATCGAGATACCTGGGGCTTAAGTCTGTAACGCTATGGCGTAACGATGGCGTCCCAGTAGAAGGACAAAACCAGGGTTTCCTCGTTTTTCTCCTACAACCAGCGAACTAATCCTCTAGAAATAGAATTCAACTTTGAGCCCATTTTGGCACCATTGCGTTACAGACTCAGGCCCCTGGTAAACAATAATTAGTCAAGCAAAACAAGAAACTTTTTGGCGAAAACTAAAGGACAGTAAAGAAATATTTACGTTCATGCCGCCTTCTGGAATCGAACCTGGACCTTTCGCTTCCGAGTCCATTATTCTACCCACTGGGCTACCATGGCTCCCTTTCTGACTGTTGTTTTAATTAAATCTTTCGACTGTTGCTGTTTATTTTCACAATGAAACCGAGGCAGGCCACTCCAGAAGTTCTGAGATCCAATTAGAGTCTGGGATCGCAAGGGCTCGCAATCTGTCCGAAATAGAGAAACTTGTCCTTTCGACTGTCACGTTACCTACCTACTTGTTTTTTGTGCTTGCTTTTTGTGCTTCGCGATCAAAGACATTTAGAATGTCATTGTTAGCAATGTTTAGATCCCTCAGGACTACTCGCAAGAATTTGTTTAATTTTGTTGGTGACGCTGAAGAAAGATAAATTTAAGTGTCCTGACAAATGACAAATACAAAAAGAGTAATTGAAAAGCAATAACAATTACTAAACTCATTTTGGCTGTAAATGAGAGCTTGGAAATCTTAAACAGATCTTTCGATCAGATTTAGGCTCCAGTCTTTCCACAAATTTCATGTAAGCTTACTAAAAAAACATATTGCCCCAATTTCTCTTACACTAAAATCAACAGCCTGTTAGTGCACGATAAATCGGCGGTTAGTCTTCATGCGATATGATTTTTGTTCATAATTGAGATTCGGAGGAGTGTGAAGCAGACTTGGAGCAGTGCCTAGGTCATGTTTTATTGGATTGGGTGATCATGCATGATGCGTAACACGTTCTACGCACGAAACGTATGAGAACGTTTTTATTGGCATAGAAACAAAAGTTTCCTCAGCGTCATTAATCTGGTCAAATAATCTGGTCGGTGGCAAACGCACAATTTTCACGTGCAATCAACGACTCGCCATAGGATACCTATTACCCCTTTTGTTCAATGATCCGTTTTCCTTGACAGTTAAAAGCTGAGGTTGCGGGTTCAACTCTGTCCCCAGCGAATTTTTCAATCTTATTTAAGTTAAAAGTATTTAAGTTAAAAGCTGAATTTAAAGCAATTTAATCCGTCTATAACTTTCTAGTCTGTTGAATAAAGCGAGATTTCTCCATGATCACAGCGCCATCTATTAAGTGCTTCAAATTTAGCTTTTTACTGTCAAGCAAAACGGCTCGATGTCACACTAATGCTGCGCGCGATAAAAGCTACCATGGGGTATCCTAGCGTGTCGCTGTCCTTTATGGGGCGTTTACGCGGGTAGATTCTCGCCGCTAAACTTTCAGCGTACGGCGAAAATCGACCGTGTAAATGGTAATTCGGCTAAGCCGCAGTGAGTAAAATCGAAACTACTAAAACCCGACTCTCGCCGCAAGTCGCGGCTCGGCGACCGGCCCATCTAAAATCGAATAAAATCAGACTAAAATCGCAGGCGATTTCAATATATTTTATGTCAACCTTCGATTTTCGTCAGCTGCGATTTTAGTCGACGGTGTAAATGGGGTGGCGATTCTATTTTCACAAGCGATTCGATTGGACTGGCTAGTCCAAATGGTGCGGTGAAAATCGACCCGTGTAAACGCCTTATTACACGCGTGCACTCTATTCAGTTACGTTACGGGCAACTTTGCAACGAAAGGTTAACGTGCTGTTGACTGTACACACGACAGCAAAACCAAAGTGTACAGTCTGACGACTGTACACTTTGGTTGTAAAGTCGCCCCTAACGTAACCTTGTAGAGTGCTACCGTGTTAGCGCCGCCGTGCTGTCGTGTGTACATACTACGCCGGCACTCGCGTCGATAAATCTTATCAGTTCATTGTTGAGGTGGATTGACTGCCAGTACAATCGCGTGAATGAGTACGTAAGATTGTTGGCCCTCAGCCATAGGCACTTATTAAAACGAAAAGAAAAACCGGTCAATTGCGAGTCGGAGTCGTGCACCGAGGCTTCCGTACTTCAAAACCATATCACAAAAAAGAAAAAAAGGCAAGTACTAATCGGATTCCGCAAAAATTCAGGGTGTTAGATGCATGGTTTTCCAAATTGAAATCAGCCCAAAAAAATCCTGGTCCTATCGGTTTTTTTTTTTGTTGCAGCTATTTATAGTTTTTTGTAACCATCCTTAATTTCAGCATCTAATTTTAAGATTGAATAAAAAATAAGTATTGATTTTAAATAGCCTCGAACTAAAAATATTTTGTTGTTTTGTTTTAGTTCTCCGCTCCACCATTGATAAACATTTTCTATGGAAATGTCAGCTTGCTGCCTATACAAGGTGTTACAAAAGTACCTTACTCTTTTTACAGGGTGTAACCTTACTGGTCAACAGGATGTCAAATCTGTAAAAAAAAGTTGAAAAACACAAATTTTATTTTATAACCTCAAAATTGAAAAAAAAACATAACTTTTTTTTTGTTATTAGCTCAAATTTAAAAATATGTTCTTGCGTGTAGGTGCATTTACATAGCTTTGAATTGTTAAAACATTGTGAAAGTCAAAGAAAATAATATTTAAAAAATACTTTTCTCCCGCCACATTGTTCACATTTTATTAATTTAAAAATTAACGGAACGTCATAGAGCAAAAAATATATTTAGGTTGTGATTCCTATCACCGGATGCTATTACCCTGTAAAAAGAATTAGGTACTTTGTTACACCTTGTATAACAGTTCCAAAGAATGTCATTTCAAAGGACAGACATTTGATCACAAAAAATACAACGTAAATTGTGACAGCGGTCTCTCCGAAAAAAATGCCTCATTGACAACGGAACCCCGACAAATGTCGCAAAAAAAACTGAATAATCTTCATCAAAAAGCCATTAACCGAAGACGTGTTAACAAAGCCGCTGGCTCCCTTCCAAGCGACACCCGAACTCTCCCTTTTACACTTTCTGATAAGAATAAACTACTAACCTACAGTTGGTTTGTTTGTTTATCAATGTAGAAGTAAGGGGATAAATAGACGCTCTGAAAATGAGGTCCTGGAGAAAAATGTTTGGAGTATCGTGGACGGAATTCAGAACCAACGAATCCATACTTAGAGCAGCGGTTCCCGAATGGTTCCGTACCCGAAACCCTGGGGTTCCGTAAAAGGCTCTCAGGGGTTCCGCGAAAATTCAACATTTTGATGTTTTTTTTCTCCTCAACATTTTGGTATATTTAGATATGGTAATTTTTTTTTATATTATATTTTTTTTATAAATCTTTGGAGGAATATTTTCCAGAAGAAATGTTACAGTTAAAAGGCCTCAGTTTGGTGTGATTTCACGTAAAAAAACAAAGTTACAGTTAGTTTACTCCTTACTTGAGCTAGGATTCCACACAAAAACGGCGAACCAAAAAGGGTTCCGTAGCCAAAAGAATTCGGGAATTTGGGACTTAGAGAACTCGGCATCAAGCAGTGTCTGTCAAAGTCAAAGTCGTATCTTGAGATTTTTTGGCCATAGGTATATCCCGACAAGACAACAACTCTATTGAGCGCATTGTAATGCAGGGAAGAGTGAAAGGCACTGGAACTCGGAGAAAACCACCGATGCGATTGACTAACCAAATCAAGACCACTGTGGGGAAAACACTGTATGAATGCACCCGGGCAACCTCTGACCAAGATAAATGGCGTGGCATCGTAAGGCGCGCAACATCAGCCACTGATAGTACTACAATGTGGACCACGACTGATCTGACAAGAGCGTAACGACGAAGAAGAAGTAGAAATAAGTAGGTAATTTTTTTCTAGCTCGGGTTATTGCTTTAAAAAAACTAAAAGTATAAGTAGAAGCTCATAATCTTGGTCCAAGTGAATATCAAACGCGCCAGGGGAAGGCAATTTTATAAAACTACAATTCATAGTTTATTATGAAAATTCGATGTACACAAGACAGCACGTCGACGCTTACATGCGAGAACTACTCGGTTTCGTTACAGGCGAAGCCACGGTAAGAGCAAGTATTCAATATAGACAACATAGTTGGTGGAGTTTTACTATATTACGTTTTGCTACCGCCCTCTTTGGAAGATTGATAACGATATTGTGTCTTGTTGTTGGTATTGGATACAATAAATTAATAATTAATGGGCTCGGCAAAAATCTCACACTGGGCTGGCAAAAATCGGAGATTAATTCAGTACGAATAGTGGTAAGAATCAAGTTATTCTTAGATTACCAAATAAAGTTCAATTTATTTTACCTATAGCAAGGTGAATCTGTAGTAATAGTAATTGAAATAACACTCTATAATAAAGTAAAAGTAAGATGTAGCCTGTACAATTGTACATGTCCCACTAGCTGGATTCTAGATTCCGGTTCGTAGAACCAACGAGTAAATCCCACACAAGTCAAAAGTGGCTGTTTTTAAATATTTCGTTATCAGCTTCTTTCCCGCAAAAAAACGGTTTTCTGCGGTTTTTTTACAGAACAAGCACACTGTGTTATCTACCATAATAGTAATAACAAACTATCTGTAGTGTGATTTTTTTTAAAATTATAGTGCGGCGGTACACCGTAGGATTTAATCACTTTCCCGCGCTCCTCGTTATTTATAAAAGTGGCCCTCTAATGTGTTTCTCCTGTAGGAGCAATTACTGAGCCTCCGCAGGTGATGTTGGGAGGCTGCTGTAATCTTAGAGCAATGAGGTATAGAACGATAGTTTTGTACCAAGTTAAGAGCATGTAGCAGTACAGAAAATTCTGTTGAAAAATCTGTTGCTGTCTCGCGTGCGCAAATACTGAGCGAAAGGGACAACCCGAAGAAAATCCAACTTGATGTCGGACTGTAAGTATTGTATTTTTTTTTACCAGACATCTTTTTCCGCCGCTTGAAAATAAGTTTGTTTTATTTTATTTTCGGTATTTCCTAGCTCCTGTTAACCATAATTTATGGAAAAATCAAAACGGTCAGACATGCCGAGGGTGGAGATGTCCCAGCATACCTACCAAAAATGTTTGTAGTACGCAGCTCTTAAACGGGTGAACCGATTTGGATGCGGCTTTTATTTGAAAGCAGGTTTTCTAGGAAGTGTTCTTAGATATGTGTTATCAAAATGCGTATGCGGATAGCGGCCCGTTTTACCATGAAACAAAAATATTTTTTAAGTTCGAACATGAACCGGATCATAAAGGGTTGCCGAGATAAGGGGTTGTAAATTAGGTACATCGCGAGTTCACAATTCGGGGCGAACTACTTACTAGTGTGCCTAGTTTTCTATGCGTTATTATTCTAAGGCTCCATTGGGTGAAATTAACGGATGGGAAACTGAACTAAGTAGGACGCGGGAAGATTGAGTGATTTAGTTTTGCTCTTTTTACTTACGAAGGTTCCTACTTTAGGTGGGTTAGGTTAGGTCTACAAAATTACAGTAGGTAATGGTCTGGAACGATTTTCTTTTAGCAGTAAAGTCACCAATAATTATGTTTTTTTGCTAGGTATTTATTTTTATCGGCTAAGTACCAACAATAAAATGCAATAAAATATTTTAAATGTTATTTACCCCAAAATAATCATTACTCGCGTGTCTTAATAATACATTCTACGAGTACTATAAATTCAGAAGCTAAGGTTTGAATAAAGTCTAAGGTAGCCAGGAATAGCGCGTTGGTGGAAACTATATTGAGACTCCATCAATATCACTTCATCATCATTGACAGCTCATATCACGCCCTAAGAAGGGTGCGAGAGTTTTCCGCCTTTTACGAGTCTTTGTTTTCTATCGTTTTTATTGATAAAGTTTATCATTTAAATTTAATGTGAGCTCTACGCCACGACGCTACGCCACGACGCTAAAATTATAAAATTGTATCAATGAAAACGATAAAAAATAAAGTTTTTTTTATCAATAAAAATCCTTATGATTATTTTTATCCCTGAATTTTCAGACTCATAGAAAAAGTGGTTAAGTGGCGTTTCGATTGCACATTTAAAAGAATATAGCAATTTCTACGATTCTTAGTTAAGTCTGTCCAATCCACACAATCCTAAATAACGGGTTAACAGAGCATGCAAAACAGTAGAATGGCAACCTCTACAATCGTTTCCTCGTAGTATTCTCAGCGGACTGCCAGTTATAAAATTCACAGAATATTAGCTACCTTCCCTTGTAGAGCCTTATCTAGATTCTGTGAAACCCTTTAGTGCCTACTTCAGCGCACTGGCTAGTCGTAAAATGGAGTACAGGCAAAAGCCCCTTTTTGGCCTGCATGCTAAGGTCCTGTTACACTAACCACCGGTTTCCAACAAAACTTTTGATGTTGTATTTCGTAAACGGTTAAACTTATTATGTCGGAGTAGCCGAATAAGAACCGAAACTAGTCGGAAGAAATACAAAATGTGCAGGGCTTACAAAAGTTTAAGTGTAACTTTTTTTAATGGTTGTCAGTTGCTTGGAACTTTCAAAGACTGGCTGCTGTAATTTAAGTTTCTTTTTTTACGCCACTAATTAGTTTTTATACGTGTTGTTATAAGATATTATCATTGTTACTATTAGTCACTAGTTCTCATAAATATTAAATAAATAAAAAATACATTAGGAAATCGAGTTAGTCAAGGCGAAAATTTTAAGTAGAAACTAAAATTCGACTACAAAAAGGCACCCCTTAAATTTAAGAGTATTTTTATTATTTTAGATACTTGAATAAGCCATCATGTTTTGGTATCAAATTTGAATTCGATGTGCATTATTTGAACAAACAATTAATTAACTATAGTTACAAAATATATTAATTAAATATTACCTAGTTAAAATTATAGCAAGCCCTTTAAATAAAGAAAATAACATCAAGTTATTTCGGACGATCACCCGGAATATTTTTCAAACAATATTCGGAGTCTACAACTACCTTAACGCTCTTATTCTACAAACTTTATGAGTCATACTTCATATCATAAAAGAAGGGAGTAAAATAAGGGATTTCCGAAGGTCGCCAGTTTACAACCACACTGATATAAAAAGTGGAAGAAGCCTGCTCCGAGTTATCCAGAACATTGTCAGTATTAAAAATATTTTTATAAGGTTAAAAAGTTTACTCAGGACAGGATTTGAACCCGCTATCTCTTGCACATCGCTAGCGAGTCAAATAACAGTTGATGCGAATTTTCCAACCTAATTGATAGGTTACGGGGGGTGGGGCGGCATCTAGTGTGATAGTTTGCACTTATCTACACCACCCAATGCGTTCACCTTTGTCAGTATTGACTGCGAACAGCTAAAAGTGCTTTACAGAAAACCATTTACCGCGTACAGAGGTCTCTCAAAGCTGGTAGGACTATGAATGTAACTTAAGTTCTACAGGGCAATTTTTAAATAGCTTTATTCCTGAAACATCAACTTTAAAATGTATTTCCAACAACTTTTGATCTACGACTTTAAAAAAAAAATAAAAAAAAAAAAATTTTTGTTTGGAAATATAAAATCGCATTTTTATCTAAGTTGTAGAACAAAATTTGTTAGAAATCACATGTAGAAGTTGGGGTATCTGAGGAATAAAGGTATAAATAAATTGCCCTGTATAATTTATCACAAGTATTGCAGACCACTTTATGTCACTCATGCCTAACTTGAACACTGTGAGAAAACCTAAACGTCTGAGGCATATTACCTTCAACGTGAAAATCGTGCGCTCTCTTCTACGTTATTTCTTTTGTAAAAACGGTTTTTGTTTTCAATTTGCAATCCTCAAATCATTGTCAAGCTGTCAGTTTTCACATAGTCTTAATTTGGCCTCTGCAAGCTGGTCAGGGTTGCCTACGCTTATAAAAACACTCCATCGAGGATTTTAATGTTAAAAAACACTTAACAAGTGAACTGAGCTGCACTTAACCTCTTCGAGTAGGTACACCTGAAGCTTCCAAGTAATTAAGTGTGTGCTACGTGCCCAACGAATCTTGTATATGTTTAGGAATAATGATAAAAATCGCAAATTGCTAAATAAGTCGCGGCCTCGGGAGAAGTTGATTTAAATGGCGCGTCAAAATGTCAAAAACTTCACAAAAAGTCGCACGCGTTTTTTAGCTGCTCCGTTGCGTATGCTCCATGCGCCAGTTACTTTGATATGGTGTAGCACTAGTAAGCGTTAAATGCTCCCCCACACAGATGCGTTTTATCGTACGGTGGTACCGCATGCGTTATTGCGATAACTGTTATCAGTACATTTTGTATTAGGAACTTTGCGGCGTTATTACCGCAGCAGTGTGTAACTCTATGGCCATCCTAATACAAAATGTACTAAAAACAAATATCGCAATAACGCAAACGCAATAACGCGCCTGTGTGGTGGAGCCTTAAAACGAGTAATATTATGACGGCGGCAGGTCACGACTAATTCGACCCCAAAGTTAAATTGCTAAATCCGTCGCCAGGATAGTAAAAATCGGAACAATTTCAGCTTCAGGAAAAACTTTAATGGCCCTTCTACCCCTATTAGGTAATAAACATTATCCCGCAAAATTAGTTCAGTTTTATCCCGAGGTTCTACCTGCTTGCATTCCAGTTTTAATAGCCCGTAAAACTTTCGTGTTGATAGGGATTAAAATTGTGCGGAACTTAGTACTTAATGTGATATTGTGGCTTTCGAAAATTTATATCTACAGGAATCTTTTGTAAAGGCGAGTTTTTCGTCGATTGATCGTACTATGTAAGTTTTAAATGAAAAGTTGCAGATTCGCTAGATTTTTCTAACTCCTCAAAGTAAAACGGGCATTATTACAATTCAATAATATTATTCGATCATCCGTACTATTGTTCACAATTCCATTGAAAAATAAAACTATTTTGTTAAGATTAAGGTAAATTGAGTCGTCAAGAATGACAGGAACTTTATCAAAAAGCCATTCGAGTTTTATAAAAAATATGAAAGTACCTACCTACTTGTACAACTTGCAGAGCTAACATGAAAACAAAATACGAGTATCTACTTAATCACCTATAAAATTTTGATTCTTAACTCACACGCGCTTTAGATGTTTACTACCGAGTGCAAGTTAGTGAGTCCATCCAGTTTTACCTATGGGGTCCCGTCAAACGAACGTGTTTTGGAACGCCGGATACAAGTGTAATGTGGTACAACTACATTAAAAAATGTTTTGTTATATTTTTTATATAGCATAATTGTACAGTGCAACATTCATTTAGATCACCATTTGCTTTTCATTTAAATTACATTTCCATACTTTAAATTACATTAAATAGCTTAAATGCCATCGACAATTCAACATTCAGTCCATACAAGAAGGTCTTATTTCAAATCTTATAATTATAAGCTATTTAAATGTGTTATTTTTGTTTTTCAAGTCTCGTTTCAATTCCTTTTTTTTTGTATGCACTTTTGACACTTGAGGCTGTTAATATGCTATTAATAGCCAGTTGGTGCACGAGAATTCATCGGTTACTCTGTGTAAGTGAACCTTAATTGTGACCTGTAACTTTTGCAAACATCGCGCGGTTTTAAAAACGCTCGTGTAACGTGACGCTTAGTTGCAAATATAGCAAGTGCGACGTAACTTTTTGGCCAGTAAATTCCGTTCAACTATCTCGCTACCTCCGAACAATTTGTTTGCGAATTCCCGAAAGTCGTTTCGTTTAGTGAAAGTTTCGCACGGGTTTGCGTGGGGTTTCGTTGCTGATTTATTTGTAAGCCTGGGAGAATTTTGAGATTGAATATTCTTCTGTACAGTCGGCCACAGTCTCAGATACCCCTTTTTGTTCGATTGGCGCCCTTATGCCGCGCGCGGTAAGAGCTGCCATGGGGTATCTGAGATTGTGGCCGACCGTACATCTTCTGTAGATATCGATATCATTTTGCATTGTGTGTGGCATTGCTAGCCCGGCTGAGCTGAGATTATGGTAGGTATTGTGGTAGCTGCGATTATGTTGCTGGGCAAGCCTAATCCATCTAAAACCATGTCCCAGGCATTGCCGCGTCCGAGTGGTCACTTCATTAATCTTCACTTCTACAGGGTGCAATCTAATTCGATAGCGAAAAAAATACGGTTGACTCAATAGAATCGAGTCCACCCCGTAGTGTGAGTGGCGGTGCCACTGGACTCTACATAAATAATCCGTCCTGGATGCAAAAGCCTGAATTTTCTTTGTATTTAAACCATACCTACCTCACTTTCTTACCTACCCGGGTAAACGGGGACCTGATATCATTGTGAAGTTATCACTCAAAAGAAATGATGAAAAAAAATTGTTAATGCACAGAATGAGTGTGTAAAGATAACACCCAAGAAATTTTGTACAAAAACCGTCTCTTGTTCGGATAAAAACCGGGCGTATGTACGAATTTATATTTCGTATCGATTCGATCAAAATGAATGCTTCAAATCCAGCACCTGAATCGAGGTTTCAAACAAGAATACTTATTGCCTCCTGTATATCAAATACGATTGCACCGTTGGATGTTGTTTACAACCACTTTAGACGATGAGAATTTTCAATTCGGACCCCAAAACAAATACTATCAGAAGCGCAAAACTAGGGGTCATGCAAATAATCCTACTTGCTATAAAAGCAATTGGTATGGATGTTGCTGGCTGCCTTTGCTTTTCAGTTTCACAATTTAGGTACCTACGTCAGTCTGAAGCCGGAGGCACAATACATGCCAGAGGCATTTGGAGACATTTTCTGCCAGTACTTTGAAAATCAGTCCAAAAATGTATGGAGCCAAAATTAACTCCTTTATCAAGCAAATGATACCTCATAATATACCTTGCGGAATGGCGACCTCGAGAGGGGAAGAGATCGGTTGACAGACCACCAGTCACATGGTCCCATGACATAGCCCAAGTAGCCGGAAAACAGTGGTTACATCTGGCACAGGAACGTGAGAGGTGGCGTGAGCATGAAGAGGCCTTTACTCAGCAGTGGGTGTTAACACGCTATTGATGATGATTATCTATGATGATACCTATTTCAAGTTTTTTGTGCTTTAAGGTGGAAAGATAGCGACGTGGCGGGAAATTCAAAATTTTCTCCGTTTTTTACATTTTGTAGCTAAATTGAGCTATTTTTGTTCAGCGATTTTTCGTTCGCGGCAATAACATAGCATTCTTTTCATTATTGTAAACAAAAGAACAAAAATAATTCAGCCGATTATGTGTTCTGGTCTACAAAGCAGTAGCACTGCCCAAAAAACTTGTCGTAGACCAGAACACATAACCGGCTGAATTATTGTTGTTTTTTTGTTTACAATAATGAAAAGAATACTATGTTATTGCCGCGAACGAAAAATCGCTGAACAAAAATAGCTCAGTTTAGCTACAAAATGTAAAAAACTGTAAAAATTTTGAATTGTCCGCCACGTTGCTATCGTCTACCCTTAAGCTGGAGTAAAGCTGATCTTCCGTTTTAAAGATACAGAACAGATATCTGTGGAGTTCTACGATTCATTTGCTAATTCATCATTTGGTAAGCTGTTTCTATTTATGTTATAGTCGTTCATTCAGGTATTGATGTTTTGTGTACCTTACTTACGAGTACAAAATGTTTTACTGTTAAGCACATTTTCAGGACTAGGAGCTATAAAAAAAAGCGATTAGGTACTACTCTAGAGGGTGCAATCGAATTCGATAGCGGAACTTTAAATAGGCTGCCTACTGATTACAAACCACATGTAGTAGGTGGCAAAAAAAAATGAGCAAAAAAATATCAGCTGTTCCATATCTCGCTGTTTTTGCTGTTGTTTTCCTTCCGTAATTGTAGTAATTCATATTTTAATTAATTGCTGATTGCCTACTATAAAACGAACCGAAGCAGAACGTTTCAAACTGAAATATTTCTTAGCCCTTAGACAAACGCACGATTTTAGAACCAAGAATATGTCGTCAAATCCTTTTTACCCGGTCTCACTCAAGCAAGCCCACTCCATCTAAAACAATGTCCCAGGCAATGCAGCGCCGAGGGGTCTCTTCATCTTCACCCATCTAGTGTGAGTGAAGGTGCCACTGGACGCTGTATAAATCGTCTCATTACGTTGCAAAGGCCTTAGTCACTCACGCAAAAATTACTCCCATATCGCAAAACCTATGCGGCCGCATACAAAAGGCTAGTTAGCATAAAAACCCCACTTAAACTAAGTCAAACGTGCGTCACAAAACGTGTCGTTAAGGCCGCTGTCCATTAGCGGCGGATCGGGCCGGGACGGGCCGCAACTTAAAAATCCGCCTGCCTGTATTTATATGAAACAGCATCCACTAGCGGCGGGCTATTTCCGCTGCGGCCCGCCCCGCCCCGATCCGCCGCCGCTAGTGGAGGCGGTTTCATATAAATACAGGCGGGAGGATTTTTGCGTTGCGATGCGCCCCGGCCCGATCCGCCTAGTGGACGCCAGCCTTTATCCCACAACGTGCCCCCTTTCAATAAAGTGCAAAGTGCAATAACTCTCGAAGAGCCTTTTCCAACACACACAGTGGCCTCTGGGAAATTATAAATCCTGTGCCACACAATGGTTCGATCACACAATAGCGTTGCTCAATAAGAGTGCATGGGCGTGCTGTGTGCTCCGCGAAGTTGCTCGGTTAGAATACATTGACTGCTTATTGCCCCGAAGAATATTCGAAAATTCTTCGGCCGTACCAAATATTATGTGTATCCATACTGCAATATTGCATAGGCTGATAGGTACTCGTATTACTGTCAATGTTACCGGCCATTGTATTGCAGCCACACATTGCCGAATAACATTGCCTGTTTAGAAGCCCCATAAAGCAAAAATCGAGCAAAGATACTGTATAACGAAATAAAAACTTTAACGTCTTATCGGAGCTAGGATGGCCAAAAAACACACACACGCAGACTTACTAGCGTAATCGTTGGATACGGTTTGCAGTAAAACTTCATCGTACGTGTCCGTACTAAGTATCTCTCGGCCTAAGGCAAAGATACCCTCCGAAAGGAGGTATTGGTGGATGGTACTGGCCATCAAGAAACCGCCGCTATTGCCCACGTACTCTGTGAACGCTTGGGTTTCGTATACGAGGGCCGCGCGAGCCCACCCGAATCTGTAAAGGAGAAAATTAAGAGAAAAACTGTGATGAAAATCCTCGGTTTTCATTTTGTTGGGCGGAAAATGTACAAGTATCTACTGTTCCATTATGGTGTTTCTTGGCTTTGGGTAAATTAGTAACATAATTATTGTGTTGTTTTACTTACTGAAATTAAATAATTTTACAGGCTTCAAGAATAAACTTAATATTTTTGGACTATTCGCATCAACAATAGACAGAAAACAAAACGTAATAGACAAACAACTTTATCTAATGTTGAAATTTTTCCAATAAGTAATGGAGCAGGAAACAGGGAAATATGAAACGGATTATGTCAATGTTCGTATGATACATCAAATAAATTCAACAAAACAACAGCCATGTATTTATATTCAGCCTACGCCATCTAGCGTCGAGTAGCAAAGGGAGAAAAAGCTTCCTTTGAAGCTTCGAATGCCATTTCAGTGGACGTCTAGTGGCAAGTAGCGGGACTAAATTAGTAGCGCCATCTAATGGGTGGCGCACGTATTCAGATGAATAGTGAAAAACCAAATGAAAATTTGTGGACTTACCTTTACTGGCGTGGTTTTATAGATGGCAGCACAAGTTTTTATGTTGTATACTTGTATCATCTCTACATACGCAATAATAACACTCAAACACTTCGTAATAAATTCCTGTATCTGAAATATCGCATATTTACCAACAAACACACAAATTATTTTCGAAACGGGTCAAATTGCTGTTAGATAAGCAACTTTCACTACGATAATGACGGCTCTCGTCGCTTGTTTACCCGTGACGTGTTTTAAACGTAGATTGAAAGATAAATCACAAAGGTAGGTATGTGAAATTGCATGTGCATGATTTTTGTGAAATAATGCCAGTTGATTTAAATTAACTTCGTCGAACTTATAACGTTGAGCGCTCACGAAGCGTCCGAATAATAAATCAGCACCGAAATCAACCGCGATTCGACCCATTTCTACCACAATAACACCAAGTACGAGAAGCCTTGGTTAAAATTAGTCTTATTTTCACTAAGACCTCTCTACCCTTCGTTACAAAACAAACCACCTAGGTACTATACATTAAAAGGTTAAAAAAATCGTATTGGTAGAGCACCTACACAGTTTTTAAGAAGTTGCGGGTTCTATTACGGGCCAATTCTTTAACCTTATAATAAATCGTTAAATGCTAGGCATTGAGCACGGATTAGGCCCGATTTCTGAATTGAGAATTTTAATCACGCTCTTTTGTCAGAGACAGAACGATACTTAACCACGTAGTTGCTTAGTGAATTTCTCAATTCAGAAAACGGCAGTTAGTGCTTTTGTAAAAATAAAAAAAGTATAACCACTTACTTGTATACTTATTTCCCAAGTAAAACTTCAGGTTCTCCGTATAGTTCAGCCCGCCGTCAGACGTGGTGTCCCACGGCGTATAGAGGATCTCCTCAATCTTCAGGTAGTTGGCGAAGGTCTTGATCATGAGATGGCAGGTGGACCTGCCCGCGACATGGACCTGCCCGTCCGGCTCCGTGATGAGAAGCAGCTGCCTCCAGTCGAAGCTAGCGTGGGGAAAGGTGCGGCGTTAGTGCAAGCTCACTCGGTGCGGAAAACGTGAGGGTAAAAGTGCTTTACACACGGTGAAGTTTGATACAGCTGGCTTAGCATAAGAATTATATTTTATACAGTACATAAGAGGTTTATACAACTATGGCCCGGTTTCTGAGTTGAGAATTTTACTAAGCACATACTTACGTATCGCTCTGTCACGCTCTTTTGTGAGAAATCTGCAGAGACAGGACGATACTTATCCATTTGCTTAGCAAAATTCTCAACTCAGAAACCGGGCCTATGTATCTTACTCTTTTGATCTTCGTATAGTGGGATAGATAGAGTTATAAAAACCAATAGATAGATATGGCCTAACCCATTCTTGTGCTAATCTAGCTGGTTCCACACATCAATCGCTCACATAAAAGTATGCCTATGAAACTAATAATTATTGGGATAGAATTGACACTATACCACTGAATAATTATTACCTACCTGTATAATATGCGAAAGTTTGTGAGTGAGTGAGTTACTCTTTCACGCTGAAATGGCTTAACGGATTTGGATGAAATTTGGAATAGAAATAGCTTAGACATCAGAATAACATATGGGCTATATATTATCAAGCTTTTACACTTAGGAGCAAAGTAAAGCACATATATCCTTACTAAATTTATAATATCCCCGCAATTTTAGCTATAAACTACTTTAATTTAAGTTTATTTTATTTAGCTTATCTCAAAAACTAGCTAGCTTGTCTCATAAACAGCTAAACAGCTGAACGTTACAAAATCAACCGCAATAATAAATCATCTGTAGTGGACGTAATGGCGATCAAATTAAATTATTGTAACGCGAAACCAGGGCGCGCCACTGTTACGTAGGCGAGGCTTCCATAGCCCACATCAATAAGGGTGGCTCCTAGATGTGTATCTGTTTCTGTTACTACCTAATGGACCTACAATTTACTTCGAGCGAGAGAATAATATCGTGTTAGGTCAGTGTTGGTTCGAGACTATGTAAGAAAAGATATAGTGACATTTATTTTGTTTCATCAGATATAAAGTAGACGAAATTTTACTTTTATTATTGTAACTGAGCAAAAAAGGCTGGTAAAAGTAAATTTTCGTCTACTTTCTATCTGATGAAACAAAATAAGGGCAAAAATGACACAATATTATTTGTTTTACCGATTTTGATAAAACATAATAACATCTAAGAACACTCGCTAGAAAACCTGCTTTCACGTAAAATAAAAACCGCATCCAAATTGGTTCACCCGTTTAAGAGCTACTACGGTGCCACAGACAAACACACAGACGCACACTCAGCCGCTCACAGACAGACAGACAAACATTGCGGTCAAACTTGTAACACCCCTATTTTTTGGTCAGAGACTTTCGTTGAGCAAATGATTAGTTAAGTAATATTAATTTCTTTATTGTAATATAGAAAAATACTATTCACCATCAGTGATTCCAGTGGGTAGAACGTTGGACATACGTGAGGTTTGAATCCCGGTGATTTTAGTTTACCTAAATCTTCCGCTCGGGTTTGTGACGTACCTATCCAATTGTTCAACGTACAAATGTGTGTACGTTGAACAATTGGACTTACCTACTCACTTAAATTTACTTACTATTGTGAATTTGTAACAGCAAAATAGAACACTGCGTGCAATACTTGGCTCGGAACGGAGGCTACACGCGGTGACAAGGACAAAAATACTGCACAATTTCTATGCAAAGGGTCTGGAATACCGCTACCATATCTGGGTTACACCGCCTTAAGCGAAACTCGCGCTAACTATCTACTAATTTAGGTCTTTTGTCTTGATAAATAAGGTTTTTCTCTGCTGAGGTAGATAAAGGAATATTTCAGATAGCAACTACAGGGTGCACTCTAAGTCAATAGCGGAACTTTAAGTAGGCTGTCTACTGATCACTACAAACAACTTGTACCAGGTGGCGAAAAAAATTGAGCGATAAAAATATCAGCCGTTCCATACAAAAGGACGTCTCAGTACTGCGCCAAATGAATGAAACAGCTGATATTTTTTTCGCTCCATTTTTGTTGCCACCTAGTACAAGCTGTTGGTAGTGATCAGCAGACAGCCTACTTAAAGTTCCGCTATCGACTTAGAGTGCACCCTGTAGTATAGTTGAGTATATTTGGGTAGAGGAAACATGATAGAAGAAAGACACACGAATCCATGTTATGGAGAGATATAGAGATTCATCGGAGCGTATAATTCAAATAGACCAGTGGTTCCTAACCTAGGAGTAATTACCCCCGTAGGGGTAAAAGAGCTTTTCTGCCGGGGTATTACCCGCAAAGTAGTAGGAACTTCTACCGTGAGTGGCAGCACAGGGTATCCGCCTTTATTGAGATTCTAGATTGAAGTAGGTGATTTTTCGCGCGCCTATTTGACGAACAACAAGAAAAATATATTGCCGTTTCAGAGCGAAAATAAAGATGAAACCTTTAGAATACAGAGCAATAGAAACCAGCCTTTAAATCAATCAATCATAATCACATTATTGCAAAAAAAAAATGTTGCATTAAAATTTAAGAAAATGATTAGCTTCTATTGTTTACTTGGATAACATTTTGAAGGGGGTAAGATCAGCTTTCCTTGGAGGTCAAAGGGGCGGCGAGACTGAAAAGGTTAGGAACCACTTAAATAGACTATGATCGATTCACGCGCTAATGTGGTCTCGCAGCGGTAGGTTTCCAAGAGTAAATTATTCAGTTCATTTAACTGAAAATTAATTAAAAGAATTTATTAATATTACGCAAACGATAATGCTATTTTCCCATTTTTAAATGAAAACTATGTATTTCAGACTTACGATACAACATGAAGGTTGGAAGATAGCAACGTGGCGGGAAATTCAAAACTTTCACAGTTCTTTACTTTTTGTAGCTAAACTGAGCTATTTTTGTTCAGCTATATTTCGTTCGCAGCAAAATGTTAAAAACTGTGAAAAATTTTAATTTCTCGCCACGTTGCTATCGTCCCACCTTAAGGCCTAAACCTAGCACAACTAGCGCCGCGAATGGGAAAAAATCATATCTTCTTTTTGGATGCGTTTTTTGCTTAAAACGAAAAACTTTACGTATCGAGAAAAATTCACGAAAAATGCCAACCATTTAATTATGAAAAGGGCTTGTGAGTTTTTAAAGTAATTTGTCTTAAACGCTGGAGAGAGGGGCGCCTTTATCAAGTCTCTGCCCCGGTTCGTAAAAATTGTAGATCCGGGGCTGGGTAAAATCAAATACGAATGTGGCTAAGACGAACCATCATACAAATTTTAATAATCCACAAGCTACGGTTTTAGAGTATTGACATATCAAAAATTTTCCGCAATGATTGCCAATAACGAGTACCTTCCGAGTAATACGAGGAGGCAGAACAAAAGCAAACATCATTTTATTTTCATTGTATTTGAAAGGTCTGTCTTTAGGAACTTTTCCCCACACAATTTCCCCGGTGAAGTCGGTTTCAATTCGATGTTCCGCGGAAGCAAACAGACCAAAAATAAGCAAATAAAATTATTGTCCTGGCGAGGCGGGAAGATGGCAGGTGGACCAGGGCAGTAACGAAGTGGCGGCCAAGAATTGGGCGGACGACATCTCCAAGGTGACCGAGGAACCGTGGATGCGTGCAGCGAGAGACCGAGGAGGATGGCGTGAGGGGGAAAGGGTATATATCCAACAGTAGGCAGATGTAGGCTGAAAATGATCATGATGATGAAAATTGCCCTTCATCCTCATTGAATACGTCAGCTAAAATTCACTGATTTTAGTTTCTCATCATCAACTATAAGCCGTGCTAATAGAGAAACGATATGAAAATGGCGGCGGGTACCTATGGTAAGGTCTGAAAAAGAGGTTACGAAAATACGATTTCGGTTCATACCGAAATTACGATTTCGGTTCATACGTAAAACTTTCCTACATTTTTTGTTAGGAAATATTGTTTTACTTCTTTATTGATTAGGTAATTGTTCTACGTTGGGTTTGTGATTAAACAACAATCTTTATGAAAATAAGATCAAAAATATTAAAACGTAGTAAATAATACAAACCTCAACAAATAACAACACCTAACGTAAACTACAATATTGAAATAACTCGACAAACATGAAAAAATCAATAAGAGGCGAACGTATTTTGGCGTGTTTTATTAGCCAAGCATAGGTGTCTAATCAGGAATTCAGGACTGCCTAAAATGACTTTGCTAACGTTACGTGTGAGTATAGACGGAGATATGATTAAAGCGAGAGGGCGCGAGAGTGTCCGCCATTTATATATCGTTTCTTTAATGGCACGGGTTATAACTATCGTTATGACGAACAACGTTATGTTAGATGAAAAAACATCATTAAAATTTGGAAGTCGAAATTGGTGGTTTATTTTTAGAGAAAAGGTCAACAGTACCGTAAATTACGTTTTGCAAGTCATAGTGGATCGTATAGGGTTAGAAATAACAAGCTGGCGTCACTGATAAGTGTTCGAGGGTCCTGCGAGTGCGATGGAAAGTTAGCAATCATAATTATTCTGTGATCATGCTCTTTACTATACTTGAATTGAAATTTGCCGCCAGGTGTTTTTATGGTTATATTTTGAGTTTGTGATGCGGCTTTCCCCTTACGGAGTTATGCGCGTGAAGTAAAGGTATGTTGTTTTTATTTACAGCGGTTTGTTGACAATAGCGGAACATCGAATTGAGACCTTACAGGTAGACCTTACAGGTACGTTTGCTGCTGAAACGTTTGGTAGGCGCTCATCTTTGATGTTTTAATACTTGCAGAATCTGTTCTAAATTGAATTTCGTCTTCAAAGACGTGAAATGGGTGTCGTAAAGGAATAATGGAATAAAGAGATTTGGCCAAATCCACCAAAAATGCGATCGCAAAAGCGGAACATTCTTCGTTACATATACTTTGTAAATTAAATGCTGTCACAGAAAAAAATATTGAAATCACAATCTGATCTAGTAGGTAGGTACGTATGGTCGATTAGATACTGTTTGAAATCTGATCAGTCGCGTTTTGAGTTTGTAACAAATACCCAATTATACAGTTTTTATAGAGGTAAAGATAGAGAAATGTGTATAGTGGATGTACCATTTGATAAAACGCACTAATATAATTGATAAATCGTTGTATTTTTGTCTACACTTCTACAATAATATTATAAGGAGGAAAAGTTTGTAAGTATGTAGGTTTGTAGGGGGTAATCTCCAAAACTACTGATCCGATTATAAAAATTATTTCACGAATGGAAATCTACGTTATTGCTTAGTGCTATAGGCTATTTTTTATTGAGATAAAGGGAAAAAAACTAAGTCTGCGCGGACAAAGTCGCGGACAAAATAGGACAAAGTCGCGGACAAAAGGACTATAACCCGTGCTAGGAACTTGGCGTGGTAGCTTTCCGTAGGGCGACGGCACGGTATGCCAGATGTTGCGGGTTCAAGTCCTGTCCTGAGCGAATCTTTTAACCTTATAATAAATATGTAAATGTTTGTACAGTTTGTTCTTATCACATTTGGCATTTCCTTATGACCACACATTTCGAAAACGGGAAAACGTGGCCATGATTACTTTGGAATTTAACGATCCCTTAATCATAGGTGGATAGGTATTTGGGCAGTCCTTAGCCATTCAGTGTGAAATCCACAGGCGTAGATAAGCCTGTAAGTTTGATTTTGATTAGCACCTTCATTCGATTAGCAAATAACACTCAAAATAATAATAATGTTGCGCTGCAGCGTGGCAGTTACGACAATCGCTACAAGTTCCCGCTCGTTTTTATTGTTTTTGCCCCTTTTTACCCGACTACGCGAAGCAAAAAGGAGGGTTATGATTTTAGCAGCGTATGTATGTATGTATGTGTGTATGTTTGTGTGTTCATCTGTTCCCTCGCAGAGACTAAACTACTCGGCCGATTTCAATAAATGAGGTGTCGTTGGATTTGTCTTAATCACCCAGGTGACATAGAAACGCTTAATTTTGAAAAAAAACATGATGGCGGCTGTGCTGCGCCCTAAAGTGGTGGACCTAAAAATAAAAATTATCGGATACAATCGTCATGGGTATCAAATGACTTTAAAAGACCTTTAGAAGGGCTTTAAAATACCTATTCAAAAATATATAACACATGTAGCTATAACATAACAAATAGAACAAACAATACCAAAATGTGTTTTTTTGCCCTTCTTGATTCTATTTTGGGTGATCGATCATACAAAATTACTTACTGAAAAGCTCAAAAAAAAATAGAAGTTAAAAACTGAAACCCGACTACTAATAGGCTTAAAACAAGACTGCTTATCCTTAAAATAGAGTCATAGATAAAATTAATCGTAGTCGGAGGACCCCACATTCGCATTTCATAAACCGATGGCCTCCGACTACGATTAATTTTATCTATGACTCTATTTTAAGGATAAGCAGTCTTGTTTTAAGCCTTTTAGTCTTCGATCAAGGATAAAACGCGGCCAGCGTGTTGGGGACCTTTGGATCGGAGGTGGCCCGGGGCGGGTTATTTAGTTAGGTATTTTGTGTATTTTTCTTTTGTATTTTGTTGTTGTTTTTTTACTCTATTGTGTGTGTGTGTGTAGTTTGACGAAGCTTGCGGTGGATTTGTTTTATATTTTGACATGTAAATATGTTTTTGAATGAATAAAGTAATATCTGTAGGCAAAAAAAAAGGATAAAACTAGATACAACATAGAACTCTGAAATGTGTCTGGAAAAATAGATGCCCAAACTGCCTTTGGGAGCTTATTTGCTCGTAGTCTATGCAATTCAAGTAAAACTGTACACTAATGCAATAAGGTTGACATTCGAATATTAGACGTATGGTCGAAATGATGTTTCGTATTGTTCTATTGCTGATATCATTTGTTTATGTGGGGACAAGTTTTTATTGTGATTTTATACGTAATGCGGATTCTATGGGATTTAGTTCGGTGCTTTTAGTAGTCGGGTTTGAGTTTTTAACTTCTATTTTTTTTTTGTTCAAAACAAATAGATAAACTTGAATAAAATAAAAGAATGTATGATTACTGAACGGTACATTTTCTTTTTCTTGTAAAAGTTTAAGAGTTAAAGTTTAAGGTCCTGCATAATAGATAAAAGAAAGGCACTGATTTAATTATTTTTTAAATCGAACAAAAATTATCAAATCAAGTTTCTGGTAACGTACCCTTACCGAGAAAGGATCGTTTTAAGGTATACTAAAATTACACAATTGTAGAATAAGCAGTTGACTCAGAAAATGGTTTGTAATGGGCAGTAAAAATCCAAGCCTCGTGTTAACTGGTTCCACGTGCTCCTAGAATGAATGATACCAGGAAAATTGATTTACACTAGATATACTCATATCGGCACTGCTTTATAAAAGCAGTTACTGTTGTTCCCAACATTGGTCAATAAAAGTGGCTAGATAGACCTGTAAATATTCGTAATTCGTAATGTGTATTTAATAAACTTGTAGAATCAATACTTGGTGAAACAGGTACGGTCGGCCACAGTCTAGGATACCCCACAGTAGCTCTTACAGGGCGCCAATCGAACAAAAAGGGGTATCCCAGAGTGTGGCAGACTGTACATGTTATTGGCATGTCTTCCATGTTAATTACGCTGTCATGTTAGAAACCTCAATAACTTCGCAACTTAAGTCGCCTGTCAACCTGCCGACTTCAAGGGATTAGGGATCGCAATTATTAACGGGTTTTGGGCCTTAACAGTGATAACTATTTTTTTTCAAATTATTTATTTGAACAATAAAATATTTACAAACAGATGGTTACAAAATACGCCTAACTATAGTAACAGTTGGGTGGCGAAGCGCTCTTACAGTTTATACAGTTTAGTTTATTTTACAGCTTAACTGGAGCCATAAATGGGTAAAAGAGTAAAATGTCACAAACTGGTATTTCCTGGTGGCATTTTTAGGACCTTGAAGTTACTGCTAGATTATAAATTTTTATTTTTTATATTTTTTCTTGTTTTGTGTCCCCATGGTGGGCAAAGGCCTCCCCTTGTGTCCTTCATTCTTTTCTATCTGGGGCCACCCCGGTAAAAAGGTTTCAAGATCGTCCCGCCATTTGTTTGTGTGTGCCTCTGACTGTCTATCTGTGTCACGGGCACCGGAGTTCTTAAACGGGAGAACCGATTTGGATGCGGTTTCTTTATTTGAAAGCAGGGTTTTTATTCTAGCGAGTGTTTTTAGATTATATTTTCTTAGGTTTGCACGAGCACTATACATAATTTAAACACAGATTTTAACGGATTTAACACTCGTTTTATTAACTTTTTACGTTTTCCCAACGTTTCGAGACCTTTGCAGGGCTCGTGGTCGCGGTAGACTGGGAGCTCTTCTCCGTAGTCAGGAACGTTATTAAAAATACTTTTTTACTTTTTAATTTGTATCCGTAACGGGGGTAGTCAATGTCTAATTATGTTCATAACCGAGGGTAGTTTCAATCAACAAATGACATACAAGACAGCTGTCACCTCAGTCTACCGCGACCACGAGCCCTGCAAAGGTCTCGAAACGTTGGGAAAATGTAAAAAGTTAATAAAACGAGTGTTAAATCCGTTAAAATCTGTGTTTAAATTATGTTTTTAGATTGTTTTATCAAAATCGGTTCAGCTGTTTATGAGATATTCAAATTTGAAGCTCAAATGTCGGGGATATTTAAAAAAAAAAATAGTTAGGTATACGAATATTGAAAAAAAAACCGACACTAAAATTAAGCTGAACCTTAATTTTAGTGTCAGTTTGGATTTTTGGATGTATGAATGTTCGTTCGACGATAACTAATGTAAATTTTTAAGTTCGAACATGAGCCAAATCGCTGGAGGGGTTAGGCAGATAAGGGGTCGCGAGTTCACGGTGTTATCGGTGACAAGTTTGAGCACCATTGGCCCTGCGGATGAATGTGCTGGTTATTTTTAGGCCTCAAGTGTCGCTATTTGTAACCTCGAGGGGCTGAAAGCATTTTATCCTATCGATGACACATCGTATTGATTGAATGTGATGTAGTGTTATTGCGTGTTGTAGCACTGTTTTTAGCCCGCGATAAATTATTTTTCAATTTCAATTTCAACTCATGTAATAAGAGGACGCACAAAAGTGGCAGATGTCGCCACGATGACGCCAGATGTCGAAAACGCATACCTAATACCGTCTTTGAAGTGGAAGTAAGCGGGGCACCTGGCTAGATGCATTGATGATAATGGACGAAGTCCATGGTGAAATGGCGACCTCGAGCGGGAATTGGTGTTTTTGTGTTTGTGAAAAAATATATCGGGTTTTTTTTGTATGAAAATATAAAATTCCGAATTCGCCAAAGTAGTAGAACAAAATTTGTTGGAAATGACGTTTAGAAGTTGACGTGTTTCAGGATTAAAGCAATTTAAAAAATTACCCTGAGCACCTACCACGGGTGCGAATATTGTCGTACGTAAGTCTGCCGGACGTCTGCTCAAAATATGGTATTCTGTATATTTTATTTATCCAATTGAAAAAGTTGTTACAAATGACGTTTAGAAGTTGACATTTTTCAGGAATAAAGCTGTATTAAAATTAGCCTGTACCTTTTGTCCAGTTCAAACGTCTTCTGATTTGAGGCAGGGCTAAATAAGTAAAAATAAAAATAGGTACCTAACTTCAACTAATCAAATTTTATCTGTAGTATGAAAGGGCTAGTCTCTGTAGCCCCTCGTTCAAACAAGTCTGATAACTCACCCAATAAACGTCGAAAGGGACTACTTGGACTTGTCTCTTTTATTATATCAAATCCGTGGAGATTCTATTTGGGGACAGCGAAGAAAGATGCTCTTGATTGTAAGTTTATTTTTACTTATTCCTGTTCAATTTGGGATTGAACAGCTTTCTTATTTATTTTGATTGCATATAGTTTATTTTCCAAGTAAACTACCCGTAGCTTAGCTATTGAAGCTGTCAAATAATATAATGAAGGAAGATAATATTTATAAATTTAATTTCTCTGAATTTAATTTATATACCTACTCGTACTTACATACTGCGCGATGAATCAAATATTTGATTTTGAGTTCGATTTCGTTGCTATTCACTTAATAATTTTATTGGTAGAGCAATTTGTTTTTAATTTCATTAAATAAATTGTCCGATAAAGGTTTTCAGGAAAAGAAAAAGGTGTGAGGGTTACAAGTCTTTTTACCAAGAAATTGCACAATTTAAGTCATATTTTGGGCTCCTAAATCTAGAAACTTGAAATTCCCTATTATAGGCACATTATAGAGTTCTCTAGCTGTTCTCCCAAAAGCTGTCTCCAGGAGGCCGTGTGTCAAAAGATCCCTAATTTAGAGACGAGATTGCGGTTATTCAAGACAGGCCGGGAAGGGTATGATTGCGACGATCTCTATCACACACCAAGGGTTGTTCTGTTAAATAAGGTAACTCCCTCCAGGGATAATATACTCCTTGGAAGTTACTGACCGAATGTTATGGGAAGGACTACCTTATAGATGGAGAGCTGGTGAACAATCAACTTCTTTTGTCGTACAAGGCTGGGGGCTTCTAGGCTGGTTTAGACTCAGCTGATCACTTTTTTTTTTCGGCCGGTCGCGGTTGAAAGGTTGCTTGAAAAAAATATTTTTTGTGATCAGCGGAGTCTTAACAACCAGCCTAGAAACTCCCAGCCTTGTACGACAAAATTGGTCACCAGCTCTCCAGGTATAAGTTATTCTAGTATCTCTATTTGCAAAAAAGATCCACGTCCACGTTAAGGATAAATGCAAAATTTGTGAGTAAGTGAATGAGCGTGTGAGTTTGTTTGCTACTCTTTTAACGCTGAAACGGCAGGCCGGGTATGACATTTTAGATAGAGTTAGTGATTAAACTCTTTCTCCTTGAGAAAAGGCTTTTGCCCAGCTAGTGGGACATGGACATGTCCGAACACTAGTCGGGCTGTATCTATCTTCTTTTACTCTATTTATTTCACAAATTCAAATATCTCTTCATCTCTATAAACTCCGATGTACACAAACGACCGCCAATCTCAACCGAGCAACGTGGAATTTTCCCACTCGAGGAAACGTTCCTACTCGTATTGACATAAACTAAAAAGCTAATATGAGTAGGTACAACCTATTGCAGACAATATTGAACTTCCATTGTTTGTGAGCTGTAGAGTTGTAAAGTGCTCGTCACGTTATAAATGTCTGACGGTCATTTATGAGCATATTGGTCATTTATCCAATGTGCTCGGACATTTATGGACACTTATGGTCACAAACGACATATTCATTTTGCGATTAAACTAGACTCCATTTTGAGGGTTCCGCACTCGTAGGGTGCCAAATGGGACCCTATTACTCCACCTCCAATCTCTGTCTGTCCGTCTGTCTATCCGTCTTCCTGTCATTCTATCTGTCCTTCTTTTAAAGGGCTGTTTCTTGGGATCCGCAATAGGTAGCGAATTAAAAATATCACAGAACATGTAACGTATTACTATGGCGGGTTACCTAAAAAAAAAACCGCCAAGTGCGAGTCAGGCTCGTGCACTAAGGGTTCCGTACTGACATATACAATATTTTTATTACCAAATATAAATACAGGAATCTTTTTATAGGTTTTCTTGCAATTTATAGGTAAATACCTATATTCTGTATTTATTTAAAAAAAATCGGTTTAGTAGTTTCGGAGATAAGGGGAATGGTAAACCGGGTACGTATTTAATTTTGAAGGCCGAATGTCATTTACCCTGTCTATAAATGTTATGTTATCTCGTAAATTAAGAGGTTTAGCGGAAATAATAACGAAATTAACGAACCCCCTAATACCCCCCTTATCAACCATTTTACTTATTTATGTTTTCTAAAAACCGACATACAGGGGGTTAAACATTCAGGGTATTGTTGAAAGTGTGACAGACAGTCAAACACGATTTAAAACAACTGGTAGGTCAGTAGGTACGGTTGGCGACACGCTGAGATACCCCTTTTTTGTTATTGAGTGGTCCTTCGAACCGGAAAATACCGGACATCCCCCAATTTTTGCCAATATTCTTAAATAATAATTTACCCTAAATGTTTAACACCCTGTATATCGATTTTTAGAAAACATAAAGAACAAGAATGGTTTATTTCGGGGGTACAAGGGGGTTCGAAAATTTCGTTATTTTTGCGCTAAACCTCTTAATTTACGAGATAACGTAACATTTATGGAAGCCAAAATACCTATTTGTCCAATAGCACTGTATCGTGGGGTGCGGGGCAGCGCCAGCGATGCACATACAGCCTAAGATAGAGCGAAATAAAAGCATCGACACACTTTTCTAGTCAAAATACCTATTTGTCCAATGTGACCATAAATGTCGATTGTGACGGTCATTTTACAACTCTAGTGAGCTGTGTTTGTCTTGTATCTATATATATAAAAGGCTTAGGTTGACTGACTCATCACGCTACAGCCCAAACGGCTGAACCTATAAGTATGAAATTTGGACAAAAGTTGCGTTATATGGTGGAGGGTTCATTTAAGAAGCGATTTTTTTTTATTTAACACTTAAGTGGGTCAAAATAGGGCCGAAAGTGTGTATGGGAAAAAATTTTTTTTTGGTCGTTTGTTCTTAAATCTTGCTTTTTTGTACTTTTTTTTTAAAATGACTTGACACCTATTTCAGATTTTTTCTCATTTCTATGTTCTTAAGGGTTAAAATGGGTGCCAAAGTTTTTCGATTTTTTTCACCAGTTACGATCAATGCTGGAACAAAACCGCTAATGCCACAACAGTGAAAATTTGACAATAGTTGTAATTTGTAGACACGCTAAGGGTTAAGACAGATTTACTTCAAGTTTAACCCTTAAGGCGGTAAAAATGGGGTCCAAAGTTTGTATGAAAAAAAAAAAAAAATTGTCCGGATTTACTTGCAACTAAGAATTCGTATATTAAATCAAAAATAATTAAACACCTATTTTAGCTTTTTTCTCATTTTAGCCGTTTAAGGGTTAAACGAGGTTGAAACGTATGAATATTTTTCGTGATGTAGTGTAATCGTCGGGCCCAAACCATTTAAGCTACAACCATGAAATTGAAACTTCAGTAGCGTTTTGTAGCAAAACTACCCACCATGAAGAAAAAAATATAATTTTAACCCTTCAAATGCCCAAACCGGGGTTCAAAGTTTGTATGAAATAAAACTTTTTTTTGGTCCGATTAACTTGAAACTTAGGATTTGGATATTATATAAGAAACAATTAAACACGTGTTTCAGCGTTTTTCAAAATTCTGCCCACTAAAGGGTTAAAAGGGGTAGAAAAGTTTGAAATTTTTTCCTGATTTAGTATCAATGCCAGGCCTAAACCATTAAAGCTACAATTATGAAATTGAAACTGCAGTAGTGTTTTGTGGCAAAACTACCTACCATGAAGAAAAAAATATAATTTTAACCCTTCAAATGCCCAAACCAGGGTTCAAAGTTTGTATGAAATAATTTTTTTTTTTGATCCGATTTACTTGAAATTAAGTATTAGTATACTAAATCAGAAAAAAATAAACACGTGTTTCAGCGTTTTTCTCATTTCAGCCAATGAAGGGTTAAAATGGGTGGAAACGTTGAAGTTTTTTTCCTGATGTAGTAGCAATGCTGGGCCCAAACCATTGAAGCTACAACTTTCAAATTGAATGTGCAGTTGCATTTCATAGCATTACTACCCACCATTAAGAAAAAAATATAATTTTAACCCTTCAAATGCCCAAACCGGGGTTCAAAGTTTGTATGAAATAAAAAAATTTTTTGGTCCGAATTACTTGAAACTTAGTATTTGTATATTAAATAAGAAACCATTAAACACGTGTTTCAGCGTATTTCAAATTTATGTCCATAAAAGGGTTAAAAGGGGTAGAAAAGTTTGAAGATTTTTCCTGATGTAGTATCAATGCCAGGCCTAAACCATTAAACCTACAACTATGAAATTGAAACTGCAGTAGTGTTTTGTGGCAAAACTACCTACCATGAAAAAAAGAATATAATTTTAACCCTTCAAATGCCCAAACCGGGGTTCAAAGTTTGTATGAAATAAAATTTTTTTTTGGTCCGATTTACTTGAAACTAAGTATTCGTATACTAAATCAGAAATAATTAAACACGTGTTTCAGCATTTTTCTCATTTCAGCGAATGAAGGGTTAAAATGGGTGGAAACGTTGAAGATTTTTCCCTGATATAGTAGCAATGCTGGGTCCAAACCATTTAAGTTACAACTTTGAAATTTGAACTTCTGTTGCGTTTTATAGCAAAACTACCAACCATGACGAAAAAAGTAACAATGTTAACCCTTGAAATGCCCAAACCGGGGTTAAAAGTTTGTATGAAATCTTTTTTTTTTGTCTGATATACTTGAAACTAAGTATTCGTATGCTAAATCAGAAATAA
This sequence comes from Zelleria hepariella, assembly GCA_949319315.1. Lineage (NCBI taxonomy): Eukaryota > Metazoa > Arthropoda > Insecta > Lepidoptera > Yponomeutidae > Zelleria > Zelleria hepariella. The sequence continues at coordinate 30,477,199 of OX439378.1, read as the reverse complement.
TCAAAAAAAATCTGCTAAATCAGAAATAATCTTAAAAAAAAAAAAAAAAGCATTTTTCTCATTTCAGCGAATGAAGGGTTAAAATGGGTGGAAACGTTGAATATTTTTCCCTGATGTAGTAGCAATGCTGGGCCCAACCCATTCAAGTTACAACTTTGAAAAACTACAGTTGCGTTTTATAGCAAAACTACCAACCATGAAGAAATAAGTAATAATGTTAACTCAAAACGGCCAAAACGGGGTTCAAAATTTGTATGAAATTATCATTTTATTGGATTCAGATTAACTCGAAACTAAGTAGTCGAGTATTAAATCAGAAATAATAATTAAACACATATTTCAGCATCAAAAAGGGTGGAAACATTTTAAGAGTTTTCCTGATTTAGTATCAATAACAATGCCGGAACCATTAAAGCTACAACTATTCAATGAACATTTAACTACAGTTGCGTTTTATAGCAAATCTACTAAGCATGAAGAAAACAATAATAATGATAAACCTAAAACGGCCAAAAAGGTTCAAAGTATGTTTTTTTTTGTTGGATTCATTTGATCTTTAGCAATTTGGTCACACACATACACAACACATACACTTCCACGCTGAAACTGCACGACGGATTTGGATGACATTTGGAATAGAGATAGCTTACAAAAATACACACCCATGACTCTATTCATGCTAATTTGATAATGGTGAAAGATGTACCCAGGCAACTTCTTATAAGTCTTCGCGGACGAAGTCGCGGGCGAAAAGCTAGTCTGCGTATAATGTAAAAACAGGGGGGTTACCCTTGACGCTATTGGGATCAAATTGAAAAAGTTTAAAATTTTATTTCTCTTTGTATTCGCATAGTCATGCTTTGATTTTAAATACTTTTTAATGTCTATTCAAAGGTAAGGCTGTGTTATTCAATAAAAACACAAAATGCGTCTTAATTTGTAAAATATAAAATTTTGTAAATTGCGCCATATTGCGGCCGTATTGCGGCCGTATTGGAAAAATGCGTCAAGGGTAGAGGGGAGCCCTGAGTCTGTTACGCAATGGCGTGTGTCGATGGCATCCCAGTGGAAGGACAAAACCGGGATTCCTCGTTTTTCTCCTGCAAACAGCAAAATAATCTTCTAGAGTTAGAATCAGAATATTCTTTGCCGTAGTACAAAAACATTAAAAGCACATAATTAAAGCCGTAAACTGGGAGCCCATCGAGGCACATTGCGTTACAGACTCAGGCCCCAGGTAAACTTACTAACCCTTTTATTATTCTGAAGACTTCTCCAGGCGCTACTGCTTTGCTATGTACGAGTAGTTAATTCAACAATATGAAAGGGTAAAAGCACAATAGAGGTACCTACAAAACAAGAGTAAAAGTTGTCATTATCATTTCTGTTGTGTTGGGTATTAAGTAGGTCTTTCCCCCTCGCGCCACCTCTTACGGTTTCTTTGGTCCTCGTGCTCCTACCAGTAGGAGAACCGAGTAGGAGCAAGTGGAAAAGCTCCTCTCGCCATCTGCATTCAGGGGCCTTGCCTATAAAACGATGTCATCCAACCATCAGGCTGCCGGCTTCATAAAATCTAATTATCTGCAATCAGCGACCCGCCCGGCTTCGCACGGGTGCAAAAAAGTACCTGTTATAAATCTTGGGTACAAAAAAAAACTAACTGACATGATGGTGAAAACCAGATCAAAATCCGCTGCGTAGTTTAGGAGTTAGCGGACATACAGTCAGACCCAGAAAGCTACTTTATTTTATATGATGTAGAAGTCTCCTGAACATATTTTAACAACTTTAAATTAAAAAAAAATACAAGACAATCCGACATCAAGTAGTTTTTTGGTATATCAGTGGTGACTTTTTTTTATCGGACTACCTAGACTTGAGAGAGGAAAGTGGGGAATTACGAAACCTCGATTTTGTAGATTTTCTTCAGGTTGTCCCTTTCCCTCAGTACTTGAGGGGTACAGCGCACCTCAAATTCTGAGATATTTGAGGAGATAGCAACAAATTTGTCAACAGTAACTATCTATTATCTGTACTAGATACGCTCTTAATTAAAGGATTAAATATTTACGGAGTCTTCTTCTCTCGCGTCGGAAGCGTCACACTTTACGCTCCCAAAAGCGCGCCAACTTAATTTGCGAAGTTCGTTGTGATAGAGCTAGATAATAGTGCACTTTCCCAAATTAGTGCGAACTCTGCACACCTTTTGTAAATTCTATTGATAATTAAAATACCTTTTTAACGGATTTAATTCTAGTTTTATTTCAATTCAATAATTCTTAATTATTCAATTCAATTTTGACTAGTTTTATTTGGTCGTGGAAGACTGAGGTGACGGGTTCTTGTGTTGAATGTCATTTGTTATTTAAACTACCCTCGGCTCAGTACATAACTTTGATACTGACTAGTAGTTCGCCTCAAACTGTCAACTCACGATATGTAAATTTTTGGTAACATCATTCGCGCAGGCGCGCGCATTGCATTTAAACTTTACAACCACATATCTCGGCAACTCCTCAACCGAATTGGCTCATATTTAGACTTAAAAAATATTTTTATATCATTTACCCGCCTACCAAATTTCACTCAAGTTATCCTCGAACAAACATTCACACATGCATACAAACATAAAAACACTGGATTGTTCAAGTTGATTCAGAGAATTAAGAATACAAATTAAAAAGTTAAGATGAAATAAAATTCAGGGTTATGGTTCACTTTCAGGGGTCAATATTTGATGTCGACAAAATGCGCAAAAATACTAGCATTTTTCACAGACTTTTCGCGTATAAATTGCCAGAAAGGGCAATAAAAAATAATGACAATAACCTTGCGACAGCTTATTGCCTCCCCGAGAAAGTTTACAGTGGCGGCAAACAAAATCGCGCGCAATAAATGCCTACGGTTTGAAGTTGGCTCGAACAATGACAAAGACAAACCACACTTGAGTAAAGTTTCGGATTATGAGACGTCTTTTGGAACTAAAACTTTCTGTAGTGGCTTATCATTGCTTATTCACTTCAAGTTATTACAAACACACCACCACGTGTTTAAGTATGGTGACGTGACGTGCACAGTGCTAATACAAACAGTTCAAAATTAATGTGTTGGAAAAGAAAAACCACCTCTATTCAAATTTAAAATCAAAACACTTTATTGATGCCAACTTACGAAAAAATCTTTATATTAAAGTAATTATACTTAAGGCCCAAACCTAGGCACAACTAACGCCGCTAATGGAAAAAAAAACATATCTTCTTTTTGGATTTATATTTTATTCGTAGGTTCTGGGATCTGGAATCTAAACCTTAGGTCCTAAAAATTGTTAAGCCTTGCGTTGATAACCTAATGAAGAGTTTTTAGCAAATAACGCATCCAAAAAGAAGATATGATTTTTTCCATTAGCGGCGCTAGTTGTGCCCAGGTTTTCACCTTAAACAATAAGTACTCGTAATATTACACCTTGTATGGTTTGGCATCAATAGGGAGCAGGCTCGGCATTAAGATAAGCATGTAAGCACATGCAAAGCGCTGTCTTTTAGCAAGCCCCTATTTTACATGAATATTATGTGACTTGTCTGTTGAGATAATCAAAATATTATTCTAAACTAAATAAAAGAAACTTTAAACTTATTCTTAAACTTAAAGATGAAAAGATATGGACTGCCTTTTACATTAGAATAAAAGTTTGTGTGGGTAAAGTTGAACAAAATAAAAGTTGTTGCAGATCTCTTTTAAAAGTTGACGTGTTTTAAGAATAAAGCTATTTCTAAATTACCCTGCATACGTGAGGTGTCAACTATAATATTTTTTTCTTTATATACGTACGTTCGGTCGGCCACAATCTCAGATACCCCATGGTAGCTCTTATCGCGCGCGGCATAAGGGCGCCAATCGAACAAAAAGGGGTATCTGAGACTGTGGCCGACTGTACCTATATTTTACACAGATAATACATGTGGGATTAGAAGAAAGGAATATGAACGATAGGGATGTGAAAGGAACGTTATCGGAATATAAGATTATGCGTGAAATGAAGTGTGGGCGAGAGGGAGAAAGAAGGTGGATTTCAATTTAGATTAGGAAAAAAAGAGAAGATTTTAAACATTTATAATAAGTTGAAAAAATTCACTCGGGACAGGACTTGAACCCGCAAAATAAAATAAATAAATGTACAAATGTTTAAAATATTCCCTAGCACGGGTTAGTGCTTTAGAAAAAAACTAAAAGTGGGTAAAAAAAGAGAAGGTTTGTAAAGTCGAATAAAGTTGCTAAAGTTACCTATAGTAAAACAGGAATTTTAATTCCATCATACAGAATGTTCAGAAGGTCATATCTTAGTTGTGGTCTTCACTGAACTCATCAATGCCAACAACATAAAGCTTGCAAATAATATTTCCTACTTCGTTATTGTCGTAACAGTAGTAGGCACTGCAGCGTCGAGTGGTCTCTTCATCCATCTAGTGTGACTGCAGGTGCCACTGGACGCTGTATAAATCATCTCATTACGTAGATTCAAAGGCTTAAGTAAGTAAGAAGTAAGTAAGATGTAGCTTGTACAATCGTACATGTCCCACAATCTGGACAAAGGCCTTCTCTTAGAGAGAGTTCGAGCTTAATCACCACGCGTGCACAATGCGGATTGGCGATTTTCGCATTAAAATGCCTCATACACTCAGGTTTCCTCACGATGTTGTCCTTCACATTTAGCGTTATTGTCGTATTAAAGCACATATTCCAAATTTTGCTCGGAACAGGACCCGAATATGCAAACTCGAATTCTCCTTGAAAAATCAAGAAGTATAAGGCCGGCCACATAAGATGGAATTCCGGATCAGGATTCAGGATTCCGAACGCAGCAACAGCATACAAACCTATGAAATTTTCGGAAGAAAAAAACTGTATGCGTGTGGTATGCAGTTACTGCGTTGGGAATCCTGATTCGATTTTTTTCCGTCCGGAATTCCGTCTGTATGTGACCGGCCTAAAGGTGTCCAAATTTCCTCCACTAGAAATGTAGCTAAGCGACCACATAAGGCGTTACGTGTTTACTAGGATCTCATGTGCGTAATTGCGGAATGGTTTCACTTTATGAATGATCTTTTTTCCATTGCGTGAATGCTTCACGGTAACTAACACCATCGAAAACACGCAATGAATAGCTTAAAGTCATGGGGCGAAATCCGACCCGGTTTGTTAAAGATTGCGTACACAAATCAAATTAATTTTAAATGGTTAAGTTAAAACTCACTTTTGATTTGTGTTTTTTTAAAGAAAAGATCTTCTAGGAAATTGATGATCTCCCAGGAATAGTTCCTTGGGCAAATATTTTCGTCATGGTGAGTACAATACGTGGTTTCTCGCTTTGTTGGCGGTCTTTTAACATCCTTTAGAATCAGCATGGACGAAGTCGCGGGAAAAAGCTAGCAATTTAAAGCTTTTGTTTTATTCTGGTGTAAAAGCTGACTCCATTCCACATATAAATCCGTTCAGCAGTGACGTGAAAGAATGACAAACATCAATTCATAAAAAAGTTCGCGTTTATAAAATTATACATATTAATGTGACGTGATATAGAATTTATTATACAGCTTTGAGAACTTTCCACCCAGTAAATTACTCGCAAAATATACTGAAGGATAGCCTTAGTAAATAGACAACACGGAAAGGGCAGTTTAAATAACAGCTCCCACTTTGTTTTACTTTAATTAAATTGCATCAGTGTCCGAGACACTCAGTTGATTTAAGCAGTGCACGTCCTGCAAAAATAAATGAAGTCAGTGAAGCTGTAGCGAAGTAAGTAAGGGAACTCTCCGATGAATATCCTGCAGCTTTCTGTCAAAATATTACCACAGAAAATAACAAATAACGGTTATTATAGAACACGCTGAACAAAGACATTTGAAAATAATAAAAAAAAAAAAAAAAAAAACGTAGTTTTAGTATCGGCGGGCGCGCGGCCGAGCACCATACATTTTACAGGGCGCGTGGCTGAGCACCATACATTTTACAGAGCGAGTGCCGGGCGCATCCTGGCCGCTTTGTACCTATATTAAGTCCCTAGGAGAATATGAGAAACATCGTGAGGAGACCGGAGCGAATGAGGCATTCCACTCTCAACGCGAAAATCGCCAATCCGCATTGAGCACGCGTGGTCATGAAGCTCGAACTCTCTTTCTTAGAGAAGGCCTTTGCCCAGCTAGTGCGACATGTACCGGCTACATCTTAAGATAATATTCAAGTGCTGGACAAGCCTACTCTATCCTTAACATGTCCCAGTATCATAAAATACATAAGATTCTCAACACTTTTATTAACAAGGCCCAACCCCACGTAGGAAAGTAATATGGTCTTCACTTAAGATGCCGCAATAGGGTGTTACGTTACACGTCATATTAAGTACGGACACATCGCAGCAATTTACGCTGAAACTTAATCACAAAACGAGCTACATTGCAGCAATGAGATTTTCCTTAGCAATTTCTCGGCTAATTTTACAAAGAGCTATTGTGAGGGTGATATAACCGTTTTCTAGACTAATCTACATCTACACTATCTACACTATTTGATTGTTTGTTTGTTTGTATTGAATAGGCTCCGAAACTACTGGATCGATTTGAAAAATTATTTTGCCATTATAAGCCGACATTATCCCTGATGAACATAGGCTACTTTTTACCGCGGTAAAATGCTTCATTCCTACGGGAAAACGGGTAAAAAGACCACGGGTAGTAAAAATTATCCTTCCTTACTTGTCTTTTTCACATAACTTCTAAACGGCTGAACTGATTGGGTTGAAATTTTTTATGGGTATTTCGATGGTTTCCGGGATGATTTAAAAATAAAATGGACCCGGTAGGTGGCGCTGCTGTCGGTATGTCAACTACTAAACGGCTTGACCGATTGGGTTGAAACGGACGGGGGAAAAATAGAGCTGCAACCTTTTATCTTAGTCACCGCGGACAAAGTCGCGGGTGAAAAGCTAGTCGCTTATAATTGTTGACGTCGAACGTGCTTTAGAGACTGTAATTAATTCTGGGGTGGCGTGAAAAGGAAGAGGTCTATGAGCCAGTAGTGGGCTTTCCTGTTGATCTTGAGTTTGTTTAATTAGCAAACTGTTATCGTTGTTATTTTTTTTTAATTAATAAACAAAAAAATACATAATACTATAAACATAATTGTTACTCAAACAACATACAACGGAAAAAGATAAACAGATTTGGAATCCATATCAAAACGGCTCTTGCGCGCTGCGGGTGTTACTTCCAGGGCAGTCTTTTGTCGTGTGGCATCTCAAGATCCAACGCACTCCACTCTCAATCATATGTCAACGACGTATCGCAACGTTCTTCGGTCACATATCCCGTAGAGGACCTGATAGCCTGGAAATACAAATTATGACGGGAAAGGTAGAGGGAAAGAGAGCTCGAGGCAGACCACCCGCTAGATGGAAGGATATTATAACCAAAGCCACGCAAAAACACCTGCACAAACTGTTCCACATCGCGAGTGATAGAGCGCAATGGAGAACTCTACTCTCTGCCAACTTCAATGATGGTCACGATCCTCAGCATTGAGGGAACGACTGAATGGAATGGAATGGATCTCAAGATCTGCCTCAGTTTCAAGCTCGAGCTTGAGTAGCTGTCAGCATATTAATAGACACTAGCTTTGACATTAGCCAAGGTCTCAAGTCGGTGAATTTGTTTTCTGAGATCACCTACTTGAGCTCGTGCTTGAGCTGACGACTATTAATGCCACCCCAAAATCCAATATGTATTTACACCAAAAGTGTTGCGATGCTGTGTGTGACAATTTGCATTTGTCTGCAATTTTCCGATCCAAAATATTTTATCCAATAAAGTATCGCTAGGTATCATAGAAAAACGTTTTCATCATTTTGTATAACGTTTTCACTATTTATTAAGGTTCCGAAGGAAAGCTAGTATTCATTAAAATAGAAACCTTTCTGCGGACAACAGCACAAACAAAAACAAAGCAACCAAGAAAAAACTAATTGTTTCGAGAGCAAAAATACACTGTGGAATAAATGCATAATAATCTTTTCTCTTCTATAAAATCCTATTAACATAAGGTAAATTAAGTTACCTTGTGGCTGGAACGTTCTTCAGGAAAATTACACAGAATATTATATAATTTAGAACTTTGCCAAACGAAGACTTGTTTGAATAGCAAACACCTAATTTGGTCCGACCTTTTTAATAAAAGAAATAAATAGGCCTTTGCTAAATAGGAAATGTTTTTCTATTAAATCACGGTTTTACTCAGTTGTATTTTGTCGGTGTAGCTGACTAGGAAAAAGGAATTGATTTATACAGCGTCCAGTGACCTTCACTCACACTAGATGGGTGAACTGACCCCTCGGACGCTGCAATGCCAAGGACCTTTTAAATGTTGAGTTTATAATTCAGTGTTAAACAATTATGGTGGATCAAAGTAATGAAACACGTCATGTTTCGATAGTATGTATTCAGTTTTATAGTAGTACAATTTTATGTAATTTTATATTGATCTAACGGTTTCACTCACTTAAATTGACGTCGGGATAGCCAACTAGTTTCGACTTCATCCGGAAGTCTTTGTCATGGAGGAGAGATTGCAAGCTTGCAAAGTTGCAAGCTAAAAGTGTAACTTAGTAACTGCGACAAAACCTACGCGTAAATGGTGTGGGATGAGGCAAAGCCACTCGCTTGAAAAGTCTAAACTAATAATGTTTCCTGATACGTGAGTAGTTTAGCAAGATTATCAACTTTTCCACAAGTAAAAATCATAAATCCATACATACGGGATAAGTTAAATCCCACGGGGCAAAACTTGATATTATACTTAGTCTTGAGTCACTGGGTTCCAAACTGATGAATAGATATTATTATTGTACATAGTGGCATGCATATTACTTACGAGTACGTTCCCGAGTGGATAGAGATAGGTTTATTTTTAAAGTGAAATGAATTCTTTTTCTCAAGAAAAATATATTTACCATTCGAGAATTCCCAAGCAGATTCTTGTTCAATATTATTCATACAGTGTCCAATAATTTACACTACTAAAAGGTCACGATTGTATGTTATACTTATGACTTCAAGCACGGTGAAAGATAAGAGTATAAGTAAGATAAGTAATTTAGGGTGGCATTAATAGTCGTTATCTCAAGCCTTGGCTAATGTCAATGTCAATCTCAAGATAGTGTCTATTAATATGCTGACAGCTACTCAAGTTTGACATTAGCCAAGGCTTGACATTAGCATTGGACTTTTAAAAGTAGGTGATCTCAGACGTATATGAATGCCACCACCGATTTTTTTCCGGACTTTTTAATAGGCCGATTTGTAGTTTAAAGTGACTTTAAATGATTCGTGATGTTAAAAAATTGGTTTGAAACGGGTTGAAGGTAATTATTAGCATTACAATAATTAGGTATTAACTGCTAAATTCTAAATAAAAAAGCTCGTCATTTTAATTTCAAATTTGAATAAATACCTCTTAAAGGGCTGAACTGATTATGATGATACATTGTGTCTGAGAACCATCGCTAGAAAACCTACTTTTAATTTATAGAAACCTGCATCCAATTGGGTTTACCCATTTAAGAGCTACGGTGCCACAGACCAAAACACAGATAGACAGACACACACACACACACACATAGTGGTCAAACACCCCTCTATTTGCATCGGGGGTAAAAATAACCGCGATTTAAATGAAAGTATTTATTTATCTATTTTACAGGACCTACGGCAAAAGTTACATTGATTGACGATGAGAAAAGGACTCAAGTGTAAAAGGGCCTTTGTGCTATACGTCGTATAAAAGAAAAGATACAAGAGAAAGCCGATACTGTATCGATATTGGCAAAAGCAAAGTGCCCGCCCTTACGTAGACGGTCTACGAGAAATCGTAGCTGCTGAGTGCTACGGGCTACGAGAGCGTAGCTCCGCGTTGCTACGCCGCGGCGAACGTTATTGTGCTACGACTTTTAAGGCGCCGTGCATAGTGAATAGCCCGCGCGCAAAGAAAAATGCACAAAGTCGATTCCTGTATCAGATACACCAAACGAATCGAAAAAGTAAACTTATCAAATACTAGAATACGGTGACAGCTATCTAACACAGCCAGTTTCATGTTTATGTCCATAACAGATTGCAAGAAAAAAAATTGGCGGCGCGCTTTTTTTCAGCGAAAATATCTCCAAAACGTTTATCCCATCTAATTCTAGTATTTGATATTTTTTTACTTTTTCGATTCGTTTAGTGTATCTGATACAGGAATCGATTTTGTGCATTTTTGTTTGCGCGCGGGCTATTCACTATGCACGGCGCCTTAAGGTAGACTTATTTACATTAGCACAAGCAGCGGCTCTAAATGATGGTGGCGCTGCAGCGTAGATTGTTTTTATTTTGTACTAGATTTTCCGGTACCAAAGAATACAGTCCTTTAAAGTTAGGACAGACAAACGGACGGACACCTCCCTACAACACAACTTTAGATTTATTATAGTGGCCCTTTTATCGACGGCTTCGTTCATAAAAAGGGCACACTATCCAGCAAACTATCTAAACCGAGTACCAGGACAGACGGACGGACGGACAGCGGAGGCAGAGTAATAGGGTCGAGTTTGGCACCCTTTGGGAACGAAACCCAAAAAAAACGAAAAACGCCGTCTGAAAAATTCTGACGCCAAGCGTAGGCATGACCTCCTACAATTACCAACCTACTACTCTGTGATAAAGAAAATAATTATCGTGGTTTACTTTGCCTTTGACTTTTTGTATTATTGAAACTGTTTTTCCTTAACAAAAAAGGTTTTTTTTTTAACCATATTAAAGTGATTGTACGGTGCATCATTTTTTGCTACAGTTATTATCGTTTTGTGGCAGTACCGTGCAAATTATATCCTCTGTATTCATTGAGGGTAGTAAAACCCCAATTATTGGCGTAAAATCTGGGGGCACGGCAGTGCCCCCGCCAGGTCGAGCGCGAAGCAAACACTGCCGTACCATCCTTTACTGGAACCATTTCGCCGCATTTTCAGGCCTCTATTTGAGAACCTCTGGATAAGACCAGAACGCAGAAATTTTCGTCATCTAGTAAGCTATAATCACATACTTAAAATCCAAAATTTCAAGTCTGTAGGTCATTTAGTTCCGAAGTTAAGCGAAAGCAAAGTTTCGCATTTATGACACACACTCACTCACTCACTCACTCACTCATGATCATCATAATAGAACTAGTACTTCCCATAAACTGAGAGAGCTGAAAATTGGTACAGAGTTAGGGTTTAATGGCCACATAAAGGGATAACTATAAAAACTAGGATAATCGAAGATCTGGAGTACCTGGTGACCCTGATTAGAAAACACAAGAGCCCTAATAGGACTAGTACTTCCAATAAACTCAGACAGCTGAAATTTAATACAGAGTTAGGGTTTAATGGCCACATAAAGGGAAAACTATAAAAACTAGGATAATCGAAGATCTGGAGTACCTGGTGACCCTGATTAGAAAACACAAGAGCCCTAATAGAACTAGTACTTCCCATAAACTCAGAGAGCTGAAATTTGGTACAGAGTTAGGGCTTAATAGCCACATAAAGGGAAAACTATAAAAACTAGGATAATCGAAGATCTGGAGTACCTGGTGACCCTGATTAGAAAACACAAGAGCCCTAATAGAACTAGTACTTCCCATAAACTCAGAGAGCTGAAATTTGGTACAGAGTTAGGGTTTAATGGCCACATAAAGGGAAAACTATAAAAACTAGGATAATCGAAGATCTGGAGTACCTGGTGACCCTGATTAGAAAACACAAGAGCCCAACCAAACTATTATAGATCGACATATACCGCCCTTACAAAAAATATTCAACTTGGTGGGCCGCTTCATTTGATGTCAAAAATCGAAAGTCTGAAGTATCTGATGAAGAACCCTCAGCTGTATAAGAGATTATGGTAATGCCCCCTTCTACTATTGGTACATAAAAATATCGACTGCCATTGCAGAAATCCAGCGTAGTGGGACACATCTTCTAATTTAATCTAGCCTATAGCGTCCTACTGCTGGGCGAATGCCTCCCCTTCTGCTTTAAAAGCATATAAATAAAATTAAAGGAAATCTCTGGATAAGACTAGACTGGCTTTTATACTTATACTTACAATTTAACAAGAAGAAATAGTCGAACGATTAACTTTATTCTACTTGAACATTACACAAATTCAAAAACTGTTTCCAATAAGAAAATCTAATGAAATAAATCAATATGCCACGTTTCTACAAAAAGAAGTGAAATCCCACCAAAAACATTCTGTAAAAAACTAGCCAGGTCTCGATGGAGCTGCTTGTTTATCTCTAAAAAGTAATGAAATCTAAACAAAGTCGTGCCAAGTCTAAGGTTACTTACTGCGATTTCTTTAGTATTATAGTTAATGTTGTGTGACTTGGCCGTTGAAGGGTATACAAGGGTACAAAACCAGGTGCTCCATGACACCATTGCACCAATCTGACGCCAGAACCGCTTGTGTACCCTTCAACGGCCAAGTCACACAACATTAACTATAATACTAAAGAAATCGCAGTAAGTAACCTTAGACTTGGCACGACTTTGTTTAGATTTCATTACTTTTTAGAGATAAACAAGCAGCTCCATCGAGACCTGGCTAGTTTTTTACAGAATGTTTTTGGTGGGATATTGTTTACCGATAATAATTTTGTTTTGTCCTTAAACCGAACCACATGACAAATGTGTTGGGTCATTATTAATTTCAAAATTACACTGTTTCAAAGAACCGGTATTTACCTTGTGGGTAGGACAATGGACTCGGAAGTGAGAGCCCACGTTCGATTTCCGGTGCTGGCATGTATCTAAGTATGATAAAGTTACGAACATTTGTAAATTTATGGTAGCTAGTCGTGAAGGAAAAAAAAACCTAAGCGTCTAAGGCATAATACTGAACGCGAAAATTTCCAATCTATCTATCACATATACATGTGTTAAACTCGTTTACTCGTTAACTCGTTTACACGTTAACTCGTTTAAACTCACATAACCTAAAATCATAAACCACAGTACTGTGTTGGGTAATTTTGTACGCCTCTTGCGTGTCCCACTGCTGAGCATACAGTTTTGCCCACATTAGAACTTGTTGTCCTACAACATGTGGGCCCAAGATTATGCTCAGCAGTGGGACAAACATGTTCTTATTTGAGCAATGTGATGGATTTTTTTAAACATTTATAATAAGTTGAAAAAATTCACTCGGGACAGGACTTGAACCCGCAACCTTCCGCATACCGTGCAGTCCTGTCCCGAGTGAATTTTTTCAACTTATTATAAATGTTTAAATTATTCCCTAGCACGGGTTAGTGCTTTAGAAAAAACAAAAAATTGTTTTTTTTATTTTTTTAAAGTTTATATTTTATATTTTTAGCTAAACTGTAAGTTGTACATAAATTGTTTATTTGGCACCATGTTATTGAGCACTAAAACTTTCGTAAGTAAGCACTGCATATTTTGTATTTCTTAAACGGTTAAACTTACTTGTATTGTGTCAGTGTGGCCGACTAGTTTCGGTTCTCATTCGGAGACCTTAATCATTGACCTACACCGTTATTATACAAGTAAGTTTAACTGTTTTCGAAATACAAAATGTTATTGAGCCATTTTTATTATTAAGCTATTTAAGCTAAGAAGTATTTACGACGTTGAAAACGTATTCCTTTTATTATTCGAATTGACTAGGTATGCGATTTTCTCAAAAAACCAGTGGTAGAGTCATACAAGGTGTTACAAAAGATGCTAACTCTTTTTACAGGATCATGGTACCTGATGATAGGGATCACAACCAAAATATTTTTTTAGCTCTATGACGTTTCGTTGATTTTTAAATAATTAAAATGTAAGCGCTGTGACGGTTGAAAATTATTTTTAAAATACTGTTTCCATAGACTTTCACTATGTTTTAACAGCCTGAAGCTATTAAAATACAGCTAAGCAAACAACCATATTTTTTAATTGGAGCTGAATGCAAAAACAAAAAAATTCAGAAAATTTTACAATTTTGAGGTTATAAAAAAAAGGTTGTGTTTTTCAACTTTTTTTTGCAGATTTGTCATTTTGTTGACCAGCAGGTTACACCCTGTAAAAAGAGTTAGTATCTTTTGTAACACCATGTATAGTGGTAGGGAACCCCAAATCAGCTGAATTACCTATTGGATGCGCCGCTATTCTGATTTTACGGCGTTTACTAATAAATGAAACTTAATTTCACGATTCAGTGCCTTATTTATATTTATCCCAGCGCATTTCACGCCCATTGTTGTCGAGGTAATGAGCATCCTACTGGGAGTAAAATGAGGTCCGCATGTCGGTTAGTAAATTATTTACTTCAGTTTTTATGTGAGCCATGCTTATATTTTGATATACCTAAGTACATTACAATGCCCTGACGAATTACCTTTTAAGGGTGTTTTTTCAACTATATTAGCATGCACAAACGTTTTTTGTATGATAAGTACAAAATACAGAACGAATAGTACAACGTTTATTTTATTTATTTATTTTAAAAGGTACACAAAACAGACAGTTTGATATGTACCAGCTATGGTAGCTAAGCTACCAAACAAAAAAACTCATCAGTTACCGTCGTTTTATAAATGCAAGCTGTGAGTAAGAATTTGATAAATCTTTCTTATAAATAAGTAAGAGGTTTTTTGAAACTACGGATTTTATACAGAATTTAGTCGTTCTCGCGTTTCTGCCAAATATGCTCAATTCATCTCTTAGTACAATTTACTTTAATGAGCCCCCAAACACCTGCGATTTGCCTTTCGGATTCGTATTTTACTTTGGCTTATTTTCCCTTTGTATTAAGTGACATTGACCTCAGCAATTATAGTCATTTTGTAGCGCGGGAAGCCTTCGATTGTATAAGCCGTACCAATAAAGAAACGATATGAAAATGGCGGCGGGTACCTATGGTAAGGTCTGAAAAAGAGGTTACGAAAATACGATTTTGGTTCATACCTAAAACTTTCTTACATTTTTGGTTAGGAAATATTGTTTTACGATGCTTTCTTTATTGATTAGGTAATTGTTCTACGTTGGGTTTGTGATTAAACAACAATCTTTATTAAAATAAGATGAAAAATATTAAAACGTGTTTTATTAACCAAGCGTAGGTGACTAATCGACTGCCTAAAATTACTTTGCTAACGTTACGTGTGAGTATAGACGGAGATATGATTAAAGCGAGAGGGTGCGAGAGTGTCCGCCATTTATATATCGTTTCTTTAATGGCACGGGCTATACAGCAGACACGATGAGAGGACGAAATTTTATTTCTTATATATTTCCTTTGTCATTTAATTCATTAAGTAGGTACCAATTTAGATGAGATGAACATATTTACATGTCAAAATATATCCACCGCTAGCTTCGTCAAACTACACACGCATACGATAATTAATCAATAACAACAAAAATCAAAAGTCAAATACACAAAAATAAATACCTTACTAAATAACTCACCCCAGGCCACGACTATAGTGATTCGGCAAGCGAGACAAGACAAGAAAATTTCGATATCTAGACTTTCTTCAGACAATTGAGCATCGATCTGTGCTGGTGCTTGATAGATTGAACATATTATCAAGAAATTTTCTTGGTCTCGATCTTGACAGGCGAGTGAAAATCTTGTCTCGATCTTGTTTTTATGACACCTAAATTTCGAGATTCTCGATTGTTCATGTCATCCTTAGCAATCAAAAACAGCCGGCCAAAAAGGTTTATATAATCTCTGATATGTCAAAAAATGATAACTGTCAGAATTGTACGAAAAAAAAAAACTGAGTTTAAACATAATTATTTCGAGATTCTCGCTCAAACTCGCTTGTTTGCTGACTAATTGAATCTCGAAACACGGATTGAACTTCGAATCCAACGATCGAGATAAGACCTTGAAACAAAATACAAATTCGAGAAAGGTTGGCCAAGATGCTTGAAAGTCTTGTCTTGAACCGAATCACTACACGTCCGATCCAAAGGTCCCCAACACGCTGGCCGCGTTACCGCGCCGCTGCATAGCGAGGGAGATCCTTTGCATTAGAAATTCCCCGGACCTAAGTCAAAACCTCGGTCCCTCAAGCGCTCCCCAATAAAAGATTTCCCTGGTGCTCCCCAAACTCCCATTGTATCTATGGAAAGAGGAATAAAAATGTACCTCCCCAAAAGTGGGCTGTACTTGTATTATATGCTCTTTGGCTGTACTTTCTGAGAAGAGACTTAGGAGCTAAAAATGACATCTCGAAATTTCCAATAACCTAAATGACAGCGACCAATATCCCAGGCACTACAGCGGCGAGTGGTCTCTTAATCCATCTTGTGTGAGTAAAGGTGCCACTGGACGCTGTAAAATAATCTCATTACGTAGATGCAAAGGCCTATGTTTTTTTTAAACGACAGCGAATATGACTGTCTAAAATACAATCGTTCCGCATTATCCATACTCGCCATCATTGAAGTTCAGCTCTATGGCAGCCATCGTTCTTTAATCATATCATATTTTGAACATTTATACGGAGTTTTCATACCGGTCCACTTTTTGATGTTACACAACCATAATTATCTGGATTCGTAGTTGGATTCATACAATTTTATTTATCCAATAATTCAACGACACAAGAAGAAACAGCCAAATTGTCCCAATTCATTTAGACATTCGGGAACTTGTTATGTAAATACCTAGGTAACTTAGGTAACAAATCAAATTAAAGACGAATTACGTGTGAATCTAGTAAGCCACAACAAGATACGAGGCGACTCGGAAGCACCCTAAACTCAATACGGTGTTACAAACTCTCTCTGCGTGAATTTAGTCCCCCTTTAGGTCGAATTTCCATACAACATAGTTTGCCACAATGACAAATAACGAGACCTCGTTTGTACCTGGTTCCTAGTTTCTATTTTATTTGAAACTGAACTCTATGACGATCTCGTTTGGCGAAAATCATTTTGTGTATCACGAAAGGTTCCAAGTTTCTATGGTAGAGATATTTTAATTTAAAAATGCAAAACGTGAAAACACAAAAAATATAGAAGTTTTATTCCTGAAACACGTCTCCAAATGTGATTTCCAACATCTTGTTGCCTTGTAGTTTAAATTACCTTGTAGGTTCTAGTTTGTGTCGGTATGGTTGAATATGAAGTATAAGACGCATTATAAAAAGGACCGGACTTCTTATACTTAAGGGTAGACGATAGCAGCGTGGCGGGAAATTCTAAATTTTCACAGTTTTTTACATTTTGTAGCTAAACTGAGCTATTTTAGTTCGCGGAAACAACAAAGTATGCTTTTCATTATTGTAAACAACAGAACAACAATAATTCAGCCGATTATGTGTTCTGGTCTACGAAGCAGTGGCACTGCCCAAAAAACTTGTCGTAGACCAGAACACATAATCGGCTGAATTATTGTTGTTCTGTTGTTTACAATAATGAAAAGAATACTGTTTTATTCTCGCGAACGAAAAATCGCTGAACAAAAATATCTCAGTTTAGCTACAAAATGTAAAAAACTGTGAAAATTTTGAATTTCCCGCCACTTTGCTATCGTCTACCCTTAAGAGAATCGTTAAGCTCTTCAACTTAAGCTACTTTCGCTAGGAGGTCGTTTACGAACTTTATTTTAAAAAAAAATTATTTAAATTGACTGAATCACGTGGAGTATCAAAAAGTTATTTTATATTTTATAACAATCGATTTATGACGTGAAATATAAAAATATATACCATTTCCCCGTTACAAGTGCTTGAGTCCGACTCGTACTTGTCCGTTCCATTTATTTTTCATCCAAACAAACTTATAGGGGTAGAATGGTGGTACGGAACCCTCGGTGCGCGAGTCACACACGCACTTAGCCCGTTTTTTGTTAGAGCACTTATATCGCGCGCCATAGGAGCTACCATACTATGGGGTACCCTAGCATGTCACTGATTGCACTGAAAACTTTATTCCCACAAAATATTAAACTCAACCTGACGCAATAATTCTCAAGCCGTCTTCTATCGGAGATTGGCAATCAATTTGGCTATCTGTGGGTACAGTAATAACTTAATCTGTGACTTCGCTGTCACTTGATATGTATTGGATGTCTGAAATAATGGACAGCTAGATTGGCATCGCAGTAATCTTGTTTCTGCGTGTTTCTGTGACAGTATTTTAGTAGGTAGCTGTTTCCGGAAATGAAATTGACACTGGCTTGGTATTTTATTGTATTTCGTTTCTTAGGCTGGTATTAATAGTCCTCTGAGATCACCTACTTGAGATCAGTCTCAAGTAGGTGAACTCAGAAAACAAAAATCACCGACTTGAGACATTGGCTTATTAATAAACCTATCTTAGGCGCGAACTTGAGTCCTCGACTTGAGTAAAGAATGAACTATTTGAACGAATGATACCATTTAAAGTTCAAAATGTCGTCAAAAAGCTTAAACCCAAATCAGAAGTACTAGGCGCCCATACATTATAAAGAGACTATCCGAAAAGGCATGACCTAAGTTTGGCCTCCTTTTGGTCCATAAAATTGTCCATGGTCCGGTGTTATTCAGTAGTCAACTTGTCATTTCTATAACAGTCCAGGACTCCACAAAAATAAAAGTGATGTTACAAGATATAACACGAACTCTACTCCAAATAGGTACTCGATTATAATAACTAGTGGTTTACCCCGAACAACTGTGAACTCAGGATGACTAACTTTTTGCTAACCCCATATCCACTCTTCGTCCGATTTGGATTTGGATGTTAGAATTTTAAAATTCTTTTAATTCAATTTAGCCGCCTTTATATTTTTATGACGACACAATCATTCATACATACAAACATGCAAACATACTTCGATCGCTCGTTCAATATGACGACACAATTTTGTAGCGGTACCCTGGTCTAGACAAAAAGGAACAGATCTAACTCGCTTCAGCCATTTTTATTCAGCATTGTTATTCGTTTCTTTGGCAACAGAGAGCTTGATCTTGAGTGAGTAACTCAGCATATTAATAAAGCAGCGCTTACTTGAGATCGATCTCAAGACCTCGACTTGAGTAAAGAATGAACTTTTTCAACGACTTGAGTAAAGGATGTACTAGGCTACCATACATTAGAAAGAGGCTAGCCACAACCTCAGTTTCCTTCAAAGAGGTTTGTAAGGTGATCAACTTTTTTCACGGTTTTCAGAACTGTCGAATAAAAGAAAAAACTTTTTCTACTGTCAAACATCAGTCAAACTACGAAAATAATTATTATAAAAATGTCTCGTAAATTCTTGTGATTTTCAGTATATTGAACGTTTTAGTCGGTTATGGATAATAAGTGGCGCCAGAGAGGTTATTTTCAATATTTTGGCCGAAAAATATCATGCCGGAAACTTCCAACAGAGAGCTTCAGTTCATTCGGGCTTCCGTTATTCGAGCTTCCGTTTTTCGAGCTTCAGTACCTAGCGGACCCAGTTGGGTGACCTCTACAAACGAGTTGCTGACAAGACAGGTATTTATTCTGTATAATTGTATAAAATATACACAGTTCACGGTACAAGTTACAGATATCGTCTAGTTCACGATACAAGTTACAGATATCGTCAGTTAGGTCTTTAAAATACCCCATCATCAACGTTTTTTGCGCATTTAATATAACTTTAGAGGTTATGTTTACGTAGAGAAAGTAGTAATTTGCCAAGTGAATTTATAATAAATTAAAGAGCGACTGCAAACCTAACGTTTGATCGTTGCGCACATCATTCTACTACATTAATGTTTTATTTTGATTACAGGAAAATCAGAAAGTACCTACTGTCCGACGCATAATCGACGAAGTTAGGGCGTTTTGATATTCGAGGACCGGAGGGATAAAAACCAAGGCAATTTTAACACACCAGCTTTGGTCCCGAAACCTGGAATAATGTGTGGAGAATGAACACATAAAATGAGGGGAAGAACACTCGACTCAGCGCAAATTCATGTCAGGTGTAGAAATTTTAGATGATGATTAGGAAACAATATTGTATTAATAAATATGTTACAACTCTCCCAGGCTTGTTTATTTTCCAATTAGAAAAAAAAAGATAATTATGTAACATTAATGAAGGTCTTCCCTATTCAGATTTATCTTTAAGTATCAAATTAATTTACTGAATACCTACTACTCGTATGAATGATACCACACCCTCAAGTTTTCCCTACTATATCCGCTTTATATTTTATGCATGCCTAGTACCCTCTATGGTCCAACTGGGCTTTGAAGGCCGGCAAATTGTCTTAAAAAAAACTAGGTACGAGTAAAGAGGTTTGAATTTTATGTTGTGCTGCCATCTACATGATATGTATCATACTACATGAAACTTTCTGTCACCAATCGCCATATAAGAGATTCCGAATGTTTATGCACGCCTAATACCTTCAGACCATTGACGTGACGTCATTCACGTTACAGCACTCAAATTCTATTGTACACACGACAGCAAGTCAGAGTGTACACTTTTGTTGTAAAGTGGCCCGTAATGTAACCGAGTAGAGTGCTAGCGTGTAAAGGTCGACGTGTTGTCGTGTGTACGTGCGTTTCACGAAATAATTCCCTTGGATTGTACAAAAATAGTCCCTATTACATCGTAATAAGAGTTTCGTCAAGGGAACTCTTTCATGAAACACAATAGTGCTCTGATTTTCAGTAAGGAAAGAGTTGAAATATACTTTCTGCCTTTTTATTAGTGTTTGGTGTAGTCTCTTACAAGATTATGGGAGCCTACAAATAGTAGTTTTTCTTTGAAATTAAAACTTAATTTTGACAACACTTCTGTATTTGGCCAAGTACAAGCTCGTAGCTTCTGATTCTACCATGCCTTTATAGGTAGTATTTGAGTTTTAGATGGTGACGCGGTGGTGGCATAATGGGTAGAACAATGGACTCGGAATCGAGGGATCCTGGTTCGAGTCCCGATGAGGGCATGTACCCTACCCATGACATTAATTTATTTCAAAGTCGCATACATACCACTCCCTGACTGTGAAGGAAAACATCGTGAGGAAACCAGAGCGTCTGAGGCTATATACCAAACCAAACTCAAACTTAGTTCCAGCTTATTTTTTTAAACCTCAGCTCTTCGGTGTTCTTTCTTGGTAATATGACTGTGGGGCTCTGAGCTGCTGGAGTTTTGCAGCTCGAAGAACTCGGGCTGGTAGAAACACTTTTCTGGCTAGTCATAGCAATGTGGTAGAGGTGCCGGTTGAATGAACATACGCCTCGAATGACGACGACAAATTCTTTCACACCACAAGGTCCATTTCCACGTAACTTCCCGATGTCGACGATGGTCCTAAGTATATTGTTAAGCTGCAACTTCTTGCGGTAGGTTCGCTTTGGATGCGCGCTGACTAGACATAATTTTTGTGTATTAATTATCAAAGAAAATAACTCCCCTTCTTGCTTTGCGTAGTCGGCTAATGAAAAACACGAACTTGAGTCGGCTATCGCCTGCACTTGGAAATGACAGTCGCAAGTCTGGTCTCAAGTAGGTGAACTCACGTAAGATTGTGTCTATTAATAAGCCAGCAACTCCGGTCTCAAGTAAGTGATCTTACAGCTTCTTAAGATTTTATGCATGCCTAGTACTCTAAACCACGTTGTATTGCAATTGAGACGTCACGGTCTGTCAAAAGATGAATGACTCACTCAATTCAGAGCTCAAGTCGGCTCTATTAATATGGCGTCGACTCAAGTAAGTCGACTCACTCAAGCAAGTCGGCTAATGTCAATGTCAATCTCAAGATCGTGTCTATTAATAAGCAGACAGCTACTCAAGTATGACATTACCCAAGGCTTGACATTTACCTCCTTGAGATCGATCTCAAGTAGGTGAACTCAGACGACTATTAATACCACCCTTAGTCTAGGTATAATAAACTATTTATTGTCTTGGCCAGGGACGTTCCAAAAAAAATTACGTCGAAGTACATCCTTTCGGATATTCATCTCGAATCCCTCGGAGATTTTTTAACGAAGCAGTTATAAACGCCTTACTAAAGGAGCAAACATGATAAAATCTACGTTTTTCAAGGTGTTGTTCGTGGTGAGTAAGTTGTGAGTTTTCATGATTTCACTGTTTTCAAAATTTAGTACCAAAGTCTGAAAATTACGGTGAAAATAAAAGCAACGGTTAATCGTTCTTTGACCTATGAATAGAGCTGCCGCGGACGTGGGTTATTCAATTTTAACCTTTCACCTCTCGGCATTAAAGCTCAGGTGGGATCATTAAGTTACCTCCTGCAGGTAAAATATTCTGTATTTTGCGTAGATAATTGTTTTTCAGATTGAAAGTCATTCATCATCCTGGGAGCTGGCTAAAATGGAGGTGTATACAAGAGCTTTATGAAGTTACTTTACTTGCCTGGCTGCTTACTTTGAAAGGAACCTTATCTTAAGTATTTATACAGGTTGGCCCAAACATAGACGTCAAGCGAAAAAATCTAGATAGCTGATACCGAGGGCTACCCGAATCACCCATTCTTTTATTTTGACTTTTCAGAGATAAATTTATTTTTTAGGGTTTAAGATAATCGCAATCCAGAGTAAGACGCCGCGAGGTCTATTTTGTAGGTTCATAAGATTAAGGGTGAACAATAACAACGTGGCGAGAAATTCAAAATTTTCAGTTTTTTACATTTTGTAGCTAAACTGAGCTATTTTTCTTCAGCGATTTTTCGTTCGCGCGAATAAAACAGTATTCTTTTCATTATTGTAAACAACAGAACAACAATAATTCAGCCGATTATGTGTTCCGGTCTACTAAGCAGTGGCACTGCCCAAAAAACTTGTCGTAGACCAGAACATACATAATCGGCTGAATTATTGTTGCTCTGTTGTTTAAAATAATGAAAAGAATACAATGTTATTGCCACGAATGAAAAATCGCTGAACAAAAATAGCTCCGTTTAGCTACAAAATGTAAAAAACTGTGAAAATTTTGAATTTCCCGCCACGCTGCTATCTTCTAGCCTTAAGGCCAAGCCAGTTTTAAGATAAATGACCAACGTTTTGGGCTCGCACCTATTTTCATCTGACCTTAATATACGGCGCTGAAAGTGAAGCTTACCCTATTTTGTAATGACACCCTAACTTCAAGGGACTCCGTAACAGCCTCCTCACTAACCCACAAGTCCCTTAAAATTAGGGAACCATTGTGAAAACAAGGGTCAGAGGGGTAATGTCAAAAGGCTCAAAGAAGAACTGCTTTTTTTGCTGAATAGAGCGATGAATCTACCTTTGTGTTTTGCTGCCTAAGCTTTGTATATTCAGAACGTGATCGTGGTAGGTTAATATTATTTCCGTCCATATACAGGGTGTTAAAATACCGCCGGCAGATCCGAAAGGCACGCTTAGGTACTAGACACCAAAGCAAAGTACTATTTCGATAAATTATTGCTGGGAAATGGTTTCGGTGTTTTAGGTTATAATTTTGAAAAATATTTTATCACGCAATGGACGTGTAACGCACAGATTGTCATATTGCGCAAGCGTAGGTATAAGTTTATGCTACTTAATTTGAAGTGCCGATGTTTCGAATACATTGCGGGTTGCAATTTCAACATTTTTTTCTCCATACATAAAACCAACTTTTTATTTTTTTAGCTCTGAGTAGCAAATAGGAGCTTCAGGAGAGGCTAGAAAGGTGGTTGAGAGCGCGCCGTGCAGGCAGCGCTAGAATGGTAGAAATGCACTCTTTTAAAGGATAAGAAACTTTAATAAAATAAAAAGTATCGAGCTTTTCGAAAAGTCGTAGAACAAAAGTTTTTGGAAATCACATTTAGAAGTTGACGTGTCTAAGGTTAAAAGCTATTTAAAAATTGCCCTGTATATCTGTGCCTCTTTCCTGCCACACTACATACTTATCTCAAATTTATTACAACGTACAGCATCGTTTTTATCTCAATGGAAATAAAATAAATCAACTTTCCTGTCCCAACTCGTGGTAAAAAGAGGTAAACCCTAAAATTGGTTTTCTGCGAACATGCAGAGCCCAAACGGGATATCTCAGAAGGTTATCTCAGTATTTTATTTAAATCAACACTCAAAGTATTTGGCCCGCTTCCTCTATCGTGCCGTGCTAACACATTCTTTTTAATTAATACCTAGCACGGGCTAGGGCTCAAGAGCATGTATCAGTACAGACAAATCTGTTCAAAAAATTGCTGTCTCGCTCGTAATACTGAGCGAAAGGGACCACCTGAAGATAATCTAGAGGTTACATTCTCTAGTGTAAATATTCAGATAAAAGCTTCTTAATTAATTTCGGTGTCGTAATTTTCTACAGCATCATTCAATTGCCATAAGTCGAAAAAATACCATGAAATGTGGCTGTATGTACGAGTACACTCGTGTGAGATCAGTTGAAATGTACACGAATGCACAGCCGCATTTCATGGTACTTTTTCATCGTAAGGCAATTGAATGTGACTGTAGATACCTAATTTTTTTATTTTATTTTTTAAATTGATTTTTTTTATGGAGGCGCTTACAATTCCCTACGTACTTTATAACAGGGGAGCCCGGTAACCTTTTACTTGAATTAAACCGTTACGGGCTACTGTACTATAAGTACCGCGTACTCTACTATATGCACTGACCGCGACAACCCCAAAGGACAAGGACAACCCTCTAGTACATTATCTGCATTAGATGCAAAGGCCTAAGTTTTTTGCTCTAGAAATTGCTAGATTTTATCACTAACTAAGGCGCCATGCATGGTGAATAGCCAGCGCGCAAAGAAAAATATACAAAATTGAATCCTAGGTATATCAAAAAACACAAAACGAATCGAAAAACAGCTCACAATATAAGTAGTCCATCCATTCAGTCGTTCCCTCAATGCTGAGGATCGTGACCATCATTGAAGTTGGCAGAGAGTAGAGTTCTCCATTGCGCTCTATCACTCGCGATGTGGATCAGTTTGTGCAGGTGTTTTTGCGTGGCTTTGGTTATAATATCCGTCCATCTAGCGGGTGGTCTGCCTCGAGCTCTCTTTCCCTCCACCTTTCCCGTCATAATTTGTTTTTCCAGGCTATCAGGTCCTCTACGGGCTATGTGACCGAAGAACGTTGCGATACGTCGTTGACATATGATTGAGAGTGGAATGCGTGTTTTCAGCTCTTCGCGTATAGACTCATTTGTTCTCATCGCTGTCCACGGAATCCGTAGCAGTCGCCGCCAACACCACATTTCGAATGCATCTATACGTCTCAACATATTTTTATTTATGGTCCAAGTCTCGCTGGCATACATAGCTATTGAGAACACCAAGGATCTGACAAGTCTCACTTTGGTGTTTCTACGAATGGAACGATCCTTCCAGACTTTGTCCAACCGGCTCATGGTACCTTTGGCTATTTGAAGTCTGCGTATAATCTCCCTATCGCAGTCGCCGTCATTGCAAATTTGAGAACCAAGGTAATTGAACTCCGTTATACACTCAAGGTCTTGAAGAGCGGCTCTTGTGGTCAACACTTGGTTCCTGTCTATGACCATCACCTTGGTTTTAGCTTTGTTGATACGGAGTCCAAGTTTTAGGCTCTCTGTTTCTATTCGACGGAATAGTTCTACCATTTCGGTCTCATTGGAGGCTATAAGGGTGGTGTCGTCTGCATACCGGAGATATATAAGTAGTAGAACCTTAGAATTAGGTGAGAGTTCTAACACAGCCAATTTCATGTGGACATTTATAAAAGTTCTGAAGATATTTTCGTTGATAAAAATTGTCAGGGCGCTTTTGCTATGTTAGATAGTATAATATGAACACTTTTTCGATTCATTTAGTGTAATTGATATAGGAATCGATTTTGTACATTTTTCTTTGCGCGCGGGCAAAGAAAAATTTACAAAATCGATTCACAGAAAGTGAGCCATCTGTAGAAGGCCATTGTTAAACCCTTTTGTATAAAAGGGTTGTCTGACAGATGAACGCGTCAAGTAAATAGTTAAGTGCGTGTCGTTCTCAAAGCTATCCGTTGTTTAATGTCGAGGAACGAAATAAACACAGATCTGTTTAATTTAAAGCACGGTCACAAACATTGTAAGAGCGTTTACGCACTGTATTCCGATCCGAATCAGAGTAATGTCGGTGTAAATTAGCTGTAGTACTTAGCTAAGTCCGAAAAGCAGAACGGGGGCAGTGGGAAGTATGGGCTCGACGCAATTCAACGCACACGACATCATCAGAAATCGGACTTGATGCGTAAGCAATATCGAAATTTGGACCGAGTTTTTTCTCGGATTCGGATTGGACCACCTAATACTAATACCTAATACTCAATCCCTCATGCAATTAGGGCTACACCAATATGGATGTAGCTCTAAAAGTGACGGGATTTTATCACTTCAGTAGATAATATGGCATTCGGCAATGGTTTTAATTTTCATACATAAAACTCTCCTCTGGATAATAAAATTATCTAATAGGGATATGTTTGTACAGGACAATTTTTAAATAGCTTTATTCCTGAAACACGTCAACTTCCACATGTGATTTCCAACAACTTTAGTTCTGCTACTTTGGTGAAAGCGCAATTTAATTTTTCCATGCAAAAATTTTTTTTTATGCTGGTACAAATAAGAGCGGGAGAGGCTGGAGAGGTAGGTAGTACCGGAGGGGCACGAAAGCGCGGCGCAGGCAGTGCTGCGTTCAAAAAATAAAAAAGTGTCAGGCTTATCGAAAAGTTGTAGAACAAAAGTTGTTGGAAATCACATTTAGAAGTTTACGTGTCTGAGGAATAAAGCTAATTAAAAATTACCCTGTATAATTTAATGCAATTATTAGATGGACTGGATTAAATAAGTGTTTAACATAATATGATACAAACTTTATTAAAACGTAATTAACATAATTGATTGAAAGTTTAAAAAAGTTAAGTACTCGTAAACTGAAAACATTTGCACTTTGGACTTTGCAGAGTTGGCTTAGCAACAACAAAAATTACAGATACCTTTCCCACGCACATGACTTAACCATAACCCTCTTTGTTGGGAAAAGTTATGTTTAAACAGGACGCAGGATAGCGCTAACCAAATTAATTTAATTTTAAGCCCTGTTAAATTTTAGACTTTTTGTGGTCTTCTCATAATCTCCTCATATTGTGTGCTTATTTGAATTTAAAGCGCCGTGCATAGTCAATAGCCCGCGTGCAAATAAAAATGTACAAAATAGATTCCTGTATCAGATACACAAAACCAATCGAAAAAGTACCGAAAAAGTAATATAGAACACTAGAATTAGGTGAGAGCTATCTGTAAAGCGGGTATTCAAAAAAACAAAAGCAAGTAAACTCACGTTGATAATGAAGTAGGTAAGCCGGTCCGAAGCAGCATGTAGAAGTCGATCTGGCACGTCAGATCCACGTACTCTTCTTATTTTACAACCTACCTATTAACGGCATAAAAAACAACAAAGCATGAAACATTCTACTCACATCTGATTCTCCTGGCGATACTTTTAGTTCCTCCATAACATCGTCGAGCTTTTAAACTAAATACCTACTTAAGGCTGGAAGATAGCAGCGTGGCCGGAAATTCAAAATTTTCACAGATTTTTACATTTTGTAGCTAAACTGAGCTATTTTTGTTCAACGATTTTTCGTTCGCGGCGATACAACAGTATTCTTTTCATTATTGTAAACAACAGAACAACCATAATTCAGCCGATTATGGGTTCTGGTCTACGACAAGTATTTTGGGCAGTGCCACTGCACTGCTTCGTAGACCAGAACACATAATCGGCTGAATTATGGTTGTTCTGTTGTTTACAATAATGAAAAGAATACTGTTGTATCGCCGCGAACGAAAAATCGTTGAACAAAAATAGCTCAGTTTAGCTACAAAATGTAAAAATCTGTGAAAATTTTGAATTTCCCGCCACGTTGCTATCGTCCACCCTTAACATCAAAATATGAAATTGGCTTTTCCTCGGCCGCGCACTCCGTTCACGCGTTATCCTCTTACTATCTGGAAACCTAGGTCATGATAAACCATACTCGATCAAAACAACCAAAAAACTTACTGGCGCATCACGTTGATGATGAAGTAAGCCACGTCCTTGAAGCCCAACATGCCGGTCCGGAGCAGCATGTAGAACTCGTTCTGGCACGTCAGTTTCGGCTCCACGAAGTCGAAGGTGAAGCCTCCCGTGGTCATCATCGGAGTCCCGGTGTTGCCGAGGAACTTGGCGATGCGTGCTACAGAGGCTGTGGGCAAAGAAGAAATACATAGATAGATACATCGAGATACTAAAAACCCAAGACTTCTAGTGAGTCCTTCAAAAAAACCTGCGAATTCCAGCGCTCAAAACAACTGAAAAAACTTTACTGAGGCCTTTGCATCTACGCAATGAGGTGGTTTATACAGCGTCCAGTGGCACATTCACTCACACTAGATGGGTGAAGTGACCACAGGACGCTGCAGTGCCAGGGACATCCAAATAACTGAGCTATAGAAGTATTTAGGTACGTAGTACCGATATGCCCTTTGTAGCTATCGAGCAAGTCGTTGCGAATTTTCTTCTTCTTCAGCATGTATTTATCCACTGCTGGACGTATGCCTCTTCATTCTTCTTCCATTCTAGCTGGTCTGCAGCTATTGTGGTCCAGGTTGAGCCTGCTGCGGCCTTGATTTCGTCGGACCATCGTGCAGCTGGTCTACCCACACTTCGCGTTCCTGTACGCGGCCTCCATGACAGGACTTTTTGGCTCCAGCTGCCATCCTCTCGGCGACATACGTGTCCTGCTCACGCGATGCGAATTTTGAGTTTTAAAAAACCAATTTGTACAACGGTTTGACTGTATCTAACGGAAGAACGGCGTATTGACCCACTTATTTTGTGAATATGAGTGCAATTTTAAAAAAATACACTTTCATAATCAAAACCTGAAAAGTTAGATAAACAGTTAAAATATTTTGAAGGTCTTGAAATAACAGTTTGAGCTACTTAGCTAATAACTGCTTGAGTTTACTTTGCAAAAGTTCTCAGTTCTCATTGTACCAAAACAGAATAACATTCGAAACGCTTCCGCAGCTGCCTATTAACTTTGCTAACTCAATGGACCCTCATTTGCCGTTCCAGCCTTTCCTAGACTCGTACATAACAAATAATATAAACTATAACTACGTACTAAAACTACTAAAACAGCGACTTTCTTACCCGCCAGTTCACCGTCTATCCATAATAACCAGCATGATTCAAACGAAGAAATCGATTCAATTTTAAAATCATCTCTAATCCCAATGTCTTTCTAATCCACTAAAGCGAAGTTGGACGGAGAGATTGTGTCTTCATATGATTTTATTTAAAATCTTGCTCAAACTCGCTCGATTCCGATAACCGTGCAGTGAAATGATTTCCATAAAAAAAATCATACCTTAGAAAATTTTGTATTAAGAGACTTTATTGAGAGCAACCAGCATTTTCGCTAGAAACAACTGTCGAAATGTCTTGTTTGTTTGAAAATCAGAAATTCGTTCGTATTTAAAGCATCGAAATCAAAGACCTTTTGTCAGTTGATAATGGGAGTGGATTTTTAGCGTTTATATTGGCAGAGCAGTGACAAGATGATGGCCGAGAACTGGAGGACGATCAGTGGGAAGACCAGCGGCCAATTGGTAATGGACATTGTCAAATCCTATTTATTATTTTGAAAATCGAAAATATAGACAAATATAAGAAACTAATTTGAATATTTTCTTAATTTTAGTATAACCAGTGTCATTAAAAAAACCGACAGCGCCGACAACGCTAGTTTTAAAGTCCATCCTAATATATCTTTATGTTCTTCAGGTCATCTTTAACAATCAACCTAACCGTAAGAATTCATCCGCCATATCGTCTTGCCGCCCCTTTAGAGGCAAAGGTAAGTAGGTATGTTGGTTTGTACTTCTTGGAATGCCATTGATCCCTGTCCCTTTGTCTCTGAAGGGCCATGGGCTTTCAAAGTATCACTTGTAAGATCCTTTCTTCGCAGCTAAATAGAACAGAAAGTAATAATTCTGAGTAAAATATTCAAAATACGACAGGAATACAAGAAAGGATGAAGATTTCAAGTTCAAAGGATATTCATTTTCAACAAAAATAGGCACGTAGATGGGAAGATGGTACTAACATAGGTAATTCGGTACTTATTATGCTTTGATCATAGGGTCAGTTTTATCTTACATCTCGCCCAGGTGTAACTTGACTCCTACAAGTCTTAAACAGCAAAACCCATAACTATTTGCCATAAATTAATCTCAAGTATTGCAAAATATTCACATTATTATAATTAGAAATAAAAATTGTATATATTTTTTTCTGTGGCTTTTTCAACTTAGTTTTTAACTTTTAAAGAAGTAAATACATCAGGGGCCTTAGCCTGTAACGCAATGGTGCCAAAATGGGCTCCCAGTTGACGGCTTCAATCACTATTTATTAATGCTGTCGGTCTTTTTAATGTTTTTGTAGTACAGCAAAGAATATATGATTCTAATTCTAGAGGATTAGTTCTCTGGTTGTAGGAGAAAAAGGAGGAAGCCCCGGTTTTGTCCTCCTGCTGGGACGCCACGCCATTGCGTTACAGGCTAAGGCCCCTGCATTGTAAGGTGACTTGCGTAATCACTGGCTTTTAAGATACAGGTCTCCTAGTTTAAGATTCAGGGCTTGCTGTAAACTCATTTCTTTTGATAAATGCAATAAAGATTTTTTTATATTTTGGATTTTGAACACGCGTAGCCCATACAAACAGGCAAATCTGAGCGCTGTAACCATCATTCACAACACAAAAATCAATATCGCCGTCAGCGAGGCCCATCCTTCATATTTCTTCAGCTCGCAGTTTTTTGTCAGAGACCCTCATTAGGTCCGTGCGTGTCCGGCCCAAATTACATGCCACTAGCGCCGCCAATGAAAAAAAACATATCTTCTTTTTGGATTTATAATTTTGCTAAAATCGAGCCATCCAAAATTCTAGAACCTATTAATGAATCCTGCCGCCGCCATGAACGGCCACTTTTTCTCATTTAACGGCTCGTTTTTAGCACATAACGCATCCAAAAAGAAGACATGTTTTTTTTTATCACTTTTTTATTGGGCTTAATAGCATAAAATTAGTTCGCCATAAAAATAGCATAGCATAAAAATTCGCAAATTTGGTGGATTGAGTGGCCCTTCGGGCCGGAAAGGGATAGATGGAATGGGAATTTAATTTTACACTTTGTGTTTGTTCCTTGACATAAAAGCTATGAATCATCAAGCTTCATGTACTATTTTGTTTGCCTTTAATAAAGCTGTTACGCTAAGAGAAGATAAACAGGATCAACTGTGAAGTACGGTTATACGTTAGCATATAAGATAGCTAATCTATCTATTTGTCTGTTCTAATCTATAATGTTTACCTACGTCTAGCTGCGAATAATGTAAGTACTAGCGGTTCGCTTTTCACACGTGCTTACAGACTTATCTTTATCACGCTTATATAATATAGCTTTTGCCCGCGACTTCGTCCGCGCCGACTTAGTTTTTTTTTTTTCAATATTACACTAAAAATAGCCACTCAGAGAAAACGTAGCTTCCCATTAGTGAAAGAATTTTTAAAATCGGATGAGTAGTTTTGGAGATATTACTCCCTGCATAAGTACAAACTTTTCCTCTTTAAAATATTAGTGTACATTTTTTACTTTCGAGCAGAGAGAGAGAGGGAAATGTATAGTTACTTGAAAAAAAGTTAAGTTTAAATAGCATAGATCCTATTTTCCCTCAACTTATAGCGATTAAAAACTAAAACATAATAATTATGTCTAATTCTTTTCCTACAGAGTTACACTATCTTTTTTTTTCTCTTCTTCTTAAATGCTGCTAGTCTCCTAGATAGGGAAATCTCCTAGATAGCCTAAAACTAATATTACTTATGTTATTTTTATTTCATTTCATGGAATGCACCTCTCACTAAATAAGTACCTACATGACATCATTTTAAATCTTAATTACAAGTATAATATTTTAACCCCTCAAAAAATCTAAAGTATAATAAGGCTAGTGGTTTAATATAAAGCCCAATTTTGCTCATTATATTTGAGAGAAAAAATGGTTTCCTCTATCAAAATACAAAACCTATTTTATCATAATTGGATTTTTTTCGGACTAATTTCATTTAAAAAAAGCCTATCTCCTTTGTTGTATAAAATATAGGGCTGAAATATCGAGACCATCGGATAATGTACGACCAGGGGCAACCGCTCAGTTAACAAATAGTATCTACTTTTTATACAAATAAATAGTATGAAAATGGTAGTAATTTTTTTTTTCCGTTCATGGTAAGATGCAACATGGTCGGGATTGTGTTTGATTTGTACACCTATGCGGTAATTTATTGCTTGACTTAAAACAATACATAATATAAAATGTTTGAATAAATCGAAATGCCGGGTATAATAATTATTGGTTAAATGGGACAATAAAATTGTCCCATTTACCCAAGAACGAAAAAATACATTAGTATGGAAATTATAGCACCCTAAATAGGAACAATGATGGGCTAAAATGTAGAGATTTTCCATTATTCTCAACAAAATATAAAATCACAAAAGAAATAAACATTGATAAAAAAGCGCATTTTTTGTTAACTATAAAATACAAAGAAGCTATGAAGAATAAAAAGAGTAAACATAAGTAATAATGTTGCCAGTGTCTATATATGAAAGGAGGCCGAAATAAATTGTCTCAGCATGAGAAATAAGCTCAATGCAAAGAGCGGCACAGCTAATAAGATACTTTCTAGGCCACGTTCTTTCGATATCTCATAGATGGCGGTAAAAAAGCAGATTTTATTTTTTTAGAGGCAGGATACGAACTAATCGAGCCATTAAGGTTTACACAAAAAAGTTTACAATATAGACTACTGTATCGGCGTTGACAGCCTTGTTCGACCACAGAGGGAAAAAATGTTGGACTAACTATTTGATTGTTAACCGATTGGTTGAGGAGCTAGGTAACTAAAATCCAGCCAAAACTGTTGAAAAGCTATATTGTTTGTGAAATAATTTTTAACATAAAAGTAATATTTTGAAGGCGTGAAAACGGATATGCACAAACACACCTACATTCACCATCGAAAAAATCAGCCCTTTTGAAAAATACTTCAAACAACTTTTGTTCCTATTTGAAACGTATTGTGAGGGGATTATTAGGTATCAATGGATTGAGTGGATGGTAAAAGCGGAAACACTACATTTTGCTCCACCACTAATACCTAAATGTGTTTGGACGTATATGTACGAAGGCAACGAGCGCGAACTGCCATAAAAAAATACATGTCTCGTCAGCGACATCTATGGTTACAAATTTGGAACTACAACTTACAAGCTGTTAAAAAATCACCCATTGGTTTAATTTGAAGGAATGAAAGTTTTTCAGTCATTATTTCAAAAATTGCAATTTTTCTGATGCTGAGTGTAGCTTGTCAAACACCTTTGGCTGGATTTTTTGTAACTTATAAGAACCTAGTTATATCAAATTTGCCAATCGGTTAACAATGGCTAGTCCAACCTTTTTCCCTCTGTGGTCCAACTAGGTTGTCAACGCCAATACATTGGCTTATATTGTAAACTTTTTGTGTAAACCTTAATGGCTCGATAGGTTTGTATCCTTGCCTCTAAAAAAATATTATATCTATGCTATGAGTAAAGACTCCGTTTTTTTACCGCCATCTATAAGATATCGAAAGAACTTGGCCTAGAAAATATCTCGAAACAGAAAGAATTGAACAACAATTTTTTTTAACAGTAAACGAAAAATAGAAAGATATTCTTTGAAAAGTTAAAATATCTCCTTAGATATTTTGACAGCCCAAAAATTCAGAATTTTCTGAGCACATTTTAATTTTTTTTTTTAAACATCTTAGGTATGTTCTCAAGAAATAGGTATATAAAACAACCGTCTTCTGGGCCTCCTAAAGGGAAAGAATCTTCAAAGTCTTGATAATGCAATAAGGTGAAAGTTTATTTGTAATTGATGAAAATCCGGTCCGGTATATTTATAAAGGTTCGCCTTTATTGGGTTCCCTCTGGGACACTTAAACAAAGATTATTTGTTTGTTTTATATTTAGCGTATTTGTTTTTCACGGCCAATAGGCTAGAAAACGGGTCAGAGGACCTCGGTCATATCTCTATTTCTGAATACAATATTATAAAGGATGATGCAAATTTTGGTACCCACCTCTAATAGCTCAGGGATTAGTGAGCTGAAAAAAAGTTGCTATGGCGCCTTGTTTCAAAAGTAGAGGCTGGAAAGGTGGTAGAGAATGGAGGGGCACGAAATCGCGCCGCACAGGCAGCGCTGAAATGGCACAAATGCAAACTTTTAAAGAATAAGAAACGTTTAATAAATAAAAAGTATCGAGCTTTTAAAAAAGTCGTAAAACAAAAGTTGTTGGACATCACATTTAGAAGTTAACGTGTTTCAGGAATAAAGCTTTTTAAAATTACCCTGTAGTTTCGTAGATTTTATAGTCAGATTTTATAGTCATGCAGGTATTTATAACTAGCTTTTGCCCGCGACTTTGTCCACGCAGCACAGTGGTCGATTTGTACGATTTAGGCGGCCAAAACTATTTTATGCTTTATTTCAGTAATAAATACGACAACAAATGCTAATCTGGTATTTTAGAGTGAATATATATGTTTATCCCTATTCGTTTCATTGAAAGCGTATTTTTCTATACAAAAAAACATTTCTGTGAAAATATTTTTGTAAATAGCGCCAATGTTTTTAAATTTTCTTTAAATCTCCCTTTGGTGTAAAATATATATTTTGAGTTCATTTGAATTATCGAAATCGGCTTAGTAGTTTTTGATATTTGGGTTAAGAATTATCACAATTTGTTAAGTAAAAGACGGCCGTACATAAAAAAAAATGTTTATTCTCTACAGTCTGCATGCCTATTTAAATTGAAAATAAAATATGGATGACAAAAAAATACAGTATACACTAAAATTAAATGGTCAACAGTTATTACCACATTATTATACTAAATGTTACTTACAATGTTAGGTACCGAATCATAAACAATAAGACAATATTTTATGAAAGTTTAACATACAAATTGTTATGTTACTCTTTAAAAGACAATTCTTCCTCACCGTCACTTTCCATGCATTTATCACAAGTGCCTTTTGTATTTGGCTCTGCAGGAAGCAAAAGCTCCAAAGTTTCCTGCAAAAATGGTTTTGATCGGATCTTCTTTTTTTTTCTCATTGAACTGATGAGTGGATCTGATGTCAAGAGTAACCTGTGATAAATAACAAGGTTACAGTCTTCGCGTGAAAACTTTCGAGCAAAGTTTAGACGGTATGAGCGAAAGTGCTTATTACGAGCTTCTGCAGCTTCCTCCGAAAGTTGACCAATAGGCACTAGAGAATTTTCTATAACTTTTCCACCATGTACCAAAATTTTATGCATGGTAGGAGTCATAAAATGCCAACCATATAACTCTACATACAGTTTTGCTGTCTCCATGGCGTATTCATCAAATTTCGGGACATCTATTTTGTGACCGCTTGATATGGCTTCCAAAATAACTTTAATTTTATTTATAGTTATAGTTAATTTTATAATTAAAGTCTATTCCCGTTATTTCAGCAGCCAGATGTGGGTTTTCAAAAAATCTTCTACTAGTATTGCCGTCATTTGTGTTACCAAAATTACATTTTGGCATATCTACCAAGATACCTACTTCTTCTCTGAATCTTTGCTGAATCTCTTTTTTTTTTTGCTGTTCTAGCATCTTTTCTGCTTTGGTTCTTTTTTCACGGTATTTCCCAACGGGCAATTTATAAGCTAAATGTAAAATACTCTCGAATAATCGAATTCTGGCATGTAAAGTTGATAGGCCAAATTCAAGCGATTCTGGGTGAATTTCGTTTTTTTTACTTAAGTCATTAAAGTTTTTTGAAGTGGCTCCGCATATGTAGCATCTACTCGTTGATTTGGTGTCAGTCGCCGCATTGCAAACTTTGCCGTCCACCATGGTCATTTTAAGACTGTGGCTAACCGAGAATTTTTGCCCATTCAGTTCCAATTCCGTGGCTTTTAGGGACTTCACACTGTCCCGAACGTAATTTATTTCATCTTTTGTAATGAGCTCAAAAATATATTTGCATCCGAGTCGGCGTCATTCATTAACTTTTGTTTGTATTGAGCTTGTTGTGAACCATCACAACCCCATTTGCAGATAATCTGCAAGGAATTTCTCTCAGTTTCTGTAAGAGTCATTAGTACTTCTTCGAGGAAAATTGATAATCGCGTGACGGTGTGATCTAACAAAGATTGTAGATCACTTTCAGCACAGGAAGCGGTCACTCGTAGCGTCTCTTTGGGTGGGTAACATTCCTGTTTAGCCTTCAACACTAATTCGTAGCACGGGTAAAAGCTTCTGTTGGTTGCTCGCACAATTTCATATTGACTTCGTGTCAAATCAGCGTCCACGCACATTCGCAGTGCCTCCCGAGGCGTAAGGGGATCTTGTGCCTTTGATTTGGAATGTCTTTTTTTACATTCGTTTGCGGCTGCAGGCGAATTTGTAATATCTTTTAGGACTTGCGAGGCGTTTCTTTTTCCTTCTTTTTGTAAAATTACTTACGCTGCGTGAACTATCACTTCTTTGCCTACAGAGGAGCGAACTTCTTCTGTTTTCCTCCTTTTAGTTCTTTCACTACATTCACTGAATGTTTTGCTAGGTCGTCCTGACTTATTATGCGTTTTTATGGGCATCTCGAACGTTCCTGCTAACCATGCATCATTGCTTATAAGAAATTTTTCTAGCGTGTTGCGTGCTTTGGACCATCTCTTTTTTATTTCTGTTTTAAAATATGAAAATTTATGATTTATATACTTTTTGTCTTCGTCGGAGTCCCCGTAAGACACTAACAAATAATTTTGTAAGTATTCCAATTTGTCGTTTATTGATGGAGAGTTTTCCTCAATCATCTTATCAAAAAGATATCTGCGAGTTACTACCTCCATGCCCGAGTAACTTGATGAACCTAGAACAACGAAAAGGAATTTTAACGCAAAAGAAACAAAAAAGGAATTTTTCTCACTTTCTGCCTAAGTTAATGAATTATTATTTTTCTCGCGAAGTGGTCAAAGGTGGTGGCTATTTTTTTTGTGGTTATCTGCTCAAAGAGCTATACTATTAGAAACCATAAGGAATTTAACTCGGACGGTCTCGGAAGTACAACATTTTTACTATTGAAAATAAAAAAATGATAATATTTTCTATGAAAAAGGGCGATCTTTGATACGTTGTAACTGCACTAAATATTGATATTCCTTATCTTAATTTAAATTATATTTGAAGGAGCTTACCTGAATTTTCGACTTCCATCACTTTCACTTGTAACTGAATAATATCCAATGAAATATTCACTTTAGAATATCGGTTGCGCTAAGAGTGTCGAGAACGAACGCGTACAGCTTGCGCGACGATCAAGTTCCGACTACCTGTGGGGGCGCGCACGCAGTTCTAGGAACTGGGGAGGGGTGGGGTTTGGGCAGTCGGGGTGTCTATTTTTCCGGGAATCAATTAGTTTTGTTATAAGTTAACTTTGAGAAATGGACTTTTGGCCGCCTAAATCGTACAAATCGACCACTGTGCGCAGACTCAGATAAAAAGTTGCATTTATTTCCCCCGTCTATTTGGTGCATGAGCTGTCTCCATTTTAAATATTCAATTCTGTCGTTTCAGCTTGAAAGAGTAAAAAACACACTCGACACTCGTAAACGTTCACATTTATAACATTGTAGTGGTAGGGATATATTTGCTTCGTACGTAAATAAATATTAGCAAACGTTGAATGGTTTCAGTCAATTGAATTCGTAGACAGACGATTCGTAGATTGATAGACAGCCGTCAGCCGCCTTTAGTTCTGTGTTATATTTGCTGTAGGAAGAGTTTTTACGCTTTCGTGTTTTTGTTGGAAAATCTGTGTTGATGTTTTCAATCTCAATTCCAGGCTTATTTTAGGACCTAGGAAGTTAGGAAGTCGATCTAGATCCCAAATATAAAGAAAGACCTATGAATAGTTTTAGGGTACATTAAAATTTGCAAGTGTTTAATACCAGAATATTCTCGCTTGCGATGAATGCCCACTAGAATTTGAATTATCCAGACTTTGTTTAGGACTATTGACAGTAGGTGTCCATGATGTCCAACAGTGTGTTGAATGTTTTACTTTACCTTTCCCTGGGATAAGTTAATTAGGGACCGTTTAACTTGGGATAATTTTAAAGGTGTACTTCATTTTAAACCCGGCTTATACCGAACAGAGCTACAAAGAGTAATTAATCAAATAGGCTTATTTGTAGAGGCTTTTCACACGTATTCAATTACGCGAATTTTATTTCGATTCAATGAGGGCTTTTTGAAAGGGATTAATGAAAAAAAAAATCGCGTTTGGCGCTGATGCAGTCCAAAGTCGAAATCACTAGGAGGTTAGTATGTTCAAACCTCTTTGATATTGCTATTCTTTTGTTATGTACTCTATGTAAAGCCCGGTCAGGAACTAAAAAGACCTCGCCATATTTTGGATTATTTTGGCAACAATTTCTAATAATCTCGAATTTTCGAATGTCACAAAAGTCGTAAAATTTCAAGTGTCACATTAACTTTTTCTCAAATCGTATTAAACAACAAATCTAAGTGAAAATGCCCGCAATAATTACATAGGGTTGAAAGAAAATTAGTCGTGTGTTATTTAGAAAACTGAAAATTGGATTTAATTCCACTAATAACATTTACACTTGACATGCTGGCAAGACTAGACTGACATAGTGATACTGTTTAATTGGCAACTTTTTTTAAGACTTATTATAGTGCTTACGAAAGTTTAAGTTGTAAAATATTACAATGAGCCAATCCGCAATGTGATGACTAGCTGACATTTTTCTTTTATTGACCATCGAAATTTGAAAGAAAAGAAAGAAAAAACATTTACGTCTCACAACTAGCGCCGCCAATGGAAAAAAATCATATAATTTTTTTGGATGCG
Source organism: Zelleria hepariella (assembly GCA_949319315.1). NCBI lineage: Eukaryota > Metazoa > Arthropoda > Insecta > Lepidoptera > Yponomeutidae > Zelleria > Zelleria hepariella. Next base: position 30,438,083 of record OX439378.1, on the reverse strand, counting down.
TTTTTAGCAAAAAACGCTCCTGCGATTTCTCAACGCGAGGCTTAACTATTTTTAGGACATAAGGTTTGGATTCCAGATCCTAGAACTTAAGAATGCAATCGATTCTCGCCGATCGCATTCGTAGTAAATCCAATCTTGGAATCCAAACCTTAGGTTCTAAAAATAGTTAAGCCTCGCGTTGAAAAATCGCAGGAGCGTTTTTTGCTAAAAACGTATCAAAAAAAAAGATATGATTTTTTTTCCATTGGCGGCGCTAGTTGTGAGACGTACGGCGTCTTAAGGACACAATACTGAAAACATAATATAAAATTGTATCATACTGAAAACATAACATCAAACAAATAAAAATGCAAAACATAAAATTGAAATATGAACTAAAACTAGGTAAGACAATAATAATAATAATAATAATAACCCCCGTGTGGTTCCCGGGAGGTAAAGAATTGGACCAACCCATTTCTTCCCGTGGGTGTCGTAAAAGGCGACTAAGGGAATGTTGGGACCATTAAGGTTCCTCCACCGCAGGGCAGCTTGTGGCGAGCTGTTGGTATGTGGCGGTACCACGGACCCGAGTCTTCCGAGGGTCGAAAACTGGTCCTCGCATCCACGTCTTTGTACAAGAGTGGATTGGAATCCAAGAGGACCGGGACCCTCACCTCTGGCTTGCCTTTACCGGCCGTCCAGAGTGGAGCGCAAGAGCTATATGCTCGCAGGGTGGAAGTGAAAGATGCATAAGACGCGAGTTGGCACTGTGACTGTAGCTACCACACTACAGACGCTGGGTAGAAAGCGGCGCACACCTCTCGACACCCTGAGCTGTTCACAACGATGTTGCCACCTTGCTGTCCAGGGCTAGCCCATAAGCGGCGGCATATTTAGGTGGCCCATTTAGTGAGCAGCAAGTCACCGTCTGCCAATTTAATAAGTTGAGACATTTTAGTGGCAGACGACCGTTGTCTCAACTCCATAGCCCAGATACCCAGTCCATCCATACGCATCCCCATAACCCAATTCTTTGTTCCCACCCAACCCTACAATAGCTTGTGCTCTTTGCGGAAAAGCCACCAGAGTGCATTTTGTGTTGTGGTGTGCTCTGGGGGTGGACCCAATTAGTGTACCCACATTGCATCAGGTCGGCGTGACCTGTGCTTTTGACGGGAAAGTACTGCGAGTGTATTTTGGTTTATGGTACTCTCGCAGGATGGACCTTGAGGATGCGCATGGTCACGTCGCACCAGGTCAATGTAGGTGGTGCACCTGATGGGAACCCTCAAGTGTATTTTTGTGTGTTTGTTGCACTCTGGGGGACCCAACAGGTGCACCACGTTACATAAGATCAAAGCTGTCAAACGGGCCTCTAGTAAGTAATGGATACGTCCCCACGCACGCCGGCTAAAGGACCGGGACTCTGTAGTCCCGTGAATCTTTACGATAGACATACAATAATAATAATAATAATAAAGCCTTTATTAACATGCACAGATAAGTTAAGCTAATTACAAGTTATTAATTAAATTTTAGTTTTATTACGATTATTCTTTCTTCCACACTTTTATTTTATTTTATTTATTAACTTATTTAAATTACTCTTCAAATTACTAATTATTATTTAAATATCACAGACAAGAAGAAAAAATATAAGAATTCATTCAAAATAATATTATCATTTTACAATTATTTGTATTTAATTATTTCCCATTTATATCATATCTATTTTTTAATATCATTTAAATTTAATCGCATTGTCCCTGATATTTATATAATTGGTCCTTTTCAGGACAAGGTAGGCCTCTCACCAGGAAGGTAAGGTTTGGTCTAATACACCCTAGCTGACCGGGCTTGTCTGGGTGATTTCTTCATCTTGGCTTTCTTTTGTAATAAATGACTTTGACATCTCATTCCACATGTCTCTATCTTTGGCGTGTCTCCACCATAGTAAGAGGTAAGACAATACATTGATATTATTTAAATTAGTTTTAAGTATTGAGCCCCTAAAATGATCCCGAGTTCAGTAGTGTTCCAAGAAGGAGGCTCCTTACAATCAGATTTTTTAGTCGGGACGGGAAATTTGACAGGTCTTTTTAGTAAGATGACAGATTAACGATAAGCATCTAGCTCATATTGGCGAAATGTCAGATGTCAAGCGGCTGTCAATGACAATCCCTCAATTCGGAACCCAAAGTTTTTTGTTCGAAAGTCCGTTATTGGCTTAATCTTATCTTTAGACAATATTGAGAAACTGATTTCAATATTTTTTATTTTGGTTCAGTAGTTTGGATTTTACAACGTTTCAAAGATACGGTTTTATGACGTCACGCGACGGTCTGCATACTATTGGCGGTCATAGGAACAAAACATTTTAGCGCATAAAAACAAAACTTCTGGACCAAAATAAAAAATATTTAAATTAGTTTCTCAATATTGTCTAAAGATAAGATTAAGCCAATAACGGACTTTCGAACAAAAAACTTTGCCTTCCGAATTCTCGTACATGTTTCTTCAGCTTTTACATACAACGTGTTACAAAACATCCTAGCTATTTTTACATCGTGTAACTTACTGGTCAACAGGATGTCAATTCTGTAAAAAATAGTTAAACAATTTTGTAACTTAAAAATAAAAAAAAAAGTTAATTTTTTTTTACTATAAAAATGTGTTTGTGTGTGTAGGTGCATTTGCATGGCTATGAGATGTTAAAACATTGTGAAAGTTAATGAAAACAATATATAAAAAATACTTTTCTCTGGCCACAGCGTTCACATTTTATTAATTTAAAAATCAACGGAACGTCATAGAGCAAAAACAAAATTTTGGTGGTGATCCCTAAGGGTTAGGATCTTTTGTAACACCTTGTATTAATGTTTAGCCCACAAAATGTCTGGCCTTGCTAGAGAGAAAATACCGAGACGATTTTCGTGCAGGCATTCGGTTAACTGAATCTCAATTATTAGGTAATATTTTCAACCACATACCTAAATCATGTTTGCATGTTTGGAATTCTCAGACACTCGGGTAGGAAATTGTGCTCGGATTTAACCTGTTGGATGTGATCCCTATCACCGGGTGCTATAAGCCGATTTTCAGCACACGTTCACAAAGCATTTCATGGCGCCTACAAGCGTCGCCATTCAACATTTTGAGAATTCAACATTTTGAGAATTCAACCTAATGGTCCGGAAGGCCATAGAAGAACCGGAATATGGCTGTCAAAATTAATCTGTGTAATGCGAAATTACCCTGTAAAAAGAGTTAGGTAGGACCTTTTGTAACAACTTGTAGAGGAAAATGTAAGCGCACAAAAATTGTGTCAACTGCCGCCGCCCACAAAGTAGTAATAGAGGGCTTTAATTTCTGTGCACCGTTACCGAGAAATAACTATCGAAAACGCCATTTTCAAATGGAAATTAGGTGCTTTAGACCAAACTAATACTGTTACTACGACTAATTTACTAATTCCTATGTAGCAAAATGTTTCAGCAAGGCTTTCAGGGGTATTGGTGACATAAATATTAAGGGTTTTAGCCTAGTTAGTATTTAAAATAACCGTTAATTTAGCTGCGTGACAATGCCTAGCCTAAAAGTACTAGCTGTTGCCGCTAGTAATCTATAGCCTATTTGTAATGCTGGTGTGTAAAGCTACCTCTATACAAAATTTCATCCAAATCTGTTCGGTAGTTTTTGCGTGAAAGTAGTCTCGGAGATAATTTACAGTAGGTTTTTTTGTCTGTCTTTCTTCTTTCTTGAGGGAAAACGGACGGACGTATTAAAACTAATAGAGTTCCTTGTAGACTCTGGAACCCTAAAAAGTGCAATTTTATACCTAATCTTTGTCCGGCGTGGCAGAAATCCAATCTTCCACCTCCTTGATTAAATTGGATTGAATTGAATGTAGTCTACTGAAACTGAAACCCTGGTACGGCAAGAGACTTAGGCCCGGTTTCTGAATTGAGATTTACTAAGCAAATACTTAGGTAGTGTCCTGTCACACTCTTTTGTGAGAAATCTGCAGAGACAGGACGATACTTACGCATTTGCTTAGTGAATTTCTCAATTCAGAAATCGGCAGTTAGGGTGGCATTAATAGTCGTCGACTCAAGATCGAACTCGAGTAGGTGATCTCAGAAAAGTCAAATGCTAATGTCAAGCCTTGGCTAATGTCAATGTCAATCCCAAGATAGTGTCTTCAAATGCTGATAGCTACTCAAGTTTGACATTAGCCAAGGCTTGACATTAGCATTTGACTTTTCTGAGTTCACCTACTTGAGATCGAGCTCAAGTAGGTGATTTCATACGACTAATTATACCACCCTTACTTTTGAATTCATGGAACGGATGAAACAATGCAGCCGTGCTCCAATGCTTTAGTTTGCATTGGGTGCATAAAATGCTTACATTTAGAACTCTGTTAATAAAATTTAGGTGCACAAAATCGTAGTTCCCATTTAACTTCGCTATTCTGAAATTTTGTAAATTCTATGAATTTCTGTTAATGATTCGACAGGTTTAACATAATTTAGCGTAGGTAGTCTATAACTTCGCTTTGCTCGTCGTGAATTCGTATATACGAGTAGGTACCACTCACTGGTTATACAAGATCACGAAACTTCATCTGATTTTTGTTACAAGCACTTGATGAGGACTAAGATATTAATTAAGCTCTGTAAGATAGTAAGTAAGCTTGGATAAATAATCCCTATTAGTTAATTAAATCAATTCGCTTAAAATTCGTTCTCTATTTACAGCAAACATATACAAAAGCCGAGTCTTCGGCTGCCATATTAGGGCCTCTGAGATCTTAATAACCCCAATAATGCTCTGGTTTAAGCGCGACGTATATCGTATAAAGCTGTACAACGCATTTTTTAGAATGATGGCTGATCTGACGGTCTCCTCATTTTTATCTCCTAGAAATAAAAGGACAATAGAATGCAGAAGAGGAAATATTATGCTGGGACACGTTATATTCATAACTAATATAATAGAAGAAAAGATAGAAGGAAAGAGGGGTAGGGGAAGGCCAGGAGATAGCTACTTTGATCAAATTAAAGACCAGGTGGACGTCGTGACATACCAGGCTGCGAAGGAACTGGCCTGTGATCGAAGTGCACGGAGAATGCTGCACCGAAAAGTCGATAATTCTTAATGTAACAACTCTTAATGTATTGTATAATGATGATGAGAAATAAAAGCTGTTTAACCCACCTAAGGTATAGTCGCAATCCGGCCCAAAAACACCTGAGCGCAGTCGTAGGTGTATGCGTCGCAATCCCTGACGTCATATTATTATGTCGTCCACAATTACTCGAAGCCAAGGTGACGTGTTGCAAATTTGCAATGCGTGACTATATTGGCTTCCCTGCTTCCACATCTTGACAGATTTAAAAAGAGAAGCCGGACCCCAACTCACCTAAAGCATAGTCGCAAGCCGGCCCAAAGAACACCTGAGCGCAGTCGTAGGTGTAAGCGTCAATGGCACTTATGATGGCGTAAGCGGCATCGCAGTCCCTGACGTCATAGGTCATCCACTCAAATCCAAGGTGATGTGTTGCAATGCGTGACTACATTGGCTTGTCTGCTTCCACATACTTGACGGATATAAAAAGAGAAGCCGGACCCCAACTCACCTAAAGCATAGTCGCAAGCCGGCCCAAAGAACACCTGAGCGCAGTCGTAGGTGTACGCGTCGATGGCGCTTATGATGGCGTAAGCGGCGTCGCAATCAGTGACGTCATAGGTCGTCCACTCGAATTTAAGCCAGTCGGGCAGGGCTTCTTGGACAGCACGACTCTGAAGGGCTAATTCGAAGACTGGCTCCACCTGGAAGGGGAAAATAACAGTTATTTGTTATGCAAGGATGCAAAAGTATTGTTTGCTTTGAGTGCTCGTATTGAATACCGAGCAAGCGAAAGCTTCTTAGATCGAACCACGAGTGTCTCGCTACGCCCGCTTGATATTCAAATGGCTTGCTAGAATTTTCACTGGCCGAATGCAAAAAGTGAAATTGCTTACTTAGGCTTTTATTCATAATATGAAACTAGTATTTAGGGAAGCCTTGAGGTTGGACTTGCTATGAACAGGTCCAAGTCTTCAAAGCAAAAAGTTTACTTTGACGGGTAGGAAATGAACTATGTCAACGAGTACTTGCTTGGGCCAGCTCGCTTCGCTCAAGCTCATTATTTACGCTCATATAAAATATAAAAAACTGTGAAAAATATCATTTCCCGCCACGCTTCTATCATTGGACCTCAAGAATGGCTACAAGCGCTTCTTATATGAAAAGGCCCATTGGTATGATAGTTTTTAGGCCGCTCAAAAATCGATATAAAAACCTGGGTTCATATTACAGAAAAGTACTTGTATCGGCCTCATGCACAGCTGTGGATATCTGACGGGCGGGCGAGGGCAGCTTTAGGCGGGCGGCAAAACTCAAAGCTGTGTGAGTGACAAAGGCATCGACAGAAACCGGGTCAGCGTCAGCGCATTAGAGATTGGATACCTCGTTTGTGATCGTTTTGCAGTGCTACTGGTCCATCATCAAAATTAACATTCCATATTAAGACTGGGCCAGACTAGTTCATAGTGGAGTGTACATATTTTTACTCGGAGAAACTAGTTCTTCCTAGGCTACAACAGTTTATCCATACGAGCTTAGGCTAGACTAGTTTGGCCTAAGCTATACCAGTTTATCCATACGAGCTTAGGCCAGACTAGTTGGCCTAGGGCAAGGCTGCTCAACCTTTTTAACAGTCGGCCCAAACTGTGAATTCAGACATTCACGATGGGCCACTGACAATAGTGTTAATACCTGTTTCAGTTACTCTGAGGACATGCGCGATGGTGCTTATTTCAAAACTTACTTGCGTGGGCCATTTAAAATTCTTTCGCGGGCCACAGTGTGGCCTGGTCTAGTCATACTAGTCTAAGCTATAAACTGGTAGGTATTGCCTAGGCCAAACCAGTCTAGCCTAAGCGCGTATGAATAAACCGGTATAGCCTACGGTTTAACCATACGAGCTTTGGTTAGACTGGTTCGGCCTAGGCGAAACCTGAAATCGGGTTTGGCCGGTAACATATTATTATCTATAAATTATACCTTATTTTATTTCTGCACGCTGGTACGATTTCGTTGAGATTGAGATGAAATCAACGTAAGGGCAGGTAGATAGATGGCTGAAGAAGAAGAAGCATGCGGCACTTACCGATGACAAGGACGCATCGTACGTCGTATTCTTGGGTAGCAACAGGGCTGCCCGGATCTTGCAGTTATTCCCATTACTATCACACAAAGACTCGCACTGCCTTTGCCTGGGTTCTTCCCCGCGGCAATTCTGACCGACGATACCACAACACAGGGAGCACAACACTAGCCACTTTATTAACCACCGCATTTTATCGATAACTCACTAGGGACATCACTAGGTTAGGTACAATTTACATCTTTGGCGTCGGTAATACTGATAGGTGAAAGGCGGTCTGGGTTTTTCCTTCACATTTCTTTGTTTAGTTTTTTTTTTAGTGAAACGCGTTTGTTTATTCGCCTGCCAGTGTCGTTAATCTGGAACAAAAACAGTTCAATGTTATTTTTTTATGTTATGGTAGAGTAGGTAATCGTATAAGGTGACATGGCTTAACGATTGTTATTAATCAACAACAATCGAGACCAACGGTTTAACGTGCCTTTCGAAGCACAGAATCATACTTTCATAGTCTTACGTATCGCACAACGCTACACTTTTATGCTTATTTAGGCCCGCCCCATACAGACGGATTTCTTTCGTAACGGAAAAACGAATGGGGATTCCGAACGCAGCAACTGCATACAAATCTATGAAGATTCCGGACGGAAAAAACCTTAGGTGTTTGGTAGGTATGCAATCACCGTGTTCGGAATCCCGATTCGTTTTTTTTTTCGTCCGGAATTCAACGACTACTACGAATAGATTTTTGGCGATGTTCTCTTAGCCTACACAAAGCTTCTTACACACTTATTTGTTTTTCAAATAATTGGCTGGGGAATTTCTATATCGAACTTTGACATCCAACTACTCATGTTTAGGTTTTTTGCGTCACCGGGTATTTTTGAGTTTCGGTACCTAGTAAGTTCTCAAGCTTGCTTCTTCTATCTTGGGTCTTCTAGGTCTCCTCCTGCCGGGAATATTTTCTTGGATGATAAGTTGAAAGAGTCCATACTTGGTTTGGTTCCAACAATCCACAAGCTCCTTGTTCCGTTTGGCAGCCTCAACCTAAGGGAAGCCAGATAAGAGATGGCCCTATACAGGAACAAGAAGTACCTAGTAGCGACTCTATTCGTCCATGTCAGTGATATCTAGATTAGACTATTTTATGCTTCTCAAATTCTAAAATCTTACATCCTTAGATCCTGTATTTTTTATTAGCCCCGATGACAAGTCGTTTTTCGGTATTGATTTATTTCATTTTATTTCATTTGTTATAATCTCCGGCATGATTTATCCAAAAGTCAATGGAGAAAATCTACGTATTTCGTCTTTCATTCATCTGAGAAGACGTTGAATGTAATTCGCATTGTCACTTGGCGGGGAGTTTAATAAATGCAATAAACGGGACAAGATTTGTACATTTAAGTATCTTTTAGATGCTAGAGTGGCTTTAAAGCTTGGAATAAAATAAAATAGAGCATGGAATTAATGTTTATAAATCCGGCCAAGTGCGAGTCGGACTCACGCACGGGGGGTTCCGTACCAGTACCAAAAACGGCAAAAAAAACACATTTTTTGTATGGGAGCCCCCTTAAATATTTATTTTATTCTGTTTTTTAGTATTTGTTGTTATAGCGGCAACAGGAATACATCATCTGTGAAAATTTCAACTGTCTAACTATCACGGTTCATGAGATACAGCCTGGTGACAGCCGGACAGACAGACAGCCAGTCGAGGACTAGACAGACAACATGTAAGCCATGCTTTAGGAAAAGAGACATGCTCCAACTTTACATTTGTCTTCAGTGTTTACGGCTGAGGATTGTATGTTTATGAGTCACTAACGGATATTTTTATATCGATTTAACGGTTTCACTTACTTTTATTTTGTCGGAACAGCCGACATATTGTTTCGACCTCGTCCGGAAGTCTTAATCATGGAGGAGGGATGGACGTCGCGTTCGTCACGGCGTTGATCCGCTCACTGCGGACTCGTTGACGATGCGCCCGCGCGGATATATTGTTTGATTATATTGATTGATGATAAAAAATATAATTAATAAAGATTATCTCTGCATTACATTGCAATTGCTCTAATCACTATAAAAATCACATCGTAATGTTCTTTAGCATTTGGAAATGCGATAAAAGCAATCAGTGCTACTATTTTTAACGTAATCGGTAGTCAATTTTGCTATCATTCGTCTGATTAGCTTATTTAGGAAAATGTCGTGGGCAATGTATTGTGCGTGCGTAATTTTGTTGTAAGTAAAACTACCTATTCGAGTTGTGAAGATAAATATTATACAGGAAACACCAGAATTTTCAGTTCAGCAAAACTGATTATTATTTATTATATCCCGAAGGCTCTACGGATACTACGGAGTGCAATTATTTAATTCGATAGCCGAACTTTATGCATTCAATACAAACAACTTTTACTATGAGGCAAAAAATAAAAGCAAAAAACCAATGTTCCATACAAAATAAAGCAGCGAGGCAGCAAGTGTTTTCAGAAAATTTTCAGAACGAAAGAGAATGAGAGAGAGAGAGAGAGAGAGAGAGAGTGTTCGGGCTTTATCACTCGTGCCCACTGCGGAATGGCTATTTTCGCGTAACAACCTTTTTTTTTAAACATTTATAATAAGTTGAAAAAATTCACTAGGGACAGGACTTGAACCATTTTAGCCTAGGGGTCGCAGCTCCAACGTCAATTATTTTGGTTTTGGAGTGCATGAAAAACCTTCACCTCCTGGTACGTCCCGAGTAGTCCCGACCTTCACCTTCTCTTTAATTTGGTCGAAGTAGCTTCTCCAAATCCTTCCTCTACCTCTCTTCCCTCTTTCTTTTTCTCTTTCCCTTTTTCTCTTTTCTACTTTTGTTATCATTTTTTTGGAGTTGGCTTGGGACCGGAGCGCATGGAGAGTGCTTCACCGACAAGAGTCTAACTCTTAAATACAATGAATGAGTGTAAAAACACTCATATTAAAATGTTACCTCTCGCATAAATTATCCGTTTTCATAACAAAGTTGAAAATTGTCCTTAGCTTTTTGCCCTTCAGTTTTACGAGCGAGATAATGTGACCTTGGCCGTAACTCGTAAACTATAGAGGGCTTCCGATCCTAATATGTCATCTTTATGGGACTTTTATGTAGATAGGTAATCGTATGAAGCAGTGGCCACCCCTGGTGTCAGAGTTTTAAGGCCACCCAAAGGGCCTCTGACATGGCTATGTTGACATTAAAGTGGGTTAGTATAACATCTATCCAGTGATTCCCGATTCCCTCAATGCTAATGATTGTTTCCATCAGTTGAAGGTGGTGGAGACCGGAATTCTCCATTGAGTTCTATCACTAGCGAAGCGGATCAGGGGACTTATTCTCGGGAATCTCGCATTCGACACATCTCGAAGGAATAATCTCATTTTGCGGCAAATGTCACACGAAGTCACGAAGTCATCCTCGACATAAGGCACGAGATTTCTCCGAGATGTTTGCCTTTTTTAGTGGTCTCGAGTGGTCGGGAGCAGTCGAGGTCGAAATGACATAGGATTTTTCCCTCGAGACGAGCTCATGCAGGTGTTTTTTCATAGCTTTGGTCATAATATCCGGCCATCTAGCGGTTTTGTATTTATGGCAAGTGGTTGATGGCAACTAACAGTTCCTCGAAAAATAAACCGTCGCTTCTTTCTTCATTCATTCAAACTTCTTTCATCTAGATGTTTTGTACCCAATAAGTTCCGCCATTTCTTTAGCATCTTAGGCAGTAATAAATTATTGTTTTTCTCGCAATATGGTCCTATTTTCGTTTATTAAAAAGTGCCCGACGGTTGTTCGCTAATAAATCTCGCTCTTTCTACTTTTGTGACCAAGGACTTTTCCATCACACTAATAACCGCCAAGCCTACTTGACAATATACTTATAGGTTGAGAGCTGGTGACCAATCGAAATATTTTTTCGTACAAGGCTGGGAGTAAAGTTGGTAGGCTGAAAAATATTTTTTTGGCCCGGTCCCGGTTGAAAGTTAGATTTTTTCGACTTTTAAAGTGTAAATGTATGGGTTCAGGATAGGCCAGTGTTGGAGCATTTAAATTTTAAAAGCTTCATAACTGAGGTCATTAATCCGATTCCTCATACAAATATATCAGAAAATTCCGTTAGACCAGAGCTTTTTTTACCGTATACAAAATGTATAGAAAACATGTTCAAAAATTATGCACCATAAGTAAGTGTTATAAGTTTGACCGCTAGGCGTGTCTGTCTGTCTGTGTGTGTGTGTCTGTCTTTAGGCTCCTCTACACGTCTACAGAGGCATCTGCAGACGTCATCTCCGGATGCGTCCGCCGACGTGTAGAGGGGGTGATTTGCGTATCTGTGGTAGGTATTTAACGTCTGGAGACGCGTCCGCCTCGAATCCGATGGTTGTCGGTTTTTTGGCACACATCAAAGGGTTTCGGCGCGAACCTCCGGCGTCTGTCCACACGTCTGCCGACGCATCAGTTTGATCGTAGATGCGAATGAGAGTGCACGCGTGCTTCTTGTGGTTTAATTCCCCCCGAAATGACTAATAATATGAGCGTCGAGGAAACTTTTAGGTTTATTGAGCTGTATCAAGCTGAAAACTTTCTTTGGAATTCAAAAAATAAATATTACAAAAATAAAAATGTTGTAAGGAGGTATAATAATTTAGCTAAGTAGCTATTTCAATTATGTTTTTCTATTGAGACTACTGCAAAACTAATTGGATATCTAACCTACCTAAAATACCTACCAGTACATGACATTATGATGATGTTTACCTATACCTAAATATACTCCGTGCAATTTTTGTGGTTTTAAAGCATAAGGTATTTTGTTGCACTGGTGATTCTGAGCCAAATTACAAATTTTCATTCCAAAACGCGCGAAAAAAAAATTCCCTTCTCCATACAAATTGTGTCGATTGGCGATAGCCGTTTGTATTGGGAAGTGTTTTTTTTTTCGCTCGTTTTGAAGTAAAATTTTGGAATTTGGCTCAGAATCACGAGTGCAACTAAATACCTTCGGCTTTAAAACCACTAAAATTCCACGGTGTATTGTACCTACTAAATAAATAAATAGGTGCGGCAGCTACACGGGTGAACGCGTGTTTCGTCTGTCGGGAATGAACATAGACTGATCGACATACAGACGTGCGGACAGCTCGTGGAAATTCATCTGCAGATGCATCTGCCAGCGTCCGCAGATGCATCTGCTGACGTGTAGAGGAGGCTTTTGGCACCGTAGCTCTTAAACGGGTACACCGATTTAAATACGGGTTTTTTTCATTTGAAAGCAGGCTTTCTAGCGAGTGTTCTTAGATATGTGTTCTCAAAATGCAGGGATATGCTTAAATGCACAAAAATGACGAATTTTTGAAGCTCAAATGTCAAGGTAATATTTTTTAAATTAAAATTTTGTATTTTTTTTTATTTAAGTAGTATTTTATCCTTCTTTTTCCTATACTTTGCATCCAAAAGAGATTTTAACCCGGGTCTTTTGCCGCAAACCGATTTAATGCATAACAAATTAACTTGGCATGCGAGTCGCTAGATATCTTTATGAAAGTCCATTCAGGTTTCTGACATCAAAGGGGACTTTGTAACATGCGTTGGTTCTTCACACAGTTTTCGTCCCTGAAACCTAGCTCATAGGATCTAAAATAGCATAGGTAAGCAAGCAGTAGCTCAAAGAGTTGCGTATTGTTTACAAAATGTCAGTAGCCAAACTAAAATCCATTAGGAACGAATGAGGGATATCGTTTTAATGCTCAGTATTTGGCGCCACTGTCGAGTAAGCTCCTGGTCTAAATTTTGTTATTTCGGACGTAAAAAAATATTTCGATACTTAGGTACATTTAAATCATAATAAATACCTAAATTAAAACTGTACTTACCTACCAATAAAACACATCGAGCATTCTACGTGTAGTTAAAAAAAAAATAGAACATAATTTTCCAAACTGTTTTAAAGCAGGGGTTAGTAGGGGACAGCAACTATTTGCCATAATTAATGTCAGGTATTGCAAAATATTCACAACATTATTTTAAATATAAATATGTACCCGCGTAGCCCATACAAACAGTGACATTTCTGACCTCACGCATCACTAGCGGCCCTAGGCGGCAAATCCGGCTTTGTAATTCTTCGGTCTCGGCCTTCATTTCAGCTTGTCCATCAAGGGCTGCAATGCTGACCGCGCTATGATGGCCTTGAGCTGTGCTACGCTGCGCTCTGTCGGCAATCAAAAGCGCGCCAGAAACGCACCCACTACAGACCGCGGCAGTAATGTAGGTATAACCCGTGTCATTAAATAAAACATTTAGGATGAACTTCAAAACACTCGCCCTCTCGCTCTTATTAATACAGTCAAAGCGAGACAACGCTAGGTTTTTAACTCCTTCATAAATGTTTTCTTTAATGACACGGGTTTTATTATTGTAAGAAAACGGGATTCTTACCACGATTTATTTTGTCTGGAGTTTGTGGATATTTTGGCACCGTTGCAGGCAGGAAATATCGGGAACTCGAATCCCGTTTTCTTACAATAAATACTAATTATGTCTGGAAACCACGAAAGTTTAAAAAGCCTACTATTACTGTTGAGAGGACATTTCACTGCACATGAAAATTGCATGCCTTTTTTTCAAATAGCGAGAGTTGTTTATCGAAAAAAAAAAAAACTAATCGGGCCAAGCCGACCGTGATACCCGTGATAATGTTGAAGAAGTAAGATAAACTGCACTCGAGATACAAAAATAGACTTATCTGGACATTGCCACTGACTGCGACAGGCAAGATAACCTGCCTCTATGTTCCGTGTCTCTGATATTCAATATTCAACTTCGGAAAATGCAAAACTGCCATTTTAGAGGCGCTCCACAATCCACTCATTTTTTATTGAACATGTGTCCAAACAGCCACAAAGGCTCCAAAAGGTAAATAACGTTTCAAATCGTTCACTTCATAGAATGCGCCTCCTTTCCAAAACGTTTACGTAAATGCTATCTGGCGATTTATCCCGCTTTTGATTTGCTCAATTTTGCTTTGAAAAGAGAAATTTTAAATTTTATACTATGCCAGCTTTTAAATTTTATACTATGCACGATACTGTACTGTTAAACATTTAAATAAACAACAAAGCTAGTACCTACTACTTATAGGTAAAAATGTGCTTTTAAAAATACGGGATACGTAAAAAATATGTATTTTAATAACTATTTTGTCATTTTTTCCTACCCCTGGAAAATATTTAAAGGTTTAACAACGTTAAAAGAAAAAAATAAAAATAAATATTATGCATTTTTTTGACACTATTGGACGTATTTTGTGTTGTTACAGATTCATAATAAAATATTTGCATTAGTATTATATTTTATTTTTATTTATCGAAAGTTTCACGTTTGAATAAAACTGCACTAAACTAAAATATACAAATATTTTATCATGAATCTGTTACACAAAACACATCCGACAATGTAAAAAACCTCCAGGACCGTGGGAACTCAGTGACGGCCAAGCGCGTGAAACACTGTTTTCTATATAGCTGTTTCACCCAGAGCGAGACGGGGCGCGGGAAAAGTGAGAGGCAATGCGGCTGTATGAGTCTACGTGTGTTCGTGTCCTTTCGCGAGTATGTAGTTGTTGTTGTAATGTAATAGATCTATTTTTCCAAATTTTTTCGTAGTTCCGCTGCCATTTCTACATTTTATTAGGTTTTTCAAAATCTTTTTTTTTTCTGACAAGTACAACACATTATTGATGTTCCTAAGGTAGTTAGACTCCAATAGGCAGTGTAGTAATGTAAGTAAATAACAGCTGAAAGTAACCTCCTTTTCGGCGAGAAAAACGCATCGCTCTAATTTCTTTCAGGCTATTTTTTTTATTATAAAAACTTTTTATTATAAAAACTATTTGCAAACCACCGTATTACTGATATAAACCAAGTTTCAGCAAAATCAAGCCTGTAGTTTAGAAATTAAACCGGAACTACGTTTGTATGGGAAAATGGTGCTCTAGGACCCTCTTAATAATAATACAATAATTTAAGAAACATTTTTCCTACAAAGAAACCTATAAATATATTTAAATAATAATAAATTATAGCTATTTCATACGCATTTTGTGAAAAAGGTGTTATTTCGCCCCACCTACCCCTTCGGTTGGAGATCTTAGCATGAGGCACATGAACAAATCCTAATGATATTTGGAGCACGTAAACATCAGGAATGTCAAAGGCTGAAACTCTCAAAGATAGTGCCTGAGGCGTCGGCGGGCGTGTCTTTACTTTTTAGAGATCCTTCCTTGCCTAAAAACCCTATAGTTTACTCAATATTACAGGAAACCCCTAGATAGATCCACTATTTTTTCAATCATACATATTTGTATGGTATGCTTAAAAGGGTGCCGTCCACTATCGCAGCCAATGAAAAAAAAACATAATTATCTTCTTTTTGAAAGCGTTTTTTGCTAAAACCGGGGCGTCAAATGATAATTCCTATCTTGGTTCTGGAATCTAGATCTTCGGTCCTAAAAATAGCTAAGCCTAGTCTCATTTGACGACTCGTTTAGCAAAAAACGCACATGTAAAACATAAGGTAATTTTTAGTATTTTGTCGATGAAAAAAATCATATTAACTTCTTTTTGGGTTTCTTTTTGGATTGTGCTAATGAAGCCCTGCATGATACGGTCGCCGCAACTTAAAATTTGGACCCTATATTTTGTAAAGTAATTAGAAATTTGCGGTTTTCGGATTTATTTCTTTACTTGTGCTGTAAGAGACTGCTTCTTGCCAAATTTCATTTCATTGGGAATTTATTTGATATCCTGAGATGAAGGGTCTTGTCAGATGGACGGACGGATCAATAGACAGACGGACGGACAAACAGACGGTCGGAGAACAAATTGATCCGTTGGTTCCATTTTTTCCTTTTATGGTACACAAGACAGCACGTCAGACTGTACATTTTTGTACATCTCTGAAAAAAGCAATATGCGGCTGTTTATGCCGCATATTGCTTTTTTCAGAGATTTTTTCAGAGCTCCAAGGGATTGGGAATTTATTTGATATCCTGAGATGAAGGGTCTTGTCAGATGGACGGACGGATGAATAGACAGACGGACGGACAAACAGACGGACGGAGAACAAATTGATCCGTTGGTTCCATTTTTTCCTTTTATGGTAGGTACACAAGACAGCACGTCAGACTGTACATTTTTGTTGTAAAGTCGCCCGTAACGCAACCGAGTAGAGTGCTAGCGTGTAAAGGTTGACGTGCTGTCGTGTGTACGGAGCCCTAAAATACAGACGCAAGAGGAAACAGAAATACTTACGTACGAAATTAGTTTACCTACATCGAAGCTACGTAACTTCTTTTAATTTTACATGAGCAATCTACTTAATGGGTACCTACTGTATTATTTACCATGGTAGAATTTACTCTTGCTGCTAAGATTTATAGGAAGAGAAAAATCTGTCTGTTGGAACAAGGAATTCATTTATGACTAGCATATTTTGCCCAGAAATTACTATATGCCAAGAAAATACCCTCAGCTTCTTTAATGCGGTCTCCCAGGCAAAATCTAGAGAAGCTCATAATATTGGGCCAGGTGAATATCAAACGCGCCAGGGGAAGGGCACGAACCATATGGTCTGATGTGATAAGAGCAGCGGCTGGACGAAGCATATATTCACTTGGCAGTTTATATGACGGAAGACCATTCCCAATTGAAGCGAGTACGACATGGTCGCGATCCTCAGCCATAAGGCATCGATTAAGAAAAAGAAGAAAAGCTTTTGCCTGCGACTTCGTCCGCGCAGACTTATTGCCTATATTTTTTCCCGTTTCACATTCAACGCGGAGAATATTGCGTGAAAAAGCTAGTCATCAATATAGCCTATATTATACAAGGTGTTACAAAATTACCTAACTATTTTTACAGGGTAGCTATTACCCTGTAAAAATAGTTGGTGATAGGGATCACAACCTAAATATTTGTTTTGCTCCATGAGGTTCCGTTGATTTTTTAATTAATAAAATGTGAACGCTGTGGCGGTAGAAAAGTATTTTTTAAATATTGTTTTCATTGACTTTCACAATGTTTTAACAACTCAAAGCTATGTAAATGAACCTACACACAAATCTATTTTAAAATTTGAGCTAATACCAACAACAAAAAAGTTATAAACTTTTTTCACTTTTGAGGTTATAAAATAAAAATTGTTTTTTTTCAACTAATTTTACAGATTTGACATCCTGTTGACCACTATGTTACACCCTGTAAAAAGAGTTAGGTACTTTTGTAACACCTTGTATTCTGGTGTGAAAGCCCAAATATACTGTTCCTAATTTCAGCAAAATCAGTCCAGCAGTTTTAGCCTGAAAAAAAACTAAGGCCTTGCCCGGTGGCACTTTCCCTCACATTAGATGGGTGAAGAGACCACTCGGTCATCGATCGATAATATTATTCGCTAAGTCTAAAATAAGACTTAATAATTGATGAAAAGGTCTGTTCGGAAACAAATACAAAAGCTTGATAATAATGATAAATATACACGACCGAAACCTTTGATTGTAAGTACCTGATTTAGTATTCATACAACAACGCTTTGAGAGCGTCACAGTCTCAAAGGAAGTGTTCATTAAAATATTTACAAGGGTTTCTTTTGTTTACTTGGAGTTTCTTTACCATGCTTCGTCTACAACAGTGGTTCTTAAGCTATGGTCCGCGGACCACTGGTGGTCCGCGAAGGCCTCGCTAGTGGTCTGCGGGAGGGTCCTGCAGTCCAGCGCACATAGCGATAGTTGTCAATAAATAATGTTGATTTTGAAAGTCATGTTTGAATAAGTTTTCAATGAATAAAATAACTGAAATTTTCGTGCGCTCTGGAGCGCGCTCTTAATACTGAAAAATATTTTTAACCTCCAAAGATCCGCGTGACTGCAAATCGCGCCAAGGAATTACCGAATACGCCAGATTTTGACAGGATAATACAATAAATAGCCTATGTGACGTACTGCGGCAGGCTCCGATGTAAAGTTGCGGTCTTCAGTTCAATACGCAAAAAATAATAAATTGTATTGTCAAAACCCTTAAAAGTCGAGTAATCAGTGCTCACTCATTTTATAATGTCGTTAGCCCATGTCAAACCGCACGTAGACTATATTTAGGTTAAAATCAGTGAATTTTCAAATGCGCTGCGCGCGTGTGTTCTTTTCAAAACAAAGAAATTCTCCATTATGAAATTTAAGACTTAAATAAGTTAATTTTCAGCCGCGCTGGGTGCGTTTGTTCAAATAATAGCTAAATAAATCTTCGTCATATAATTAAAAATAGAAAAAACCGTGAATCTTCGGGTGCGCTGCGCGCGCATTTTCACGCACCTCTTACACATGCTAAGGAAAACTTGATTTTTAAGAGTTAAACCGTACAATTTTCGGGCGCGCTGCGCGCGCTTTTACATACAAATGAAATCTTGATTATAGTGACGGAAGATTATCAGATTTTGGCATCTTGCGGCTTAAAAAGGGTAAAATCGGTGAATTTTCGGGCGCGCTGCGCACGCATTGCTATCGTCTGCCAATTAAATCTCCATAATATTTTTTGTAAAATTGGTGAATTTTCGCGTGTATGTTCTATTGTTCCAAAACCGACTCATATTAATTTCCTGTATTCAAATTACTTACATGCATTATACTTTAGGTCAGGTGACACGATGTACCTTGGATCTGGTGGTCCGCACTAAGAAAAAAATTATCAAAGTGGTCCGTGGTCCAAAAAAGGTTAAGAACCACTGGTCTACAAGAACGATCTGTACGGGCAGCATGGTAAGCCCGAGATAGGCTCTTCTCTATGCAAAACTGTCAACTTGTCGTTCGGGCTCGAGTTAGTTCTACGCCAATATGGCGATGGAGACAAAAATACAACATTTTTATTAAAATCGAAATAACTACTTTTTGCTCGACATGACCCTAATCTATTGCCATGTCGAGTCCCGCCTGCCATTCTCGCACAATAGACATGACAAGTCTGTCACTCAAGTTCGAGAGAGTGTCAAAACGACCATGCTAAGCATACAGAGCTATAACTCTATCCACCGAGACAAGTTATTGGGGAAACGTCAGCGATGACGGTTAATGCAGTGTACAGAGTACGTGTACATTTTAGTCTGTTCGTGGTACCCATACTGTGCAGACGCGCTGTGTGCTGTGCATATTTTATCCGTATCGTTATTGTTCCGTGACCTGACGTGTTCTTTGGACTCATTGTTCATTGTGGCGCGGTTGTTCAAGAAATTAGTGAATGATTCATCGCAGACGATAAAAAGCTTTTACGACACTTGTTTTTATTTCTGCATTTATTTATAGAAACAACTGTCATAAAAAAATTACAAATTCGCTAAATACTCTCGCAAAAAGTAGCGCAGTGTGTACGAGCATTCAGAAGAGTTTACACCCATTGTTTTTTTTGTCTTTGTCATTTGTATGGTATTACGTAACAGAGAGAGCGCTATATTAACTTGTCTCCGTGGATAGAGTTATAGTGAAGCTGGACAATAAAAAGTTGCTAAGCTCAAGCTCAAGCTTGAGTTTAAGTAGCTGTCAGCATATTAATAGACACTAGCTTGAGCTTGACATTGACATTAGCCAAGGTCTCAAGTCGGTGATTTTGTTTTCAGAGGTCACCTACTTGAGCTCGAGTTTGAGCTGACTACTATTAATGCCACCCTATACAAGGTGTTACAAAAGTAAGTACATAACTCTTTTTACAGGGTAATAGCACCCGGTGATAGAGATCACAACCTTAATATTTTTTTTGCTCTATGACGTTCCGTTAATTTTTAAATTAATAAAATGTGATTGATGTGGCGGGAGAAAAGTATTTTTTTTAATATTGTTCTCATTGACTTTCATAATGTTTTAACAACTCAAAGCTATATAAATGCACCTACAAGTACAAACATATTTTTAAATTTGAGCTAATAAATAACAAAAACAAAAAAGTTATGAATTTTTTTCAATTTTGAGGTTTGCAATATTCACTTTTAATGATTCGCGATATTTAAACATTATTGTATTCGAAACGGGTCGAATCGCGATTGGTTTTTAGGCAAATTAATTACCTTATTTTAACGGCAAATTAACGTCGGGATAAATAAGGTAATTAATTTGCCTAAAAACCAATCGCGATTCGACCCGTTTCGAATACAATAATTTTGAGGTTATAAAATAAAAATTGTTTTTTTTTAACTTTTTTTTACAGATTTGACATCCTGTTGACCAATAGGTTACACCCTGTAAAAATAGTTACGTACTTTTGTAACACCTTGTATAAAGTTAAGTAAGAAAATAAAGCATGAAAGAATTCATGTGAGTGATGAAAATATACGACAGCTATATTTGCAAAGTAAGAAATATCACTTCGCCTCGCTTTGTGAATTCGTTTCATTCATTACCTTGATATAAATTCTTCTACCAATACGAGTAGGTAGGTAAGGTGAAACATTGGCTTTTAGAGTTAGAGTTAGACTAAACTAACTAGTTTCTTATTATACTGATATTAATTTTGTAAGCATCAAACAGGGGGTCTACCGGCTAAGACGAAGCCGATTACCTGGTATGTGCCGATTACCGATAACTGGGTGGCAGTAAAATGAACTGGGTGGCAGTACATTTTTCAAAAATCGAACTTCGATTTTCGCCTATGGTAATCGGTTTCGTTTTAGCCGGTAGACCCCCTAGTTCATGTCATGATTGGCAAGCTTTTTTTAAAGATAGTTTAAGCGATGGTTTGTTCCTACTAAAAAAATCGAAGCAACCTCATCTTTGATTTCATCATCATCATCATCAGCCTGTTAGCACCCACTGCTGAGTAAAGGCCTCTTCATGCTCACGCCACCTCTCACGACCCTGCGCCAGGCGCAACCACTGTTTTCCGGCTACTTTGGCTATGTCGTCGGACCATCTGGCTGATGATGGCTGTTTGATTTGGAATCAGAATAATCTTTTCTAGAGGATTAGTACGCTGGTTGCAGAAGAAAATCGAGGAAACGTTTTTCTCCTGCGTTACAGACCTAAGCTCCTAGTCCACTGAAAATGAGAAATACTCTCGTAACCTTTACGCGAGATTTCTCCCAACGTGTCGAAGGGTGTAGGTACAAACGTAAGCAATTTTATGCTTCACCACATCAGCCGTTAGTCGCTGACCTCGAGACAAAGCAAATTGGACATTACCAAGAAAGGTTTAAGGTTTTCAATGGGGCTGTCGCTCACGATACGGGGTGTTTGTAACTGTTAAAAGTTTATTGGTAGTATACTTGGTGACACAAATACTATGTGGGAAGGAAAAGAGGAAACTGAAAGCCGTTAAGACATTTCTTGAGGCATTTCAGTTTTACATGAAAGTTTATGTTAATGCTGCGTAAATCCTCGTAAATCCTCCTACTGCGCTTTCGGTTTAAATCCTTGTGTTTGGTCTTTTTTAGGGTTCCGAATCCAAAGGGTAAATGGACTCTATTACTAAGACTCCGCTGTCCGTCCGTCTGTTTGTCCGTCTGTCACCAGGCTGTATCTCATAAACCGTGATAGTTAGACAGTTGAAATTTTCACAGATGATGTATTTCTGTTGCTGCTATAACAGCAAATACAAAAAAAATGAATAAAATAAATATTTAAGAGGTGTAAATAACAAACATGATATTGGAATTTTCTTCGATTTCCAAGTAGTCTAATCAGTGGGCTTATTCTATAAAAAAAAACACACAGTTGCAAGTCCTCAAAACCGCTTAATTTGCGCACAAATGCGTGTGGTTTCTGTTCACAGAATAAAAACACAGTACAGTTTTTGTAACCACCGGTTTCTGCTTTGAATATAGGTACAAAGTAATTACTTATTAGGTACCTAAGCATCGTTCCGTCTTTTCAGACTGCTTAAATACAAAACAACAGTATCGTACTTACTTAATTATTGTGAACTCCAGAAACCGACGATTTTTTAAAATGCATAATGATTCATTATTAAACTAGTTGTGCCCGCGACTTCGTATGCGTTTTTACACATTTGACATTTAATTTAAATTCGAATGCGGAGGAAAACTCAAAAGGATTAGGTATCGGCCATGTAAGATACCAGGAAGCTTAGCATAAGAATTGCTTAGGAAGTAAAGGGGTTTATGCGTATCGCCCTCGACGTAGAGTGGGATAAATAAAGTTATAAGCCCATAGATAAGGTCTTACCCATTCTCATGCTAAGCCAGCAAGCAAAGCATAAGGTTGGGTTGGAGCGTATCTACGGCAAATAACTCTGTCTATCCCGCTTTACGGCAAAGAAAATATATTTTTTTAAATATCAAGTTGAGCTCAGTAGAGTAAATATTTTAAAAAGGCACAAAAAAAATGTTCAATCTCGCGTGGGTTCAAACCCAGAACCTTTCGACCGCGACGCAACAGTACTTTATTTATCCACCGAAAACCACTCACAATTCCCTCCAGCAAGGTTCATAAGGTTGGGTTAGAGCGTATCTATGGCTCTGTCCATCCCGCTCTACGTCAAACAAAAGAGTGAGATACTTATTGTTTTAAACCCATAGATACGATCTAACCCGGCCTTATGCTACGCTTGTAGAACTAACATTTTCCGCCAAAATAAAATAAAAACAAATGCCAACTTTTCATTTTCAATATGGCGCCCCAAATGCCAAAAGTCGTAGCGTGATATTATACAGAGTGTTAAAAGACCGCCAACAAAGTGGGAGACCACGATAGTCCTCATCATAACGAACATTTTTGCCCAAGGAACTATGTCTGGGAAATCAACGGTTTCCGAGATAATAAAGTCAAACTTGTTTTTTTTTTTTTTCAGCAATGAACATATTGCTTACATATTATATCACGTTCTTAACATACCGTCTCAAGAAGCCATATCAAAATTATGGATATTTCTTACAAAAAATCAAGTTAAAATTGCAACCCGCAATGTAGGTTTCCGAGAGAATGAGGTTCAAAGTCGGACTTTAAATTTTTTTTTTGCAGAAATATGTTCAGTATCACGTTCTTAACATATCTTCTTAAGAATCCATAGCCAAATTATGAATATTTCTTCCAAAAAACGAAGTTAAAATTGCAACCCGCAATGTATTCTAAACATTGGATAGCCTAAGTTACGCCCAGAAACGTGAGTTACGACCATGTTAAGTTTGGTTGAAAAGTATTCAGCGGTGTTCGCGTTTATCGTGTTCATACAGACAGACAGACAGACAGACAGACAGACAGACAGACAGACAGACAGACAGACATAGACCGTTTTTTTTGCATTTTTGGATTCAGTATAGTTTACTTAGTAACCCCTGCTAGTTTTTTTCTAAAAATATTCAATGTACAGAATTGACTTCGCTAGAGTTTTATTATAAGTATAGATATTAATTGCACCGCACGCCTATTTATCCGGGCACAAAGTGAAAATATGAAAATTATATTCCCAGCCATTCATGCATAAAATTAAAAGTCAATAACTCCATCTTCAACCACAAAGTTAAATGCATAAACTCTGTTTTTAAATTAGGGAGAAAATTGACAGCTGCCATAATTCACGTTGGAAAATTAAATATCAAAGTCAAAGCACGCAAAAGTTAAGCTTTTGCTCGCGGATTCACTTGGCTTATACTGACCGTAATATGAATTGGAGGTTTTATTTTTCTATTAAGGTACCTAGGTACGGTCGGCCACAATCTCAGATACTCCATGGCAGCTCTTACCGCGCGCGGCATAAGGGCGCTAATCGAACAAAAAAGGGTATCTGAGACTGTAACCGACTGTACAATAATTTAAATCCTCAGTAAGCACGCGTGGTAATTACCTAAACCCGAACTCTCTGAGAGAAGTCCTTTGCCCAGCTATCGGGACATGTACACTGTAAAAAACATCTTATTACGTATAATACATATACGCCGACGCATTACTGCCTGTTTCTGAATTGAGCAATTCACTAAGTTAATAGTTAAGTATTCTTCTGTCACGTTCTTTTATGTGAAATCTGCAGAGACAGAATGATACCTACTTAAATATTTGCTTTGTGAAATTCTAAATTTAGAAATTGGAAGTAATAATGCGTGCGGAATCAGAATGGGATAATAAACACCTTTTGGAACTGAGACGCGCGCGGTCCGCCTGTCAGCTGTAGCGTCAGCATTTCGGCAAACTCTAGTTGTCTATGGCAAACTCGCGTCGAAAATTGCTAGTGTTTTCTGTGTGCGCGTTCTGATCCCGCACGCATTATAGTCTTTTTTTTTATGACCAACAGTAATCTTGTTAATATTATGCTGAAGAGAAGATTAACAGCTTTACTCCTGAAACAAGTCAACCTCTACATGTGATTTCCAATTTTTGTTATACGAATTTTCTAATAGATCGATACTTTTTATTTATTGAACATTTCATAAGATCAAGACCGTAACCGTAAGATCAATCACAGTTTAAACTCAGATCTTACATTAAACCTCGCACTTTGTACAAAAAATAATCGACAGACTAACCTTTTTGGTTTAAACTGTGATTGCTTAAAGTTTGTATTTGTACAAGTTCAGTGCTACCTGCGCGGCGCGCCCCACTCTCTACCACCTTTCCAGTTTCTCCTGCTCCAATTTGTAACTAAGTGACACAAAGACGACAAAAAAAAAGTTCCTAGGTTTAGTCCCACATGGACCGTCTGATTATTTTCTCTCTCCACTTCGCCTTGGTCTTTGTGTCGACTTCCGTAGCTCCGAATTCAATTAGTAAGCCCAATAGCAACTGTCGCAATACGAAAAACGGTCTTCTTCAGGAATAAACCACTGATCTTTCTGAGGGACAACCGACCGGTTCTTCTCAACCCTAGTTGGACTTCTTCTTCTTCAGCCTGTCGCCACCCAATGCTGAGTGTAGGCCTCTTCCATTGCACTCCATTCCTTTCGGTCTTGGGCTTTTCTCATCCAGTCTTTTCCTACCACTTTTACCAAGTCGTCAGTCCAACTCATTGGTTGCCTACATTTCCACGCCCCGTTATGGATCTCCATTCCAATGCTTTTTTTTAAAGGCTAGTTGGACTAGCCATTCTTAATCGATTGGCAAAGTTAAGCAACATTGGATGCCGTCAGTCCATGGATGGGTGTCCGCTAGTGGCAATAATATCCGAGCACTTCCGTGCTTCGGAAGACATGTTTTTATCATTGGTCCCGGTTGTTGTTTATTAATAACAATCGTTAAGCCATGTCAGAGGCCCTTTGGGCAACCTGCGAACTCTGACACCAGCGGTGACCACTAGCTCATACGATTACCTACCCATCATACCCATATAATCCTTCTGGTACGGAACCCTAAAAAGCCACGCAATACAAATAATTACACCATCTGTCCAAGTCTTTTTAGTGGCTGGCCAGGCTTCAGACCTAAAGGAATGCCTATTGTCTTAATCCTTACTTGTACCACAATATACAGAAAAAGACTTGTACCGTTGTACCTTCGTAATTAGCGACCGAGCGAGTTCGGCCCTTGTTGCCATCCCTAATCATATCTCCAAACATGTTCTCTGTATAACGAAGCCATTGTTAAGAAAGTCCAATAATCATATATCAACACTTGAGTGGCATTGTGTGCAAAATTAGAGTAGGCGACATCCCGGACAAAATATTTTCGGACACTTTGTCCGATATGTCGCTTTGTATTTTTAATATGTTTGAGGCGACATCTCGGGCACTCTCAAAATATTGAACCTGTATCGTACAGTCAGATACTAAAGTATTCTAATATAATACACAGAGAAAGAGCATTACAACAGCTGCCTATTTTAGGATAGCTAAAGCGGCTTAAATGAGCCGTTTTCCCTGACAGTTAAAGCCTTAATTGCACTCAGATCGCGTTCGGCTCATTTTTGATGAAATGTATTAGGCTTACATAAGGTGCTAGGAGGATAATCACCTCAGTTCTCACATCATTTTGTTCCTAACTAACCCCGCGTAATGATGTGAGAACTGAGGTGGTGATCCTCCTACCACCTTATGTAAGCCTAGTACTTTTTCATCAAAAATGAACTGATTTAACGCTACCCTACGCTACATCTTGATAAAACGCTATACACCTAGTGGGATTATTAGCTGTGCTTAGCCTTTGTTACCTGTGCAGTGACATGATAAGCGGGGGCAGATTGCCAAACGTTGTTACACGAGGCAAATCTTAGGCTTTATTAGTCTTCTCATAAATATGATCGTAGGGAGTTTTTTATCCGACTGTACAAAACAGCTTTATTTGTTAGTGTCCGAGATGTCGCCTCAAAAATATTAAAATAATAAAGCGACATTTCGGACAAAGTGTCCGAAAATATTTTGTCCGAGATGTCGCCTACTCCAAAATTATTCAGCGAACTATAAATTTTACTTGAAAATAATAATGACTTTTAGTGTACAATGAAGAGTGATCTATCTTTTAAACCAATGGCAACTAAGTTGTATGATTAAGCACCATACGTTGTAACTAAAAAGGCATCGGGGCATAGTATTTATATAAAAAGTTAGGTATGGCGCTTTACCACCAATTTCTGGTACACAACGGGTTAATAGACAGCAGTTAACAGTCAATTAACAGCCCGTTATACTCAGAAACAAACTAATTTAATTTGCATACAAAAAAAAATAGAGGTGCAACTCTTTGGGCCAAGTTCATACGTACTTCAAAAGTTACAAAGGCCGCACTTACCGGAAAATTGTTTATACCTATACGTATTCCCTCCACGAACCGTTAGCTACCAACACCATGGCTTAAAAAAAACTCGTCCACGATACAACAACGCCGCAAACAACTTTCACGCTTTTCACGTAAGTAATTCAGAAAACGGCGCGCTTCGGAAAATCGCTGCGCACGACGTCGCGCGCTCGCCTATCGCGGTACACTGAAGGAAAATTTCATGAGCGGGTGCGTTTACACTAGGCTGCTGAGGGCCTAGGGGCCTTATCGAGCCGTCAAAGGACTATGAATTTTTGGTATTCCTGCCTACATTACTAGCCTCTTCTTCTTGGACCTCTCCACTAATGGAGGTTGCACGTCAGCTGTCTATACTCTTCTCTATTCTTGCCAAGCGAAACAGTTATTCAACGCTGGCTATTGTATATCCACCCATCATCTGATGTTTCTGAGCCACATCAGAATCTGAACCTTGGCCTATCCCAAAAAGAATAACGATTGTTGGAGGTTTGCTGCCTTTCCCATCAAGGCCGAGTCGTGCCAAGCCAGCTGGAGAGCAATATTGGGTCGGCTTTTTCGGGCTATGATAGCTATAGCTGGGCTATGTTGATTATACACTGAGAAGAAGCCAATTTAATAAGGTTCCGGGTGCTCATAATAGGCAGAGCAAGTATCAGGGCGATAAGACGACAAAAAATATCCTACTAGAGAAAATAACAGAGGCCTTTGCAACTACGTGATGATATTTATGCAGCGTCCAGTGGCACCTTCACTCACACTAAATGGGTGAAGAGACCAGTCGGCGCTGCAGTGCCTGGGACATTGTTTTAGACAAAATAACAAAGTGGAAAATCGAAGTATCGCGTTTGAAGCCAAAACTTTCAAGCTCCTTTTTCCGCAGCTGCAAACAAAACGGATTCAGTTTTCGCCTGGTGTCTCTCGCTAACCTTGAAGGAAAACATCGTGAGAAAACCTTGTGCATATGAGGCATTATCCTGGGATTGCTAAATTGGCAATCTCTGGGATAGGGCCTGTGGCTTATGCCCAACTACACGGTGCAATCGAATGCGATAGCGGAACTTTAAGTAGGATCACTACAAACAACTCTTGTAGAGTCGGCCACTCGCTAGAACTCTTATACAGTCGGCCACACGCTAGGATACCCCTTTTTGTTCGATTGGCGCCCTTATGCCGCGCGCGGTAAGAACTGCCAGGCGGTATCTGTGACTGTGGCCGACCGTACTAGGTGGCAAAAAAGAAGGAGCGAAAATAATATCAGTAGTTCCATACATTTGGTGCAGTACCAAGTAGGTAGGATTCGATTCGGCCCTCTAGTAGGACGGGTATGTAGGTATACAACGTGTTACAAAAGATACTAACTCTTTTTACAGGGTGTAACCTGCTGGTCAATATAATGACAAATCTGCAAATAAAAGTTGAAAAACATAACTTTTTTTTTATAACCTCAAAATTGTAAAATTTTCAAAACTTTTTTGTTTTTGGATTTAGCTCCAATAAAAAAATATGGTTGTTTGCTTAGCTGTATTTTAATAAATTCAGGCTGTTAAAACATAGTGAAAGTCTATGGAAACAGTATTTTAAAAATACTTTTCTCCCGTCACAGCGCTTACATTTTAATTATTTAAAAATCAACGGAACGTCATAGAGCTAAAAAAATATTTTGGTTGTGATCCCTATCATCAGGTACCATGACCCTGTAAAAAGAGTTAGGCCCGGTTTCTGAGTTGAGAATTTTGCTAAGCAAATGGGTAAGTATCGTCCTGTCTCTGCAGATTTCTCACTAAAGAGCGTGACAGAGCGATACGTAAGTATGTGCTTAGTAAAATTCTCAACTCAGAAACCGGGCCTAAGCATCTTTTGTAACACCTTGTAGACAACACCTTACTTTTTTTGTCTTTTCTTCCCACTAGCTTTAGTCAAGCTAGAGGGACGTGTATTAGGCTACATCTTACTTTTTTCTAAGAAGAACATTATTTTGGCGTTCTTTTCCCCACATCGGAGATGGAAATTTAACCTTGTTAGCAAAAAGAACATAACTTAAGGTTCAACGAAATTAGCGTGGTGGGAAAGTTCACAGTTTATTTTTATTTTGGTAGCTAAACTCATACATTTTTGTTCAGCAATTTTTGTTTTGCGACAGTAAAAATATAGTTTATGTATTCTTTTCACTATTGTAAACAACAGAACAATAAATCATTAAACTGGTTTGTCTTTTTGCTCGACAAACCAGTGTCATAATCAGCTGAATTATTGTTTTTTTCTGTTTAGATTAATGAAAATAATACTGTACTAGCTTTTGCCCGCGACTTCGTCCGCGTGGACTACAGAAAAAGGATATATGATTTACTTTGCTCCTAAGTGTAAAAGCGTGATAATGTGTTATTCTGATGTCTAAGCTATCTCTATTCCAAATTTCATCCAAATCCGTTCAGACATTTCAACAAACATCCATCCATCCATCCACACTTACCTACAAACTTTCGCAAGTATAATGATTTATAGTAGGATAGGATTATAGTCGTGAAACTAAAATAGCGCAATTTACCTACAAAATTAAAAACTGTATAAATTGTGCATTTCTCGCCACGCTTCTGTAGTTGAACCTTAAACTGGGTTTCGTCGGAGGAAATTGTTTTTGTGTCCACGTTACGGAAATTACGTGGAACCTTTTATGTCTTTTGGAGTGGCTATTATACAGGGTGTTTCAGAAAGGTCCTATGACACTGAAAGAAGTGCTAAGGGCAATAGTCGTCAACTCAAGATCGAACTCAAGTAGGTGATCTCAGAAAAGTGAAAATTAAATGCTAATGTCAAGCCTTGGCTAATGTCAATAGCAATCTCAAGATAGTTTCTATTAATATGATGACAGCTACTCAAGTTTGGCATTAGCCAAGGCTTGACATTAGCAGTTGACTTTTCTGCTCAAGTAGGAGAGATAGAGCTCAAGTAGGTGATCCCAGACGACTATTAATATCACCCTTAATCTCGTCTTATATTTTCCAGTGCTTGTCGAGACCTTGTGCACGCCCATGCTTTGTCCCTTCAGGCTGAAGATTAAACTTGAATGATACTTGAATTCTTGGGAAAATAAACTAAAGATATATTTTTTCCATTCATGGTAAAATTTTAAAGGAAGTCGTACCACCATAAAGCCCAGATATTATAAATCAAACTGAGAACAATCATAGAAATAATCCTGTGATACCAATGTACCTGAGTGCGATTTATCTTATCTCATCTGATCTTGCACGACGATTGGTGCAGAAAGTACAAATGTGTTTTTCAGTAAGCACGATAGAATCATATTATGAAAAAAAATCTTGTTATATTTTTAAGTTTTGGAAGTGCTTTATAAGCTATTTTTAAGTCATCATACGTCTAAACTAGGCGTCGTTCTCGGTACTTTATCAAAATATTTGAACGAGCGAACGAAGCGAGCGAAGTTCTCAGAGTCTACTGGAAGTACTGGAACAATCCGGCGTTTGTATGTATGAATATATGTATGTATGTTTGTATGTATGTATGTATGTTCGTTCGACGATAATTTGGTCGGATCGTTATACCAATTTATTGGGGGCAGAGCTGAATGAAACGATGCGCTGTGGATGAGCTTGGTATATTAGCAAACTGGGGCGCAAGGAATGATAAAAAATACAACATTTGCGGGCGCGCGCGTGGGACCCCGCGATCGGCTGCAAACTGATTCACATTTGGAATGTTCAAAAGGGATTCTAAATAGTTGACATAACAAAAGAGTGTGCGAGCTAGACCCAAACTACACGATCACCTCGCACCAATAAGCGGGTCCCACACGCGCCAAGTTCAAAAGGCTGACAAACATGAAGATATCCAAAAAATATCAAACATGTGAGCACGTCGCTAACACTTTCGGTAGGCGGGTAGGGTAAATGCAATTAAAATAATTTTTAAGTTCGAACATGAGCCAAATCGGTCGAGGGGTTGCCGAGATATGGGGTTGTCAAGTTTATATGGGGTCGCGAGTTCACGGTTCGGGGCGAACCACTAGTTATTAGGAAACATCTTCTTTTGGCCACCAGCAAAGTTACATTTTAATAGTGCGAGTTTTTAGTTTTTCTAAGACCATATTCTTGCCTAGCGAAAAACTTCACAACTTTTCCCTGATATATTGGGGCACTTAGGTAAGATTTTTATGCAGTAGATAGTCTTAAACTTTCTCCTTTAAGCAACTAGTGACTTAGTTAGGGTAGGTACCTGAAAACTTTTCGCTTTGGGCACTTTCTTTCGCGCAAAAAGCCTCGAATTTGTTGGACCGTAATAGTACAAGCAAAATATTTAATTTAGCTTCACTTTTCCTTAACTTACTAAAGGAATTTAAGAAATCTACATAGCAAACTTTGTAAGCTAGATAAATAGTTGCTTATCAAAAGTGACTTTCCTTTTATCAAAGCGCGATTAATGAATCAATTAAACTCTACACAGGATGTTGCTAAGCGATTCTTGATTGCTCTGGCTTAGCAATCTTACTCAACGACTCTCGGAAGTTTTTAGAGCTTTTCAATCATTGAAAGTGCTTAGGAATTACATTGTATCTTTCTGTAGACGATATTTTCCATCCATAATTTATGAGGTGACTTCGACATAGCTGAAACTTTACTTCCTATCTCGTGATTTGAGATGGATGAGGTAAAGTCCGTTCGCTATCATAGTGTCACTTTGATATTTGCCGCCTTGGCGCGCGGCGGCTTTTCACAAAAGAAAGTAAAGGAAGCTGACGCGGCGCAAACACGCCAGTGAATTTGGCTCGCCGCTCGTCATTTCGTCGTGTTGAGAGGTTGTGCTTGTGACTTTTCACTTAGTATTTTGAATTCGGTAAGCAAAGTTTTTTGTTCAAAAGTCCGTTATTGGCTTAATTTTAACTTTAGACAATATTGAGAAACTAATTTCAATATTTTTTATTTTGGTTCAGTAGTTTGGATTTTACAACGTTTCAAAGATACGGTTTTATGACGTCACACGACGGTCTGCATACTGTTGGCGGTCATAGGAACAAAACAGTTAAGCGCATAAAAACCAAACTACTGGACCAAAATAAAAAATATTTAAATTAGTTTCTCAATATTGTCTAAAGATAAGTTTAAGCCAATAACGGACTTTCGAACAAAAAACTTTGCGTACCGAATTGAGTGTCGATCCTTGCGTGTAGATAAAATGTTTTTCATCCGTAGGAGGATAGCGAGGTGCCTCTAGACGAAACTTCGAATGACCCAAAAATTAAAAGACGAAGGTTTTGTAAAACATGTTAGCAAACTCTAGTTAATGTCCATCAGCATTGTGTTGAAATGAATTTATCTGCGCCCATCACATATACTTCAAAAATTATTGGTATTCCAAGAACCAAGATTGCCGTCGTGTGTACCGACACTATCTAATTTAAGCGAACGGACTTTATGCCCAGCACCTAAACCCAAAACGTTGCTGGCGCAGTGGTTAGAACGGTGGTTTCGTGAGGTCCGAATAGGTCCGACTCCCGGTATGGCAATGTACAGTCAACGGCACGTAACTGTTACATTTTTTCGTCGCAAAGTCGCCCGTAACGTAAATTAATAGAGTGCACTCGCTTAAAGTTCGACGTGCTGTCGACTTTACCGGTTTCTAAATTACGTAAAGTAAATTGTTACTGAAAACAGCAATACAGAGTGTTAAAGGATCGCCAACAGACCCGGAAGCCACGCATAATAGACACCAAAACAAAGTACTTTTTCGATAAATTATTGCTGGGAAATGATTTTGGTTTTTTAGGTTATAATTTTGAAAAATATTTTATCACGCAATGGACGTGTAATGCACAGAAGTCATATTGCGCAAGCGTAGGTATAAATTTATGTTACTTAAGCTTGAAGTGCCGATATTTAGAATTCGGAAAATTGAGTTTTTTTTTTTTCTAACAACCCGGGACTCTCTCGATGCGTTTTATTGGTAAATACAGTTGTAAATTTTTTTTTACGTCCGAAATAACGTAACTTTAAGAG
This sequence comes from Zelleria hepariella, assembly GCA_949319315.1. NCBI lineage: Eukaryota > Metazoa > Arthropoda > Insecta > Lepidoptera > Yponomeutidae > Zelleria > Zelleria hepariella. The sequence continues at coordinate 30,405,143 of OX439378.1, read as the reverse complement.
CCATACTTACTTCATGACCGTACTCAACAGTGCCGCCAACTAGTGAGCATTAAAACGGTAGCCCTCATTCCGCTTTAGTCTTTTCAACTTTCCTGCACATGGAACAAATCAATCGTATCGATCGGTGTGCACACACCTCAAGCTCGCAACGGCCGTCACCCTTATCGGTAGATAAGATAGGGATTGTCACTCAATTATTGTATTAAAATAATTAATATTTATTGAAGCCATCGAGTGGCGCTCTCATATATGCGGGGCACTATCGCGTTCGAGTGTTATGAGAATTGGAAAAATCACTGCCGATATGCGTCATGACGTCACTTAGGTAGTTGTTACTCGTGTGGTTTTTATCCCGTCAAAAACATAAATGTGAAAATGGGAGCCAAGTTCAATGTTAACTATATCTCGTGGTCATCGACTTCGCTGACAAAATAATTGAGATCTAAAAGGGTCGTAGAAATTAATGTGGATCTCATCTTTAATTAGGTACTTGGAATTTGGCATGTATTCAAAGATTTTAAGAGCATCTTCCTCTGCTGTGGTCAATGGCGGAAAACGTCACTTTTCTAGGATACTTTTAAGTTTACTGATATTACAACTTTAATGCAACATGACTAACCGTTGAGCTTTGATATTGAGCATGAGCATAGAAGTTAATTATAAGGCTTATTGAATATTCATGCTTTTGCTTCGGCTTCACTAGGAAACTTTTGAACTCATGGACATTGCGCTCATACGGTCAGCGATAGGCTCTCTTTACTTACGGGGACGCATTTAAAGGTCGAAGTTTAAAAGTCTACATTCAAAAAGTGTACGTTTAGACGTCTAAAATTAAAATGCCTAATGGTCATAACGCCGAAAGTCACAAAGATCATTGAAAAGCCGAAGTTCTAAAGGCCGTAATTCAAAATCCTACTTATTAATGCCTACTACCAAAACAGCTACACGTTTGGTGCGGTTTTGTCCGTTTCGAAGGAGTGGATACTAAAGAACATGCCTTTATCAAAATTATCAAAATGTTTTTTGATGAAAATGTTTTATTTTTGATCGTTACTTTAAATGTCGATATTTTTTTCTGGAATTTAAAAATGAATAACGTTCAAAAAGTTAGAAAGAAATATAATAAATTTAATTACAACTTCTTTACAATAATAACAATGGCAATCAATAGTTAAATAATAATAATATACAATACAATGTTTTGTACATTGTTACAAAGTACTCACTATTCACTATAATATTTCCTTGCAAAGACATAATTATGACACTTTTCTTCGATAAATAAAACTTTATAAACAATTACGCACTTAGTAGGTATTTTACAAAATTATGTTTCATAGGTATTTACAAAAATAATACTTACAAATTATAATCTGTGGCGTGTTTGTGGCATTGGCAACTTGGCAATAATTTTATCAGTGGATACGTAACATTTAACACGCTTAGGTTGTACGCCTGCCGGTCTTTTCGCTAGATACAGTGCGTTTCACGAAAGAATTCCCTTGGGTTGAACAAAAATAGTCCCTATTACATTGTAATAAGAGTTTCGTCAAGGGAAATCTTTCGTGAAACTCCCGCTTTCAACTGTCTTTTTTTTTCTAGAAAATATAGCTTTTTGAAATTAACCATCACTGTATAATACTGAAGATAACTGGAAACTACACTAAGTAGATTGTTACAGACCAAAAGGAACAAAAATTTGCTTTTTTAACCACTGACAAGAATTGCTAATTTGAACAGGGCAATTGTTTAATTACTTTATTCCTGAAAATGTTAACTTCTAAATGTAATTTCCAACAACTTTTGTTCTACGAATTTTCGAATAGCTCGACACTTTTTATTTTATGAACCTTTCTTATTCTTTAAAAGTTCGCATTTGTTACGAGTATTTCAGCGCCGTCTGCATGGCACGCTTTCATGTCCATCCACTTTCAACCTTTCTAGCCTCTCCTGCTCCTATTTGTCACTCCGCAACGGAAATAAATAAAAAAAACATTATAGAAATTATAATAGGTATACAGGGTGTTAAAAGACCGCCAACAAAGCGGGAAACCACGTATTGTCCTCATCATAATGAACATTTTTGCCCAAGGAACTATGCCTGGGAAATCAACGGTTTCCGAGATAATGGGGTTCTATGTCGGACTTTTCAAAACTTTTTTTTTGCTAAAATGTATTCAGTTTCTAGTTCTTAACATACCTTCTCAAGAAACCATATCAAAATTATGAATATTTCTTACAAAAATTGACGTTAAAATTGTAACCCGCAATGTATTCTAAACATCGGCACTTCAAGCTTAAGTAACATAAACTTATACCTACGCTTGCGAAATATGATTTCTGTGCGTCACACGTCCATCGAGTGATAAAATATTTTTCAAAATTATAACCTAAAAAACCAAAATTATTTCCCAGCAATAATTTATCAAAAAAGTACTTTGTTTTGGTGTCTAGTATGCGTGGCTTTCGGGTCGGCGGTCTTTTAACACCCTGTATTTTTTGTATGGAAAAATAAAATTGCGCTGTCACCAAAGACGTAGAAAAAAAGTTGTTGGAAATTCCATTGCGAAGTGGACCTGTTTCAAGAATTAAGCTTTCGAAAAATTACCCTGTATAGTTAGCATGGAGCCTTTGAACAGATTTGAAAAAATACTTACAGTTTCTCGAATAATAACTGTTACTATTATTTCTTCTGCAACAGGTGGCATGGCATGATATCATTCGTTAATTAAAGTAAACCTTCTAAGAAATATTGTCAACAACGAAAGTTCCAAGAATGTTGAACTAGTCGTAGTTTCAAAAGTAATTATGCAAACAGTCGCCATAGAGGCAGAGAGATGAGATGGAATATCTCGAGCGTTTTCAATTTATATTTTATGTATTTTCTATTTAGAAACGTTTTATATAAATTAATATTAATACTCGGAAATAAGTACACTCAAAGTCAACAGCGAAACAATCTTCACACTTGCTCTTATTTCGTATGCGTTATGTACGGGAAATTTTGCAACTAATGTGGATAAGGCGCTAAATACGGGTAAAACTGGGTAATTAGAAACCCGAGAATGAATAGAAACACAACTGCTATCATTCTCTATTCTAACTGATTACCTATCCGCTGTATAGTCGGTCACCAATAATTTTATGGTGGTCAAATTTTATTGATTGAAAGACTGAGGACTAACTATCGCAAAGTACTTTTTGCTTCCTAAATCCGCAATGTCTTTTCATTTTCTATTCATACTCCAGTTATACAGTAATCACCCCGATTTACGGTATTGCACACGGGCTAATATCTGGGAAGTACGAAGGGAAGGAGAAACCTCCGACAGTTGCGTGGATACGACTGCAAGGAGGTTGGCGCAACAAAAAAAAGGTACTTCATACTTCGTGGCACGACCACGACGGATCTAAATGTTTTTATTGCGGTACATAAATTAAAAGCCCTAAGTATGCCCAACCATGGGTGACGTTCGATGTGCTGGTTAGATGGATAGATAGAGAACGTATTCGGCATTCCCAAAATTTAGGCCCCCAATAACTCCATTTGATATTGACACAGATGTCAGCTACAGGATCCCAACAGCCTTTCAATCCCGAGAATTCAGGCCAATGGGGCTAACGATTGAGTGCGCGATATTGCATCTGAGACTAAGGCCCGGTTTCTGAATTGAGAATTTTGCTAAGCAAATACTTTACTATCGTTCTGTCACGCTCTATTGTGAGAAATCTGCAAAAGGCAGAACGATATAATATAGGTGCTTGCTTAAAGATTTTCTCAAATCAGAAACCGGCAGTAATTCTCTGAAAAGCTGGTTTCCCGCGAACTCGATACCATCTGAGCTTTCGTAATTACTTGCAATCCGAAATGCAATATTCATTGTACTTTATTTATAAAAGGGTCCGGTTCTTTACAAGTATAATCAATGCATTAAAATTAAAATACATAGAGCCGAACATAGATCCTTCTCCTTTTTTTTTGAAGTCGTTAACAAGAACTTCAGTAGGTACAAAACACGATACCTACATAACAATGTACATTTTATCACAAACAACAATTTTATTTATATTAATTGTACAACTTTTTAAAACCTTTTAGTATGGCTAGACAACTTATCTTTAATCTTCACTTAGATAATATCTACATTTAATACAAGGGGAAGGCACAACTAGAGCTGCGACGCCAGTGAAAATAATATCTTCTTTTTGGATGCATTTCTCGTTCTTGGCAGTGGCGGGATTTATTTATAGGTTCTAAATCTGGAATCTAGACCTAAATGGTCCAAAAAGATCTGGAATCCAGGTCCTAAAAATAGTTAAGCCTAGGGATTCAACGGCTCATTTAACGGCTCGTTTTTAGCAAAAAACGCATCCAAAAAGAAGATAGCTAATATGTTTTTTTTCATTGGCGGCGCTAGTTACGCCTTCCCTTTCGCTAAGCTTTGCTGTAGTCGTTTGAAAGTCCACAAGCGCAAACAATGTTCGCATCACTCAAGCTCTGAAAGGAAACCACTCCGGCACAACCTGTTTTCTTCTTGACATCGTTTTGGGGACAAACCTCATTCCAATCCATTAGCTATGTCAACGGGTTACCCTTTGTAGTCTGAACTAGCTGCTATGTCCGTGACTTCACTCACCAGTAACATCCGAACACACTTTACAGTTTTGTGTATAAAGACAGTAGTTTGGCGAATATGTGCATGGATTGCGCAATTCGATTAGTAGATACAATTATTGGCTTTTCAGAGGAAAAGCGTTTTCATAGAATTGTGAAGAGGAGGTGTGTAGGTTCTTCCAACCAATTCTATAGAGAATTGCACTATAGAAAACTATTTTCACCTACAAAACTACAAATAATAAATCCTTTTATTATTGGTGTCAATCGTATCTACAGAGTAGCTACCATGAGTGCGAAAAAGCTGTGCCGGACGTCTGCTGGACGTCTGTCATGTATCCTAATACTATAGTAGTATACTGCCGTGCTAAGAAGAAATTCGGCTAAGCGACAAAAGTGACTTTCGAGAAAAACGCAAAAACGTCGCGAAACTGAGTTTCTAAGTTATTTTCATAATTAGTTCAAGTTTATCAATTTTGTTTAGTAGAACATATTATTTAGCATCTATCTGCACTATTAACGTTAAAAACAAGTTAATATGAGTATTTTAAAATAGCTAATTTCAGGTTTTCCTTAGCAATTTTATTATTCTGTTTATATAAATACTACATTAAAAGACCGTTAAGTATACCTTAGCCGCTGTCTTGCGTATGATTTTTATAGTAAAATTATTAGCCTAAGAAGTTAAAGGCTAATCATAAGAAAAAAAACGGCAAACTGACTTAGCCACTGTTTAGCTTCTTATTTGATTTCAAAGTAGTTAAACTTTAAAACGTAATACAGCCGTTAAGTAACATAGCCGCCTTTTTTGTTAGTATTATATTTTTTTAATTAAAAGTTATGTGTAATTACTTATTAAAAAGACGGTAAAGTACTCATCTATTACGGGAAACCGTCTTTTTACTTAGTAAAATGTCGTTAAATAACTAAGTTATTTGGAAATAATTGGGGCTAAAGCCAACTTTTAATGGAAGTTTAGACATAAAAAACTAATGACATATTTTTTTAAATCTTTTATTTATGCAAAATCATCAGTTCAATTGTAATTTGTAATAGATATCTACGCATCATCATTGCGTTTTAGCAATCCTTAAACTAAAATAAAATTACTTACCAAGTTAAATCTTTTATGTTACTTGACAATTAAGTTTTCCAGATTTTGTGGAGCTCCAATAAGTAAGTGTATTTTTTGTTTTTATTACTTTCTTGTTTGTTTTCGTCTACCCAATTTCTTCGTCCTCTTTTCCTTTCTAATTTTCGATATGCTGCTCTTTTTCTTTTTTTTTCCGTTCAATTTTGTTTAATTTTCTTTTTCTTTGCTTAGAAGATTTTTTTTTCTCATTTTCACTCAGTTCTTCTTCGATAGCAATAATTAAATCTTATTCACTTTTATTTTTGTTGTCATCTTGTTTTTATATTTCGTGCGACATTAATGCATTCTCTGAATCTAGACGTGCATTTTTTAAATCTATGGTACTACATACCATACCTGGCCAATATACTTTTTCCATTCTTAGTTTTTGGTTGCAATTTTTTCCGCCTTTCCTCCAAATTGTTCACAACTTTCAGCTCCACGAGCGGCACAGTTGATCTTTCTTTTACTTTGACGTGACGTTGAGGTTGTTGGCGTCGACATTCTTGTGTTTGGCATAATTGCACCAAGTTTTTTCCTCGGTGCAATTTATACAAATCAAAACTCAAAAACAAATATTTTTACTCACTAAGTGGTCGTTATAACTTAGTTAAGGCGCGGGCCATAGTGAATCGCCCGCGCGCAAAAAAATATGCACAAATCGATTCCTGTAGGTATCAAATACAAGATACAAATCGAAAATGTTCACATATCAAACCCTAGAATTAGGTCAGACCTATCTAAAACAGCCAGTTTCGTGTTGACATCATAAACGTTTTGCTTGAAAGATATTTTGCTTGAACGGCGCACTTTTTTTCAAACAAAATATCTTGCAATCTTTTATGGATATCAACATGAAACTGGCTGTGTTAGATAGGTCTCACCTAATTCTAGGGTTTGATATGTGAACATTTTCGATATTTTTATTGTATTTGATACAGGAATCGACTTTGTGCATTTTTCTTTGCGCACTATGTCCAGCGCCTTAAGGCAAACATAACTTTAGTTAGGACAAAGAAATATGTTTTAGTTTGAATGTGCAAGATTTTAGGTGCAAGGACCCTATTGGAAAAAAAATATAGCGACCTCAAGTCGATAGGCGTGTCGATAGGTTCCCAGTAGAAGGACAAAACTGGGTTTTCCTCGTTTTTCTCCTACAACCTGCAAATTGAAACTATAGAATTAGATTCAGAATAATATTCTTTGCTCTGTAGGAACTAGAAAAAAAACATCAAAAGGACAGACAGCATTAATAAATCGTAATCGGAACCTACAACTAGAAAATTATCGAGACACTACTGCGTTACAGATTAAGGCCCCTGTACACTCACAGCTAGCGACACAAAGTAGGTAGGCACTTTGAAAATAAACAAATTCGTAGGTACACGACAGGCGACAGCACGTACACGTTAACACTTTCGTTGCAAAGTCGCCCGTAATGTACGTAAATAGAGTGCACACGGGAATCGAACCTGGGTCCATTGTTCTACCTACTGGGCTACCACTACTTTGCCTAACTAGTAAGATTAAAATAATTAATTTATAATTTGAAGAGACATAGGTACTACGCCGCAATACAAACTTTACTTACATGAATGAAGTAAGTTTTAAGTAGGTAATACCCGTCTAGTTATTTTGTTCTGCTCGGCTTTTTTACGCTTACTGTTAGAGATACCCTTCTTATTAAACCTACTGACTTACCGTATGTTAAGATTTGGCGCCAAAAAATGCGGTGCGCCGTATGCATGTGTAGGCGCGCTTCTCATGGTGTTACCACCCGTACTAATCGATCATGTTTCATTGTGCCCCTCTCCGCACCGCCGCACCGCCACGGCGTCCCCAGCGATCCAGTGTCCCACCGGTCGATGAAAATTACTTTGCCACTTTTTTACGTCGTATTGTGCTTTAGCCGTGTTCTGTTCAGCTTTAGTAGTAAATATTTTACAATTATCATAAGTAAAAACACCGTGACCGTGTTTTTTACAAGGACTTCGATTCATTAATACCACTATAATAATAGGAAAAAAATACGCAAAAGTCACTTTGCGGTTTTTTTTCGTATGATTGTTGTTTTGCCGCTTTCTTGCTTATGATGTCATGTTTTGTATTAAATATTTTACTACGTATTAAAAAAGTTTAAGCTGCTTAGCCGCGTTTTATGTAAGTATAAGTATTTTGCGGTTTTTTTCTGTAGTATAGCCTATAAAATATTATTAATAATACTAAGTAATATCATAGTTTAAGTAGTTTAACCTTGTTCTTGTCTAGTAATGTAAGATAACTACGTTTTTTCTTATGAAAACCCAAAAAACACTGCACTTAACCCCGAAAATGCTTAGCTTATCTCTCAAACGAATAACGATAAAAATATGATTCCAAGATGGGTCGATGCGGAATTGTCTGCTTATTACGCCCATGTTGATAACTCAAAAATGGCCATTTGTCGCTTAGCCGAATTTCTTCTTAGCACGGCAGTATAGTAGTAAACCAGATTCCATATGCCCAATAACACATCTCACAATCACAATCTCAATCAATCCCAACTCTATAATATCAATACGTCTTCTTCCCTTTATACCCTCAAAGGATTCTTTGTAAATTTGAGGATAAAAGAAGCTGTCAGCTGGTCAACAGAAGCCAGGATCCGTATGTTTAATGACGCATCTCCTATAGTACTTTTTCACTGCCCTAACTATTTCTAGGAAAGACCCTGGGCAGTTCCTTAAGTAAGTGATTCTTTGTAAAATTAAGGCTGTCCCTAGATCGGTCTACACTCAGCGGAAGCCACGCATCATGCATCTCTTACAGTATTTATTCCTGTCTTGTATATTCAGCTACCTGAGTCCTCTGCAGTAGTAAGCCACTGTCTCCAAACTCTTACTCTAGGAAAGACCCTGGGCAGTACCTTAAATAAGTGATTCTTTGTGAAATTGAGGCTGTCCCTATATCAGTCTACAATCAGCAGAAGCCAGGGTTCGTATGCTCAATGACGCATCTTTTACAGTATTTCTTCACTGCCCTGTACCCCCTGAGGGTGACCGGGGTGTCTTGAATATTCAGCTGGGTGAGTCCTCGGCAGTAGTAGGCTACTGCCTCCAGACCTTCGTCGCTGACCAGCTCACAGCCTCGCAGGGCCAGCTTCTTGAGGTTTGGACAGCATCTCGCCAGGATCTGGAAATAATGTGTCTCTAGTTAACAACTGGTGTCGTCATCCGACGTCGGAACTGTTAGACAGGATGGGGTGCTCCGCTGGTCCTTATTTAAAGTCCGGGTTTTTGTGCAGGAACGGTAGATTTATTGCAGACAAACAGTGTAGCAGAGTGACAGTATATTTACAGGAATATGGAGAGACCGATGGCCGTTTTCACCAACCACCCCTAATTTTTAAAGACCTTTTACGATAGCTAGCTTTTGTAAATGACGTGATGTACGAGTAAATGAAAACCATTGCGGCCGCAAGAGGTGGCGCGAGGGGAAAAAGGGAAAAAGGCCTATACCCAACAGTGGGCAGTTGTGACCTGATGATGATGAAATGACAACCATTGGTTTTATACTGACTGAGGCATAATCATTATCAAGGCATAATCCACATAATCACGAGGTGCCAGTATAAACATAAGTGTCTTACCTGCAGGCCAGCCTCAGACACGTCGGTGGCACCAAGGTCCAAGGCTCTCAACCTGGAACAGCCTCGAGCGACAGCTTCCACGCCGTCGTCACCCAGCGCTCCGCAGCCACGCGCGTTCAGGTATCGGATCTTGTAGCAGCGCCGCGCAAGCGTGCGGATACCGGAGTCTGATACCTGGTGGAGGGATGCAGCGGTATTTGTTAAATGCCCTGCTTATGCAAGAGCCTCATCACTCTAGCGAATTGCGGGCGGATGAGCCGTTTTCAGCACAAATTCACAATGCATTTCGTAGATGGCGCTTACAGGTGTGGCCAGAAGAACCGTAATATGGCAGTCAAAATTAATCTGGTGCTAAGAGAAATTTTACAGCCGTATTCCGGTTTTCTTCTATGGCCACGCCTGTAAACGCCATGTACAGGTAGCGTCACGAGTTATGAGCGCTGACCTTGAATGCGTAGAAGTCATTTTATATGGCAGACAGAAGGCGATTGTATGCGCAGAACTTTCGTCGAGAGCTCATAACTCATGACGCTACCTATATGAACTGCTTTCAATTTGATCTTTGAAAACGACTCATTGAGAGAGAATTGACAGTGAAGCGAATGGGTGGCTAGTTCGCCGCGAATTCACGACGTGCGATCCGCGTTTTGGACACTCAGTAACAAAATGGATTCTGACGACGATTCGTTTATTCGAAAATGCAGCAAACGAAAGCGAAAGCAGATGATACCTACCTACGAAGAATATGAGAATATCCCAGGGAATATGGGACTGGAACTAAGTGCTGTTCTAACAAACTAGTAAAAAATAATCCTAAAAAAATGCGACTCTACCTGCGAATTGGATCTATACTGAATGACTCAGGTTTTTTTGTTTTTCAATTTTTCATATGCATGAGGACACATTTTTTATTATTTGAACTTCTTTTATGGAGGGCATCCCGCTCTTCTTATAAATATTTTATACATAGTAGGTATTTTATGAGTAAAGGCATAACATTTCATAGTTAAAGTTATAAACTATAATGAGTTTTCCTCCGTAGTAGCTAACATCCAATGAAAGTAAGAAAGAGTGTTACACTTGCAAGTTAAATGATAGATGAAACGTCCAGTTTTAGTTCCCACTCTTTTCATTAGCAGACTGAGAACGAAATGGATACATTTTATTTCGTTTAGATGGCAGTACAGAATACTTTATATACACCAAAAATGTAAATGGCCCATCCAACATTGGTAGAAAGTTTTGGACCATTCAGTAAAGGTAAAGGTACAAAAGCTTTCGACACTACTTTTAGGGAATCACAAACAAAAAGGGAAATGGGCACGGGCAGTCGGGCACTCTTTGATTTTCACTATTAGACATTTTCTAGTGTATTTTTGAACGAGCGAGCGAAGCGAGCGAAGTTCTCCGAGTCTACTGGAACAATCCGGCGTTTGTATGTATGTATGTATGTATGTATGTTTGTATGTTTGTATGTTTGTATGTATGAATGTTCGTTCGACGATAACTTGAGTAAATTTAGTCGGATCGTCATGAAATTTGGTAGGCAGGTAAATGAGGCCAAGAGAATTTTTAAGTTCGAACATGAGCCAAATCGGTCGAGGGGTTGCTGAGATATGGGGTCGCGAGTTCATAGTTCGGGGCGAACCACTAGTTATGCTTGTCGCGAGACGATATACGACCCGATCATCACAAGAAGAAGTGCCTTTCCATGGCTACACAAAAGAGATGGACCCCAGGCGACTTGGATGACGAATGTCAATAAAGACTTGAAGGTCTCGGGTCTGACTGCTGACGACGCACATCAACGAAACAAGTGGCGCCTCAAGATTAGAAAGGCCAACCCCATGTACCTAACGGGAAGAGGCGAGGACCAAAAAGAGAAGTGATAGGAGACCTTTGCGAAGCAACGGAAATAACAAATAATTGAAGAACAATAGATAATGAGACTGGCCACGGCGTCGCGAGGCCCGTCTCAGCTCCATGATTAAGGTCTCCGAATGAGAACCGAAACTAGTCGGCTACACCGACATAATACAAGTAAGTTTAACCGTTTACGAAACACAAAATGTGCAGTGCTTACGAAAGTTTAAGTGTAAGTTAAGATTAGGCAGTGTTCGTGAAAATATAGGGTATGATCTCTATCCTCTTGGCAGACCAGAACTTTCGCACATTTCTACTTTTACTACAGCTCGTGGATACAGCCCAACAGCTAATTAACACGGAGGCCATTTAACTTTTAAAGTAACTCGACTGTGCCAACGCTGAATGGCTATTAAGTTTCTAGGACAGTGATACTGTATATTAAAGTTTTCTAGTGTACCTAAGTCGGCCAAGTTTTCCGTGCTCTGTTAGTCTTACGTCCGTAGAAGTTGAAGCTCATTTCCTGGCATACGATCTTCGGACAGTATCATACATAACTAACTAAGCGTCCTCCAACGTATGTACAAAACAAAAATGTATGCAACAAAAAAAACTCTGTAAAATCAAAACGTGATTTGTCCGTCGCCTCCAAAAGGACAAAACACGTTTTGATTTTTAACTCCTTAATTATACCTACAGCATCCTAGTGGTCACTTTACCCATCTTGAGTGAAGGTACAGTCAGCCACACGCTAGGATACCCCTTTTTGTTAGATTGGCGCCCTTACACCATGGAGTATCCAAGACTGTGGCCGACCGTACCACCGGGCGCTTTATAAAACATCTTATTAAAAAACTAAGGTCTTTGCATCTATGTAATGAGATGATTTATACATTGTGCAGTGGCACCTTCACTCACACTACATGGGTGACGCGACCACTCGGCGCTGCGGTGCCTTGGGACATTGTTTTAGATGAAGTAGGCTTGCCCAGCACCTATACCATCCTGACAACTTAGTCGGCCTAGCCGTCAGGAAAGAAAAGTAAATGCGTGTGGAGCCAACTAAGCCGCGGGTTTCCTCGCGATGTTTTTCCTTCACCGTTAGCGAGTGGTATTGCTACTACAAATTCACAAACATCTTATTACATACACCGTGGAATTTTAGTGGTTTTTATATTTGGAATTTTATCGGTAAAGCCGAAGGTATTTAGTTGCACTCGTGATTCGGAGCCAAATTCCAATATTTTACTTCAAAACGAGTGAAAAAAAAACACTTCCCAATACAAACGGCTATCGCCAATCGACAACATTTGTATGGAGAAGTGAATTTTTTTTTTCGCGAGTTTTGGAATAAATTTTGTAATTTGGCTCAGAATCACCAGTGCAACAAAATACCTTCGGCTTTAAAACCACTAAAATTGCACTCAGTATATGCAAAAGCATTAGTTTTGAGACATTGCATTCATTTACCTGAGTACACTTGGCCACGGACAAATATCGCAGCGCAGGCCCCAGTTTCGCCAGTTCATAGAGTCCAAAGTCGGTGACGCCGGCGCAGTCGGACACGCTGAGCTCCTTCAGCGCACAGTATGAGGGGATCCATCTTACTCCTGCATCTGAAACAGGAAAATTAAATTCAACGTCAAAGTGGTGGACTTACGATTCTTAGGCGGACTTGCGTCAGTCAGGGGTAGCCAACTAACTCTGAATTAATTTGACATTTCCATACAATTATTGACGTTAACTCAGAGTTAACTGGCTAACCCTGGTTGACGCAAGTGGAGCTTAGGAGATGAACCGACCCGAATAAGTTTTCAATAACCTAGCTTACTGTGCCAGCGTAGGCAGGTGCCTGTCGATGCGAGTTTTGTCTTTATTTCAATTTATATAAAAAGGTTACATCTCTATCTTGTTTACATTATAAAATATTTTTTTCGCTTTTCGCGTAGGTACCTAGGTACTGCATGTTTATTCGCTAACTCTTTCTAAACCACGCAACGGATGTTGATGCCGTTTTCACTTTCAGTTAGGATATTTTTTCACGGAAAGGTTAATAAATGCAAAACGGAGCGCACTTGCTTTTTTCCAAATTATTATTGCACCCGTGCGAAGCCAGGGTTGCTAGTTTATTTACAAAACCAAATCTTGTGGGCTGTCAAGTCACAGAGTAGGTATACCTAATTACAATAGTTACATCAAGTGTGATACTATAATACAATGCCGCTGTGGTACCTATAGGTATGCTCCGGTCAACCACATAGTAGTATTCTGTAACCACAAACTAGCCCGAGTAATCCCTGCAAGGGAAGAGAATTAGTCTCCAAGGCTCCAAGGGAATATATTAAAGTCCCCAACGTAAGTAGTGGTCAAATGAATCATTGGTTCTTATCGGATTTAACTTTACTTATTCTTTGTTCAGATCGCAAAATAAGGGCGATTAGGAACCTGTGTAGGTACCCTCGCTAAGAACTTCTCTCAAAGTTTTTGAATGATTGTGTTAGGTGGAGTTAATGCTCGAGATATGAAGTAGAACAAAGTTTTAATAAATCTACAATAAAAAAAAACTCCGTTGTTCGTGTCTGGGCTGAGAGCGGGGAGGCCTTTACCCTGCAGTGGGACAGCGTCATCATCATCATCATTTTCAGCCCACACTTGCCCACTGCTGGGTATAGGCCTTTTTCCTCTTCACGCCATCCTCCTCGGTCTCTAGCTGCACGCAACCATGGACCCTCTGTCCCCTTAGAGATGTCATACTGGTCACATAATATGTATAAGTCGCACGTCACATCGTAGGTCTCATTTTGACACGCCCGGCCTGGCTTTAAGCGATGTCAACTAAGGTTGGGGCATTAGTCCCTTCACCGATATGACCCTTAGGTACTGATGGCCGGCAGAGATAGGAACCTCATCGTTCAAATAGCTGACTTCTATAGCCAGTATTCAATGGTGATAAGGAAGGGATAGATATAAAGTAACAATCTAAAACCATTCCACGTATACTACCTACGCTGACCTGATTCTGAGCATAATTTTGTAGCCGGAGAGCATATGTAAATCTGGTCTTTTAGTGTCTAACATACAATCTACGACACTCAAGTCAAAGTTAATTTTCAGTTTATGTTTGGTTTACATTTTCATAATTTAACACACCCACGCCACGTCTACTCTACAGACATCATGCAGGTAGCTAGTGAAAGTTACCAACAGTCGTTGCTATTTTGAGACTCCTTTTGCGATTTATAATTAGCCGCCTGAAACTAAAGGTTGTAATGTATTTTGTATGTACCTAACCTCTAAAGGGAGTTGTATCCACCGATCCCGGGATCAGATGGTTGTCTCCACGGATCCCGTCGAGATGTCTCCACCGATCCCGGGATCAGTGGAAACATCAAAATTAAGTTAATGTTTGTATCCTGTGATACCGGGATCCGTGGAGACAACAATTAAATATATTTTTGTGGAAACTGATCACGCTGTACAGAAAGAAAAAAGATTACGGATGGACAAATTTTCTTTCGCGAGTTTTTTTCCGGAGTTTCGCAAGAAAAGATATTTGATGGAAAAGTACACACGACAGCACCTCGGAACATACACTCTGGTTCTAAAGTCGCCCGTAACGTAACCGATACTAGGTCTACATAAAGTCGTAGGTGCCTTATGCTCAATGCCTCAGGGTTCACATCATATGATGTGAGAGGTTGCCTTGCTTTGCCAATAATGGTGCCGAACTGCATGCAGAGCCGACCTACTCAGCGGCGACCTACGGCTCGCGCCATGCGCGTGCTGGCCGCGCGGGTCGAGGCAGCGCGCTGCAGCGTCCAACAGTAATAGTGTTATTTTGATATCCATCTGTCACGAGAAATATATTTTTCATCTCCTATGCTCGGAAAGTACGCTGTTACTTTAAACATGCAATCGTAGAAAATCCTTTTTTAAACCATTTTGCATTTTTGTGCGCTTCAAAATTTGAACTCGACGCCCTAATAAAAAAAAAGGAACTCCTTCAACTTGTAGCGTTGCATTTCTTTATTGTGTATTTCTTTATTTACATTCCAAGAATCAGAAAAAAAAAAACAGTAGAAGGTTCAACAAAAAAACAAAAGAAGAAAGGTTCAGCTGTCATTGTCGGCGGCCGCCTCACCCACGGCCAGCACGCGCATGGCGCGCGCCGTAGGTCGCCGTTGAGTAGGTCGGGCTCTGCATGCAGTTCGGCACCATTATTGGCAAAGCAAGGCAACCTCTCACATCATATGATGTGAACCCTGAGGCATTGAGCATAAGGCACCAACGACTTTATGTAGACCTAGTATCGGTTACGTTACGGGCGACTTTACAACCAAAGTGTATGTTCCGAGGTGCTGTCGTGTGTACTTTTCCATAAAATATCTTTTCTTGCAAAACTCCGGAAAAAACTCGCGGAAGAAAATCTGTCCATACGTGATCTTTTTTCCTTTCTGTACAGCGTGATCAGTTTCCACAAAAATATATTTATTTTGTTGTATCCACCGATCCCGGGATCACAGGATACAAACATTAACTTAATTTTGATGTTTCCACTGATCCCGGGATCGGTGGAGACAACTCGGCGGGATCCGTGGAGACATCCATCTGATCCCGGGATCGGTGGATACAACTCCCTCTAAAGTGTTCCACTGCTGAACAAAGGCCTCCAATTCTACCTACCTATTCTGGGCAACCTCTTACGGTCCCGGCAAACAGGTTGCCATCTCTGCTTTTTACGGGACCATGTGGGATCCAGTCAATCAGTGTGGGATCCAACCACTTATCTGGACTCACTCACGCGGCAGACGTCGTAGCCCCAGCCCCCTTAGCACGCTGGCCTTTTGTCTACTCTCAACTGTCACCTTAGCCACTGTTAAATGTCACCTCAGTAGTATTAAGTGGCTAAGGTGACAGTTGAGAGTAGGCAAAAGGTCAGCGTGCTAAGTCCCAAGTCGGCCGAAGTAAGGAGAATATGGCCAGGTGGGGATTCGCGGATGGCGGCGATTTGGACTGTTTGTGTGGTACCCCCCAAACCATGATCCATCTTGCATCATGCCCTGCGTGCCCCAACAACTGCACACAGGAGGACCTCATGACGGCTAGTGACGACGCAATTCAGGTTGCCAAATTCTGGGCTAAAACAGTTTAGATTTAAGTATCGGTTTTGCCATCGATACGCTAAGAAGAAGAGCGTGCTAAGGGGGCAGGTCTTGCAATATATGATCTAAAAGCTCGTCTCTGTTTGCTGTGACTAGAATATATCTCCTACGTCCGAAATTTTATTGGCACGATGCAGGATTTGTAGCGAGGCAGGGTACGTAGTAGTTCACTGTGCGCCCGACAGGTGTCGCTACAAGTAGGTGGCGCTGATTGAGAGCTCATATGTATTTTAGTTCTCACCTGTGACTAGAATACATCTCCTCAAGTACAAGTATTGCAGCGAGGGGCATGTGTGGAGGAGAGCGCAGAGCCCCGCGTCCGTCAGTGCTCCGCAGTCCGTCAGATCTATGGAAAAAAAATAAAAAATAAAGTCAGCAAGAAGCAATACGTTACAAAACTACTTAGTTTAATGTTATACTAATTGTATACCTATGTACTCTATGGGAGGCCTGCGCGTAGCCAGCTTCGCTTCGAGCCACGCCCATTCTGGCCAGTCGACGTTAGGGCAGCCTGCAAAGAGAAATGGTAGCTTAGATAACGCTGCAGAGATGAAGATGGCAAGGACTTAAGCAACTATGAAGGGAAGGATCTAGGAAGAATACCGCGCAAGACAGAGACCAGTAGCCATTACTTCTTGCGTCTGAGGCGAACACCCATTTCGGGTGGCTGGGCCAGCGCAGTACCTAGGTAAGCATTAAAAACTATGTAAGTATTAGTAAGTTGATAAAAGCCAGTAAAGTTCAAACAAAAATTAGTTAGAATTGGTACCTAAGTAGGTATGTGTGTGCCATATTCATTTTATCTCCAGAAATATTTTTCTTTTTCTTTTCTAAATAAAACGAGTTTTTTGCGCTTTTTTACTCAGGTTTTCAAGGGGGAATGCTCGATGATCGTTTATGTTTTTTTTTCTTAATTCCTTGATTTAATTTCATTGATAAGAGAAAAGAACCAGTTTTAAAATTAGTCGATTCGTTTTGCCTAATGTTGAGGGCTAAATAGTTTATTCACACTAAACTTCCGTAATCAGTCAGTCGCACGGAACCCTAAAAATACAAACTCTCCGGACAACAAAATGTTTACAACAGCCTGGGTTCCCCGATAGAGAAAAATATGGCTATTTGTTCTGCCAACTTTCCAACCCTAAAGTTGTTTCGAAACGAGTTATTGCAGCATCTTGAGTCAACCTCCGCGACCCACTCACTAACCGTGCGTGTAGGATGAAGGAAAACATCGTGAGCAAACAGGGTGTCGTGTCCGCTGTAGCGTCTTTCCATTGTAGGTACATTGCCAGAACGCACCCAGTCGAAACTGATCTGCTTTTGTATATTTTGGAATGATTTTAATCGCGTCTTTTCATTGTATTGTATACAGGGCCAGAACGCAAGGGTTATTAAACTAATCCTCGTCCTATAGAGGTTATTAGTTACATCATTAGTCCACAATGCGTTGTAGTGCAGTAACTTATATTATGGAAACAGCTTATTTTCGAAGATCATTCAAAATTACCTAAGGTTGTACGATCCACGATTATTACGTAGATTTGCATTCGAGATTTTGTATTCCAAAGTATACACGATTAATTTTACCTATACCCTTGGACCTGCGATGCAATGGAAAGACGCGTCGCCGTATAGTATCGACGGGATTTTCCTCCGCTTGTAAAAGAAAACTACCTGAGAATAGTGAAAACATTTTCTGAAATTACATCATCATCCGCAAATATCGGAAAGAGTTTGCAGAGGTACGCACTCATTTAAATTGGTTTACGCTTTAACAGGATTTTTGTGATGTCCGAAGTTATTTATTTATGTTATTGATATTGCTTTGTTTCGTTAAATGCAGACGGTTAAAATAATACGATATTTTTTCAATCCCATTTTTTTTTAAAGCAGGTTCTTGTAAGTATTTTTTAAATATTTATTTTTATTTAACTTTATAGCTTTATTGACTTTTAAGACGAATTTTAAAATTGGTTCGTTTCAATTTACTATGGTGATCCAGCACCATGAAAAACAAAGATGTCCCAGGCAAGCGTCTGACAGTTAATTTACTCAGATCTCAGCCATCTAGTGAATTCTAGCGTGCTTGAAAGTGCCACTAGATGCTGGATAAATTATTTGAATACATGCAAAGGATTAAGGCATATAAGGCCATTATTAGGTGCCAATCGGTTGCCCCTGAGAAGCAATTTTCAACAAAATTGTATGGTAAGCCGAAACGCAATTGAGGATAGTTTGCCGAGCTCACGCCCATACAAACGGAGAAGACGTTTTTCTAACGTTTGTATGGGCGTGAGAATGGCAGGAGCGCGATAGTCAATCCTCTTAAATGAAACTATAAAACCATTAAATTGACCACCAAGTCTCCACACTCATCAGCTCCCTCCAACACTACTCTAGATTTATTAAAGCGGCCCTTTTATCGTCGGCTTCAGTCATAAAAAGGGCACACTATATCCAGCAAACGATCGAAACCGAGTGCCAGGACCTATAATTATACGATAGGTCTTGCCGCCTCGGCTTGCGCTTCGGTATTCTGCGAGTCGCTCCATACTCACCAGTCAAGTCCACATGCCTCAAGTCGATGAGGTTGGTAAGTATGGGCGCCAGGGCCCTGGCATCCATACTGGTTGAGCCGGTCACGGCCAGATGCGTGAGGTGTCTGAAGGTTACTGCCAGGAGCTGCGCCGCTGTCACTGTCACCTGGAAAATACAAATGAGGAATGAGAACAGCTGTCAGAACAGAACTGATAAAGTAAGTAAGTAGGTAACTCTTTATTGCACAATAAAAAACATTTTACAAATAAACATTTTAAAATAACAGTACAAATGGCAGTCTTTCAGTTAAAAGCGACTTCATCCAGACAACCTGTGGATGGACTGAGCAGCTACCACGAGTGCTTACTGTGACACTGAAAGTGATAAGTTGGATAAACCACCTTACTACTATAGTATTAGCATACATGACAGACGTCCGGCACAGCTTTTTCGCACTCGTGGTGGCTACTCAGGACTGAAAGCGGAAACATGGTAGCAGCAGATGCATAACAAGAATGTGATGCTCAATAAGAATAGGTAAACGATAATAACTCTACATTGGGACGGAATACCAATGCCTCTTTTAGTTTAGTACTAGTTGTGCCCGCGACTTCGTATGCGTTTTTACACATTTGACATTTAATTTAAATTCGACTGTGGAGGAAAACTCAAAAGGAAGGCTTTTTTTTTAACCCCCGACCAAAAAAGAGGGGTGTTATAAGTTTGACAGCTTTGTGTGTGTGTCTGTAATAGGTATGTGTTTATGAGGGTGTGTCTGTCTGTGGCACCGTAGCTCTAAAATGGGTAAACGATTTGGAAGCTTTAGGTTTTTTTTTTTAAATTTGAAATCAGGTTTTCTGGCGAATGTTCTTAGTTATGTTATGTTTTGTCACAATTGGTTCAGCTATTTATTAAATATGCTTATTTGAAGCTAAAATGTCGGGAGTATTTTAATTTAATAGTTATTATTTCTTGACTTGCGGTAGCAGGGCTCAAAAGAAAGCAATAGAATAAAAACCCTAATCTAAACCATTAATTTATAAATTTAATAATAAATATGTATTGTTTACATTAAGGTATCGCCCGTGATAAGATACCAGGAAGCTTAGCATAAGAATTGCTTAGGAACGAAAGGGGTTTATATGTATCTCCCTCGACGTAGAGTGGAATAGATAAAGTTATAAGCCCATAGATAAGGTCTTACTCATTCTAAGCCAGCAAATAAAGCATACGGCTAATAACTCTGCCTATCCCGCTCAACGGTAAACAATCGTTATTTGTTATGCAAGAATGCAAAATTATTGTTTGCGGCGAGTGCTTGTAAAGAATACCGAGCGGTTTCAAAAGACCGCCAACAAATTGGGAAACCACATATAGTCCTCATCATAACAAACATTTTTGCCCAAGGGACTATACCTAGGAAATCAACGGTTTCCGAGATAATAAGGTTCCAAGTCTGACATTTTTTTTTCGGTTTTTTTTTTCAGAAATGTGTTTAGTCTCACGTTATTAACATATTATCTTCTCAAGAAGCTATATCAAAATTATGAATATTTTTTACAAAAAACGAAGTTAAAATTGCAACCCGCAATGTATTCTGAACATCGGATAGCCTAGATTGTGCCCAGAACCAGGACTTATCACGGTCCTAAATTTGACTGAAATCTATTCAGCAGTATTCGCGTGATGTTATATTTTCAAGGGCAGGGTTTTCCAACCTGGGTCCGCAAACAAGATCTAACAACGTCCTAGGAATTCAGTTGTAGCGATGCTCATAGACATTTTGAGGAATGCCTAGTCAAAAGGTTAATAATCTTTTGTATTGATACTTTGTGCATAATCAGTGTTTTTATGTGTCTGCGGATTATGGCAAAAGCCCGCCTTTTAAAAAGGTTGCGATATTTTTTTTTATTCAGTTGAGGAAGAAAAATAGTTGGTCCGTTTCAGTTGGTCGGTTTAGTTGATCAGAATGGAAGAAGGGATGTTTTATTTTATACGTAGAGATGGATGTTACGGATTGTTGATTAATCGGATCACAGTAAACGCCTCATTATTTTTCTGCGAGGAAAGTAAAGAAAAGGTTTTAATTGTCACGGTCGTGGCATTGCATTCTCCACGGCTGATTCCGTTCTTTCCATTCCCATGGCGCAACTGGAACAATGACATGGGAAAACGAACGAGCGTTGATTACAAATCGCCTCAATTTGTACGTTGCAAGCGTTACTTTTGTAAAGAATTTTCTTAGCAGCTACGTGCCTCATGTTAAAGCCACCTTGACGGAAAATTTAACCCTTGACATAAAAAAAAACTAAACAGTAAAAACTGCAAAAACTTCCCTGAGAAACACTGCTCTCGTATTATTATGATGCAGTTGCCTGGCAAAATAGTACAGCATTCCTACTAAACAACTGTTGGTGCGCACCGAACTGTGAACTCGCGATGTGTAACTTTTTGCCAACATCATTCGTGCAGGCGCGTGCGCATTGCATTATAAAATTTACAACCCCCTATC
Organism: Zelleria hepariella; assembly: GCA_949319315.1. Classification (NCBI taxonomy): domain Eukaryota; kingdom Metazoa; phylum Arthropoda; class Insecta; order Lepidoptera; family Yponomeutidae; genus Zelleria; species Zelleria hepariella. The sequence goes on along the minus strand of OX439378.1, from coordinate 30,383,693 downwards.
TCGGCAACCCCTCGACCGATTTTGCTCATATTCGAACTTATGAATAGTTTTATTTTCCCCACTACTGGAGTATTCTTAACACACACAGTTTCTTGTCCTCCACTCTCGCAAGGCTAGCACGCAGGGCCCAGCCCGAGCGCCGACCGCCGTCAGACCACAAGCATTCGTAGACCTTCGTCTTCCTATAAGAATCTTGACAGTACAGACAGTATCCAACCCCTTTATATCTCTGCATACCACACAGTTTCTTGTCCTCCACTCTCGCACGGCCCGGCCCCAGGGCGGCGATCTCGAGCGGCCCCTGGCCGCGCGCACCCGCCGCCAGACCTCCAGCCTTCCTACACCTACGCCTTCCTACAAGAATCTTGACAGTACAGTCAGTATCCAGCCCCTGTTAACTCTGCTTACTACACAGTTTCTTGTCCTCCACTCTCGCACGGCTTGCATGCAGGGCCCGGCCCTTGCGCCGGCGCACAGGGTGGTGATCTCCAGCGGCCCGGCCGCCGACCCACCACCAGACCTCCAGCATTCCTACACCTACGCCTTCCTACACGATTCTTGACAGTACAGCCAGTATCCAACCCCTTTATATCTCTGCTTACCACACAGTTTCTTGTCCTCCACTCTCGCACGGCCCGGCCCCAGCACCGACGCCCCGCGCGGCTGCCGACCCACCGTCAAGCATTCCTACACCTTGGTCTTCCTATAAGAATCTTGACAGTACAGCCAGTGTCCAGCTTACCACACAGTTTCTTGTCCTCCACTCTCGCACGGCTTGCACGCAGGGCCCGGCCCTTGCGCCGGCGCACCGGGTGGCGATCTCGAGCGGCCCGGCCGCGCGCACCCGCCGCCAGACCTCCGGCCGCGCCGTCAGCCGCGACACCAGCCGCGCCCAGCGGCGGCACACGCGTGACACGCGGCACAGGTCCGACACCTGGAATGAGAGGAAAATGATCTGTTAAGACGTCCCCAGGGACCCTCTCAGCAGCCCTCGCAGTTTTCAACAATTTCATTGATATCCACAGTTGAATCATTCTGTTACAATGAAATAAAAGGTTGAGAAGTGCAAGCGTGAGGGCTGCAGACGTCCAGGGCATCTATTTTATTGGGATATTCTAGACTGCAAAACGACGTGTTTTCCAAAACACAAGACCAAAGAAGAAGAAGGATTTTTGTTTTGCTCCAGCAAAACAAAAATCCCGGATGCTAGAACTTGGTTTGGTGAACTAGATTGATGTGGAATTGAGCCCTATAGCTCTCTGCATTCTAATAAGATAGTGTCTGGAGTATGAGCAGGATTTGAGCAGGCAAGCTAGTGTCTTTGTTATAGACAGCACGCCATCTCTAATATTTTCTGGTACTTCAATAATAGGTAGTCTCAATAGAGTTCTTCTGTGTCACCACTATTCACAGCCACTTATTTTTCCTCCAAATAGGATAGTATGTTAGACCAGTGCCCTTTGGTGGTGAATGATTCTTACATCCAAATAGGACAATACTGTGGAGCCACTGAGCGAGAGCCTTAGCGTATGGCAGGTATCTACGCTTGCATTGGGTATCTCTACATATATGCCCTGCTGATCCAAAATGAGTCTTACCTCCAAATAGGACAGTATGTTGAGCCACAGCGCGTCGCTGAGCGTATTGTCTCTTCTCCTCCTCGGCGGGCCGCAGTCAGCCAGCGTGTGGTAACCCTGGTCCAGGCTGAGCTCGCTGAGGTCCGCCGCGAGCGACAGGGCCGGCTCAGGGGGCGGAGGGGGCCGCCGGCGAACCCCCGAGCATGCGGGCCCGGAACAGCTGCCGCTCGACATGGTGGGCCTGGAAGATATAACAGGGGATCTATGACTTTTCTTGGTGAAGGAACTGGCCTGTGACCGGAGTGCATGGAGAGTGCTGCACCGACAAGAGTCTAACTCTTAAATATAATGATGATAATATGACTGTTCTTATTGTCCGATCCTCTTCTATTCTTTCTTCTAAGATTACGAATCACATTCAAGTTATCCTGATGAGCAAGATTGAGGGGAAACGTCGTGCTGGTAGAAGAAGAAAGGCGTGGCTCAGAAACATCAGAGAATGATGGAGATAGCCACCGTTGAACCTCAATTTCGTTTTCCAAAATATAAAGAGCTCACCAACCTCCATTAGTGGAGAGGCACGCTCTAAGAAGAAGGGATTAGGGGACCTTCTGGACGTCGACAAATTGGACGCCCCAAGTATCGCTGGATTGACGAAGTCTCAAAAGACCTGCGCGACCTCCAGGTGGGAAACTGGGGGGAAGTGACGCAGTTTATCAATCACTGTTTTATCAAAATCGGTTCAGCCGTTTAAGAGATATTCTAATTTGAAATAAAAAATGTCAGTTGCAAAAGTTCTAACCAGTGCAGTGCCAGTGTCTGTCAATAGTGCCAAGTGCCAATGTACCTATAGAGCCGTTTTGATCAAAACTTTTTCTGAAAATATTGTAGCTTCGAGAAAAGTATGGTACGGCCGTGCCGCTTTTTAGCTCGACTTGGTGGGGGCACAGCCGTGCCCCCAGATTATGGATTTCTAAGTTTTAGTTCAGCAAGACATGAAAATAACCGGGTCACGCTTTCAAAACAGTTTCCAGCAACAGTGAGGGAATAACAAAGTAAGTTTGTACAACATTAATATTTGTATTCTACAGCATCTGACCCAGAAATAAAATAGTACAACAACTCCATATTTAGCCCTTATCTTCTCTATGCTAATCCAGAGTGTTGTAAATCATTGGCTATAGGCAATAGCCAGCTGAAATGTAAATGCGATCCCTCTGAATATGGATAGCGCCAGAGACAATCACGAAATCAAACTTAGCAAAGATTCAGTAGTTGGGTTCAAGTAGTTTTGCATTAGAGCCTTTGAAATGTCACTTTATTGATTTAGTGCAACCAAGTACGCATTGTATTAGATGAGCTTACAACACCTACATCTATTTAGTTAAATTACTATAAATGCTGAGTCGCAGGCGATTAGTACATTTTAAGTCGACATTAGATTTCTGTCCCCTGCGATTTTGGTCGACCGTTTAAATGGGGTGACGATTCGATTTTCACAGGCGATTCGATTGGTGACTAGCACGGCGAAAATCTATCCGTGTAAGTGAACCATTAGACTCATTTAGTTAGCGTGAGTCATAGTGACCCTGAATAAATCATCCAATAGATTAGGGGTCTAAGTTTTGATTATTTCCCTACAAGTTAATATTACGTATCCAAGCTATAATAGCATCCAAATGGCGAACCTTACCTAGAGTTAATTCAAACATCAATAAGCAGGAAAATAACACACCGCGAATTGAAAACCCATAATGACTATATTGTTTGATTTATTTGACTATTGTGCATCTGACCGGCCAGTTTAACTTGACACACAGCATTTCATACCTTAGCTCTTATCCCAAAGTTTTAAAGATTATTTTGAAGTTGGTCGGGTGTCTGTTAAGTGGGTTGCAGAACGGTATAGTAATGTAGGTCAACAGACCTCTTGAGATATGGAATGTGACACCTATTCTTCAATACTTGTGATTCAGAAACCTAAACATCTTTAGGTACATTATTGAGGAAAAGTGTTCCACGTTGAGAAGTTGAGTTTCCCAGAAATTGAGTGGAATCCATTTCATCTTCAAGAAAAAACCAAAAAAGCACTGCCAAGTGCATGTCTTACCGACGGTTTTCTCCGTACACAATAATAGGTAAGTATTGTTTTATGTTATGGATTTATACAAAGAAAATGCTGCTTCGAATTGATAAGGATTTTCATCGCAGTTACACATTACAATGGTTTGTATTTTTTTGCTGTAACTGGAACTACTGGAACGATAGACTGAAGGGATTGTAAACTTGTACAGCATTCGCAGTGATTGTCGTAAAACCTCATAAGTCTCATAACATAACATATTGCTGGAGTCTCAGACGGTTTACCTAGTTATTATTATTGTCATCACGTCTATAGTCGTCTACTCAAGATCGAACTCAAGTTTAAAACGTTATCTCCCGTAATAAAATGTTCGTCTAAATTTTACAGAAAATCGGCGTGGACATAAACCTTCAATCGAGGCTAATCGAGCCAATATGTATCAAGTTAGCAGGCGCCGGCGCAGTCAAACTCTGCCCACGTGCCGCCCTTCGCGTGCCTCGGTTTGACGCTTATTCGACTAGTTTAGTACTCCATGTTTGGACCGAGACAGCGCCTTATAAACTTGAGGAGACTGCTCGTAGTATTTATGAGGAGGAAAGCTATAGAATACCTTAAACTAAAGGGTGATTTTTAGTCAGTGAAAAGTGAAAAATAGTAGACTCTACGGGGAATTCAAAATGCGCAACAGTTGGTGCTTAGAAGTGAGGAAACAATGTTTTTTCCGAAAATTTTGTTCAAAATGGCTAGTGGAGGTTCGCGTTTTCGCTTACAGAAACTGTATTACAATAATTAAAATCGCTTCATGATATTTTGGCTAAATGCCTGGTCCAAAGATTTTTGTTTTGTGACATCAACTTGTGATGTATGACGTAAGCATTCACAAAACAGTACAGGCTTCTGAAAACAGAGGTATAGAACATTTTCAGGAACAAGGTGCAAACGTGGAAGCGATTGCGACGCTCTTTTGTCTCGCAAAACTATTGAAAATTGAGCAAAAATAGATAAGATCTTTCAGATAGAGCAGGGATCCCATAATGCACACTATTGTCTAACTAATGGCTTGTCTTTATTTATCTAGAGAGAGACCGTCTCCATTAAACAATGATGCTTTAAAGGTCTGAAGAGTGAACACTCTACAGGGTGCACTCTAAGTTGATAGCGGAAATTTAAGTAGGCTGTCTACTGATCACTACAAACAACTTGTACTAGGTGGCGAAAAAAATAGAGTGAAAAAAATATCAGCTGTTCCATACAAAAGGTCGTCTCAGTACTGCGCCAAATGTATGAAACAGCTGATTTTTTTTTTCTCCATTTTTTTCGCCACTTAGTACAAGTTGTTTGTAGTGATCAGTAGAAAGCCTACTTAAAGTTCCGCTATCGACTTAGAGTGCACCCTGTAGTAGGTACTCTCTTTACCTCTTCGTCGACTATTCTTTAGAAAGTCCTTGCTAAAATTGTGGCAATAGCAATGGAGCCAGGTGAATTAGAATGCACTATAAAAGGTTCAAAGCAAGTCTCGCTAAAGTTCTCCTTTTTTGTGTTTCAAGGATGGCTTGAAATTCCAAAGAAAAGTTGCAGCTTTTCGGTTTGAAAAGTTCTTTGGCATCACTTAGGGTTGCATTAATAGTCGTCATATGAAGCTCGAGCTCAAGTAGGTGATCTCAGAAAACCAAAAATGCTAATGTCAAGCATTGGCTAATGTCAAGCTTGAGTAGCTGTCAGTATATTATTAGACACTAGCTTGAGCTTGACATTGACATTAGCCAAGGCTTGACATTAGCATTTGACTTTTCTGAGATCACCTACTTGAGTTCGATCTTGAGTCGACGACTATTAATGCCACCCTAAGGCCTGATAAACATAGGTCTTAAGTCGGTGATTTTGTTTTCTGAGTTCACCTACTTGAGCTCGATCTTGAGATGACGACTATTAATGCCACTCTAAATTTTGCTTGAAGCACTTAGTCGAATTTATATTATGTAACGAAAATCGATGACAAACTTATTTATTGCGTATGTTACATTTCTACAACTTATTTTATATGCCTCTACTAACTCTCTAAACTCTTTTCGATTTCCTATTCATCACCTTTACCTAGGTACATCCAAATCAAAAAGAAAAACGCATGAATCTAGTTTCTTCAAAAAATACTTATGGCATAATATACTAACTACCCATTTCTATATTCCATAATCTATTACAGATCATGAAAAATATTTTATGTGGAAACTTCATACCTAATCGTCGTTTGCATGCTGAAGATGCGTACTTCTTGCGCTTTCTCTCTTTTACCCCCTAGAAAAAGATAGCAAAACAGTGTTTTATCGCATCCCAACAATTCTGAACTAAGGCCTTGTACTTGCCTTGTTATTTCACACACTCAAAGAGCATTATTTATCTAAATAACTTTTCAAAGCACCTCCGGGCGTAGTTTCTCCTCGACTTTTTTCTCCCGGTCCTCGCCTTATTATGGCTGAGGTAATAAGCAGAACCACCAACTAATTGAGTGCCGGGAAACGTAATTTCTACTTCCACAATGACCTTCAGCGATGAGTGAAATAGACTGCAAGGGCCACTTTCACCAGCTGATAGGGTAAACGAAGCCTAGGTTCTGTTGCCGAAACGAAAACCCGCATGGCCCACCCTGTACAATTTTTTTTACTGTAGTTCTTGATGGAGTTATGTTATAGAGAATATCTGAACTAATAATATAATAAGTAAAATTTTGGAACTAAGATAGGTACTTATTTTAAACCTTTTTAACGCTCATTCCAGTTTGTAAGAAAAAATCTTGTGCCTTGTGCCTTTAAAGAATGGAATCCCAAATGGAATGTTTTTTAAGTTTGATTAATTCTTTTCAGGTATTTTTTCAGAACGTGTCTAATCTAGGAAAAGCGATCCCAAAAACACTTAGGTAGGCGTTTCGAACTCAAAACTCAAGAAATTATTTTTAGCAAGAGTTTCTGCAATCACACAGAATGTGTTCCATAGGATCTGGCGCCTCTTATAGACTCTGCAGAAGGAAACATTAGATAGGCCCATATCAAGTAGATGTCAATCGGGGTGTATCACAACAAAGATTAAATCAATGCTAACTCCCCGTTGATGCAAGTGTGCCCTAGTCAAGCGGAGCAATATTTTATAGAGCAGGGTATTAAAATTCGCAACAGGCTGAGTAGTATATCAACGTCCCACCTTAACGGCCGTACGTATCTTTTGACATAGCTTCACCATTAACCAATATACCTAGGTGCGGGGCGGTCGCGTAAAGTATGATGCTTGCGTACCTAGCATAACTCTGCCCTAGACAGGGACATTTTGAAATAGCTTTATTCCTGAAAGACGTTCATTCTTAATGTGAAGTCCAACAACTTTTGTTCTAAATATGCACACGTTCTGGAGTTTGCAAATTAGTAGACTCGTGTGTTACTGTGGTGTACTTACTGTACAAACATATTAATGGAGAGTTTACCTATTAGCATAATATTATAGAACTTTCGCAACCGAACTTTTCGAATCCCGTTCTTTCAGCGACCTGCCAGTAAGTATGAAGAGATTAAATCTATTTACGACTTCGCCAATCTAATTGCAGTCAACACATTCTGATTTAAACTTTAATGTCTCGCGTTAAGAGCTTTTCGCGCTGCATCATTTGTGAATTATGTTACCTTCAAAGTTAACTTGCCATTTGATGACGCTTTTGGTGATCTGGCCCGTCTAACTTGTAGTGAGAAGGCTAGGGTCTCCATTGTGTGGTTGTTTGGCAACATTATGCATGGATTTGTGATCTATTGTGGATATAAGACACGGCGACACAACGGCGCCTTTTGATTTAACGTGGTTTTGAACGCACCTATGTTTTGGGGCCACGGAATAAACCCAAATGCTGGTAGGTACCACTGTTGGCACCAACATAGATATGTAGAGATAGAGAACGCTTATTAATAAACATTAATAATAAAATAAATTCATTAATTTAGTGCATTATTTGATTTATCATCTGGGCAATAAATTAATTATCTATTGTAGAGGCAATATTTTATGGAAACAGCAGATTTTTTTCTTTACCCCCATCGTAAAACTTGTTTTGATGTATAGAGATTAGAATGAGTGGCTTACCCTTTGGCCAGACAGTCTAGATTCTTACACTTTCGTTGCCAAGGCACCCGTAACGTTAGTGAATACAGTGCACGCGTGTAAGCGTCTACGTGCTGACGTGTATACATATAATTATATGGATAGATACCATATTAAATTGAAATCTATTGCTTTGGAATAGAGTCCAAAACAGATGGAAATATAATAGTAGCTATGCCTGGCCTTAGGCTTGTTTAGCTATCGAATTCGGTTGCACAATATGGGATCATCGACGATATTTAATTTTTATTTAAATCACCAACTACAAAAAAATTAAAATACCCCCGACATTTTAGCTTCAAATTTGCATATCTCATAAACGGCTGAACCGATTTTGATAAAACATGTCTTATAATACTCGCTAGAAAACGAGCTTTTAAATAAAATAAAAACGCACACAAATCGGTTCACCCGTTTAAGAACTACGGTGCCACAGACAATCATACAGACACACAAATAGCGGTCAAATTATAACACACCTCTTTTTGTATCGGGGGTTTTCACAATTCAAACAATTCTCAGTGCGGAATAAAAATCCTCCACGCGAAACTACCTATTGAAAAAAGCTCCCGTTTCATTTCCGCCTCATTGCAAACAGTAGTGTGGTCGCAATATTAAAAACCACTGCATAAAACCATGTTCACACAAAATAATCAGACTCATGGTGTTTTGCATGTTTGTGTCTTTTCCTGGATTCTACCTTCAGCAGAGAATCCAAAGTAGTTCTCTATGATTTTTATAAAGCCAAAACATATCTAAGACACTCGCTAGAAAACCTGGGGGTCTACCGGCTAAGACGAAGCCGATTACCATTGGCGAAAATCGAAGTTCGATTTATGAAAAATTTACTGCCAGCACAAGTCTGTGACTGCCACCCACTTCATTTTACTGACACCTAGTTCATTTTACTGCCACCCAGTTTATTTTTCATAAATCGAACTTCGATTTTCGCCAATGGTAATCGGCTTCGTCTTAGCCGGTAGACCTCCAGGTTTCAAATAAAAACAACCGCATCCAAATTGGATCACCTGTTCACCTGTGCCACAGAATATACAGACAAACAGACACATACACAATATAGCGGTCAAACTTGTACCCCTCTTTTTTGGTCGGAGGTTAAAAACAAAGTCGCTTCCCGCGTCTGTCCCTCTGTACCTACTTTTAAACTACGCAACGGATTTTGATTCGGTTTTCACCACGTTTTCACTTTCATTCAGATAATTTCTTCCAAATGTTTTAAAGCTACAATATGTGCATGTTTTATTTACGTAAATTATTTTAAAAAGTCCGGATCGGGTCGCTAGTACACACGTCAGAGTGTACACTTTTGCTGTAAAGTCGCCTGAAACGTAACCGAGTAGAGAGCTAGCGTGTAAGGGTCGACGTGCTCTCGTGTGCATAAGCAAATATCTAATGCTGCCTATCTCCTAGCCACGCGCTTAAAACACGACTGACTGCCCACTCGTTGCCCTTGCGAATACCTACGAGTAGTTGCGGTTTGCGACTAATTCTAGACATTGCCGACTAATATTACCAACACTAGAATAAGATATTACCATAGAGCAGGATTCTACAGGGTTCAATCGAATTCGATAGAGAAACTGTAGATAAGCAGATTAACTTGTGGTTTATTAGTGCTCATGTGAACCTAATAAAGTATTTAACTTTCAACTCATCAGTACACACGACAGCACGTCAGAGTGTACATTTTTGTTGTAAAGTCGCCCGTAACGCAACCGAATAGAGTTCTAGCGTGCAAAGGTCGACGTGCTATCGTGTGTACAAACAACTTTACTATGGAGCCAAAAAATGGGACCAAAAATATCAGCTAATCGTTGCAATGCTAATTGTCTTAAAATGTTGTCTTTTAAAGGTGTCGGGATTATGATTGTGATTCGTGATCGCGACTTTAGGACGGAATTTTCTAAGTTTTAAATCACAATCGAATGAGTTAGGTACATGTAGAACAAATTAAATGACATTGAGTGAAAGATGTTGAAATTTTGTTCACTCAATATACTTCAGAAACGAATTGCAATCATTCCTATCCCTGTCGCTTTAAACGAAAGCTCCTCTCGAAGAAATGCAGTCTGAAGGTTGTCAACACCCTTCAAATGTTAGTCTTTCAAGCAAAAAAATAATCATCAAAATTGGATCACATAGAAAAACTAGAAAAAGTGCTGAGGAAACAAACATAAAAAAATACGGGTCGAAGTGAATGCCTCCTTCTTTTTTTTAAATCTGTTAAATAAACTGCAACATTCTTACGGAAAATTACAGCAACTAGAACGTCAAGTCAGGAATCGGCATTGGCCTTTAGTCGGCGGACGAAAAAAACATGGAAGCATTTTTTCAAGCTAACCCATCCTCTAAAATCGGCACACGCATCTACTCGCGCAGATAGCTTTGTTAAAAATATTACCAATACCAATAAGAAAACCATAAACTCCGTCATTGGTGGATATTTTTCGCGCTATTGATGTTATTGGACATATTATACATTCAGCGTCAAACTGACGTCTTCTTTAAGGGTAGACGATAGCAACGTGGCGGGAAATTCAAAATTTTTACAGTTTTTTACATTTTGTAGCTAAATTGAGCTATTTTTGTTCAGCGATTTTTCGTTCGCGGCAATAACAGAGTATTATTTTCATTATTGTAAACAAAAGAACAACAATAATTCAGCCGATTATGTGTTCTGGTCTACGACAAGTTTTTTGGACAGTGCCACTGCTTCGTAGACCAGAACAAATAATCGGCTGAATTATTGTTGTTATTTTGTTTACAATAATGAAAACAATACTATGTTATTGCCGCGAACGAAAAATCGCTGAACAAAAATAGCTCAGTTTAGCTACAAAATGTAAAAAACAGTGAAAATTTTGAATTTCCCGCCACGTTTCTATCGAACCACTAAAATCGTGAGAGGAACCATCTGTAGACTCCGCCCATACGAGAACCATATGCATTAGGTCATTTCTCAGGGCTATTGAGATCTCCATATTTTCTTCTGCTCGCTGCCTTTAGTTGACTCAGTCTCAACCATTTTTGCTTCCAGACAGCAAGTGGCTCAATAAAGTACAGTATTACTAACCGTATGCAAGGAACGAGACGGGCCAATATAATCGATTCGCATGCAAATGGCTTCATGCAACGGGGTGAAGTCGGTTTTTCTCACTCCAGCACTGGCTTTGCATATCTTATGGACATATCTTTTAGTTTTTAACCCCCGATCAAAAAAGAGGGGTGTTAATGTTGGACCGCTATGTGTGTCTGTCTGTGGTACCGTCCGTAGCTCTTAAACGGGTGAACCGATTTGGATGCGGTTTTTAAATTTGAAAGCTTGTTTTCTAGCGAGTGTTCTTAGATATTTTCAGTCCACTGTGTGACGCTTTAACGCGCATTAGTGCAGCACGCGTACTAATCCTTCAAACGACATGCTTCAAAGTGTGAAGCGAGCCTTAGTTGTGGCTATATTGGTATTGGACTATACTGGCCGAACACCATCTCAAATGGCGAACTGTGGCAGATCGCGAAACCAAAACCCGTAGCCCAAGACATCAGGGACCGCAAATGGCGTTGGCTGGGTCATACCCTGCGAAGACCTGATCACCACAGCCAGAAGGTGGCTCTCGATTGGAAACCCGGCGGACCTCATCATCGCAAGGCCGTCCCAGAAGTGGAAGAGATCCGTTCTCTCTGAGACGAAAGAGAAGGGAGAAACTTGGCCAGAGCTATCCGCCCTAGCCATGGACAGAGATGATTGGAAAGTAAGGGCTTCAGGAAAGCTAGGGTGTCAGCCGCGACTCCACGGAGGAGTAAGGGGATCAAAGAGGATATTGGTACAGCCAATATTGCTGAATCACAAATATTTTTAAGTGACCTGTGATTCGACAGGAAGAATCAGAATCAAAATCAAAGTTTTTTTATTAAATATGCCATAAATAAATTATTTACATTGAACGTCAAAATATTATCTAAAGTAAAAAAAAAGTATATAAATCAGATACTATCTAATACTAAGTATCTAGATACTTTTTTTCTCTAGCTCTGAGGGAAATAAACATATTAAAATCGTGTGCCAGTGTATTCGCAAAAGTGAATTTGTTTAGATCGCTTGAGTTTCGCAGATCGCGTCGCTATGTAGTGTAGGGTCAGCCCAATGCCAAACCGCGGCTTTCACCAAAGCGCATTGGCTCTAAAACGGCAATAAAACGTCCATTTTAACCTGACTTAGAATTAAACTGGGCTTTCCATTTGGACCGCATCCGCTCCGTCGAACCCGAGCTGCTATTGGTCAAAATCAGGGCCTGAGTTTGTAACGCTATGGTGCCTCGATAGGCTCGTAGTTACCTATAGGCTTCCATTATGATTATTAATGCTGTCGGTCCTTTTAATGTTTTTCTAGTACAGCAAAGAATATTTATATTCTAATTCTAGAGGTTTAGTTCGCTGGTTGCAGGAGTTAAGGCTCGGTATAAGGCTAACTAGCGCCACCAATGTTAAAAAAATCATATCTTCCTTTAGAAGAAGTTTCTGGAAAAATCCTAAGATGAGCCTATGCGCCATGCTTTTCTAGATTTTTAAGTGTAGATGCCCTCTTCGAAATTTACTTTTAAGCTAATAAATTTTCGATAACCGCCAAAAACGGCCGTTTTTGGCGGTTATCGAAAATTTTTTAGCTTAAGACTAGAAATTGAGTTGGGTACCTACACTTAAAAATCTAGAAAAGCATGGCGCATAAGCTCATCTTAGGATTTTGTCAGAAACTTCTTCTGAAGGGAGATATGATTTTTTCAACATTGGTGGCTTATTTAGTTAGCCTTATACCGAGCCTTAAACGAGGAAATCCCGCTTTTGTCCTTTAAAATATGACTTTTGTTCTACGACTTTGGTGAAAGCGCAATTTTATTTTTCCATATTTTAATATGTTATTTTTTTTATATATGCTTCCTAGTATCATATAGGAGCTCTGGAAAGGTGGTAGAGAGTAGAGGGCACGAAAGCGCGCCGCGAAGGCTGCGCTGAAATGCTACGGTCGGCCAGTACCCCTTTTTGTTCGATTGGCGCCCTTATGCCGCGCGCGGTAAGAGCTGCCATGGGGTATCTGTAACTGTGGCTGACCGTACAAATGCAAACTTTGAACTAAGAAACGTTCAGTGTTAAAAAGTATCGAGCTTTGCGAAAAGCCGTAGCACAAAAGCACATTTTGAAAAATTGAAGTTAAAAACTAAAACCCGACTACTAAAAGGCTTAAAACAAGACCTGCTTATCCTTAAAATAGACTCATAGATAATTAATCGTAGTCGGAGGCCATCGGTTTATCAAATGCGAATGTGGTGTCCTCCGACTACGATTAATTATCTATGAGTCTATTTTAAGGATAAGCAGGTCTTGTTTTAAGCCTTTTAGTAGTCGGGTTTTAGTTTTTAACTTCAATTTTTTTTTGGGCTTTTTAGTAAGTCATTTGGACTATCACCCAGAATAGAACCAAGAAGGACAAAAAAAAACACATTTTGGAATTTTTTGTTCTATTTGTTATGTTGACGCTACATGTATTATACATTTTTGAAAAGGTCTTTTAAAGCCCTTTCATTTGATACCCATGACGATGGTATCCGATAATTTTTATTTTTAGGTTCACCACTTTAGGGCGCAGCACAGCCGCCATCTTGGTTTTTTTCAAAATTAAACTATCCTATGTTACCTGGGTAATTAAGACGAATCCATCGACACCTCATTTGTTGAAATCGGCCGAGTAGTTTAGGCTCTGCGAGGGAACAGATGAACACACAAACATACATACATACATACATACATACATACATACATACATACATACATACATACGCTGCTAAAATCATAACCCTCCTTTTTGCTTCGCGTAGTCGGGTAAAAAGATGACGTGTTTCAGTAATAAAGCTATTTAAAAATTGCCCCGTGTATCGAGAAACAATTTCATTTCAATTTTTACCCGACTACGCGAAGCAAAAAGGAGGGTTATGATTTTAGCAGCGTATGTATGTATGTATGTATGTATGTATGTATGTATGTATGTATGTATGTATGTATGTATGTTTGTGTGTTCATCTGTTCCCTCGCAGAGCCTAAACTACTCAGCCGATTTCAACAAATGAGGTGTCGTTGGATTCGTCTTAATCACCCAGGTAACATAGGATAGTTTAATTTTGAAAAAAACTAAGATGGCGGCTGTGCTGCGCCCTAAAGTGGTGGACCTAAAAATAAAAATTATCGGATACCATCGTCATGGGTATCAAATGAAAGGGCTTTAAAAGACCTTTTCAAAAATGTATAACACATGTAGCGTCAACATAACAAATAGAACAAAAAAATCCAAATTGTGTTTTTTTTTGTCCTTCTTGGTTCTATTCTGGGTGATAGTCCAAATGACTTACTAAAAAGCCCAAAAAAAAATAGAAGTTAAAAACTAAAACCCGACTACTAAAAGGCTTAAAACAAGACCTGCTTATCCTTAAAATAGACTCATAGATAATTAATCGTAGTCGGAGGACACCACATTCGCATTTGATAAACCGATGGCCTCCGACTACGATTAATTATCTATGAGTCTATTTTAAGGATAAGCAGGTCTTGTTTTAAGCCTTTTAGTAGTCGGGTTTTAGTTTTTAACTTCTATTTTTTGCCCCTATAGAAATAGTTACGAAGGCTATGTAAATCCTGTTCCAGTGGTCGACTGAGCTTGAGGCAACGATAAAACTTTTCCAGATATTAAAGATATAATTTTTGCTCGTCGATTTGCCTGGCCGTGCCAGGGCCAAGCCTCGGGAGATTCGTGTCCCGCGCCGGCCTCTAAGATGCTGCTTGAGATATTCTGCGGTACCTTATCCATGACTGAGTTTTTATGATGATGATGATGATATCCTTTTATCTCTTATCATATAGGACATAGGGCTCGAAGAAGGGATCTCCATTTTTCGCGGCCTTGCACGGCAGCATCTAGCTCCTTCCAGCCGAGTCCAGTCTACTCTTTGTCAACTGGGCGCCTCCAGGTAGTATGGGGGCGGCCCGGCCGTCTCTTGCCATTAGCTTGCCACGTCAGTCTGTTTGAGTTTGAGTTTTACCGCTCAGAAAGTCAGAAGCCCTCGCAGCCTAGTTCGACTTCTTCATTTGATATCATCTCCTATAGGACTAGCCATTCTTAATTGATTGGCAAAGTAAAGCCTTCCGTGCTTCGGAAGGCACGAACCGCTGGTATCGGTGGGTGGGTATTGATTAATAACAATCGTTAAGCCATTCCAGAGGCCATTAAATTCATAGATAGACTGACATAGAAGCAGTTATACAATACATTAGTTTTCTTTTAAGCCTCAAAAACTAGCTTTTAAAAAAAATCGACTCTATAACGTTACATAACAGGCAAATGCTCCGAGTGAGGGAGCACCTTTTAGGTGATTCCTAAAAATAGGAGTTAGCCGGAGGAAGCAACACTTTAGCCCACCCTGGACGCTCTCCAGGGGAACGATTAGGGCCGGCCAAGACTTTCCTTTTTACCCGACTACGCGAAGCAAAAAGGAGGGTTATGATTTTAGCAGCGTATGTATGTATGTATGTATGTATGTATGTATGTATGTATGTATGTATGTATGTATGTATGTATGTTTGTGTGTTCATCTGTTCCCTCGCAGAGCCTAAACTACTCGGCCGATTTCAACAAATGAGGTGTCGTTGGATTCGTCTTAATCACCCAGGTAACATAGGATAGTTTAATTTTGAAAAAAACCAAGATGGCGGCTGTGCTGCGCCCTAAAGTGGTGGACCTAAAAATAAAAATTATCGGATACCATCGTCATGGGTATCAAATGAAAGGGATTTAAAAGACCTTTTCAAAAATGTATAACACATGTAGCGTCAACATAACAAATAGAACAAAAAATTCCAAAATGTGTTTTTTTTTGTCCTTCTTGGTTCTATTCTGGGTGATAGTCCAAATAACTTACTAAAAAGCCCAAAAAAAAATTGAAGTTAAAAACTAAAACCCGACTACTAAAAGGCTTAAAACAAGACCTGTTTATCCTTAAAATAGACTCATAGATAATTAATCGTAGTCGGAGGACACCACATTCGCATTTGATAAACCGATGGCCTCCGACTACGATTAATTATCTATGAGTCTATTTTAAGGATAAACAGGTCTTGTTTTAAGCCTTTTAGTAGTCGGGTTTTAGTTTTTAACTTCTATTTTTTTCGTTTCAATCCCAGACTCTCCTGCCTGTGTTACCATCGTTAAAAAACATTTGTAACATACTCGTAAAGATCATATTGTATAACTTTGACATTACTATGAAATAGAAAATATTTAGAATAGTTTCAACGACTTATCTATAACCTCTTTTCTGCTCTTTCTCTTCCGATCTGTCTCTATAGGTATATCTATCACCAGTCACCAGGCGCACAGTGGTCGATTTGTACGATTTAGGCGGCCAAAACTATTTTATGCTTTATTTCAGTAATAAATACGACAACAAATGCTAATCTGGTATTTTAGAGTGAATATATATGTTTATCCCTATTCGTTTCATTGAAAGCGTATTTTTCTATACAAAAAAACATTTCTGTGAAAATATTTTTGTAAATAGCGCCAATGTTTTTAAATTTTCTTTAAATCTCCCTTTAGTGTAAAATATATATTTTGAGTTCATTTGAATTATCGAAATCGGCTTAGTAGTTTTTGATATTTGGGTTAAGAATTATCACAATTTGTTAAGTAAAAGACGGCCGTACATAAAAAAAAATGTTTATTCTCTACAGTCTGCATGCCTATTGAAATTGAAAATAAAATATGGATGACAAAAAAATTCAGTATACACTAAAATTAAATGGTCAACAGTTATTACCACATTATTATACTAAATGTTACTTACAATGTTAGGTACCGAATCATAAACAATAAGACAATATTTTATGAAAGTTTAACATACAAATTGTTATGTTACTCTTTAAAAGACAATTCTTCCTCACCGTCACTTTCCATGCATTTATCACAAGTGCCTTTTGTATTTGGCTCTGCAGGAAGCAAAAGCTCCAAAGTTTCCTGCAAAAATGGTTTTGATCGGATCTTCTTTTTTTTTCTCATTGAACTGATGAGCGGATCTGATGTCAAGAGTAACCTGTGATAAATATCAAGGTTACAGTCTTCGCGTGAAAACTTTCGAGCAAAGTTTAGACGGTATGAGCGAAAGTGCTTATTACGAGCTTCTGCAGCTTCCTCCGAAAGTTGACCAATAGGCACTAGATAATTTTCTATAACTTTTCCACCATGTACCAAAATTTTATGCATGGTAGGAGTCATAGAATGCCAACCATATAACTCTACATACAGTTTTGCTGTCTCCATGGCGTATTCATCAAATTTCGGGACATCTATTTTGTGACCGCTTGATATGGCTTCCAAAATAACTTTAATTCTATAAATAAAATTAAAGTCTATTCCCGTTATTTCAGCAGCCAGATGTGGGTTTTCAAAAAATCTTCTACAAGTTTGCCGTCATTTGTGTTACCAAAATTACATTTTGGCATATCTACCAAGATACCTACTTCTTCTCTGAATCTTTGCTGAATCTCTTTTTTTTTTGTTGTTCTAGCATCTTTTCTGCTTTGGTTCTTTTTTCACGGTATTTCCCAACGGGCAATTTATAAGCTAAATGTAAAATACTCTCGAATAATCGAATTCTGGCATGTAAAGTTGATAGGCCAAATTCAAGCGATTCTGGGTGAATTTCGTTTTTTTTACTTAAGTCATTAAAGTTTTTTGAAGTGGCTCCGCATATGTAGCATCTACTCGTTGATTTGGTGTCAGTCGCCGCATTGCAAACTTTGCCGTCCACCATGGTCATTTTAAGACTGTGGCTAACCGAGAATTTTTGCCCATTCAGTTCCAATTCCGTGGCTTTTAGGGACTTCACACTGTCCCGAACGTAATTTATTTCATCTTTTGTAATGTCTGTAGACTCTTTTATAAATCTGAATCGTATCGGGCGGCAATATCGTGGTGAAGAAGGAGTCGGGTTTTGCCAAACCATTTTTGTTTTGTCTTCGCCGCAAACAATTTGTAGAGGCACGAATGAGCTCAAAAATATATTTGCATCCTAGTCGGCGTCATTCATTAACTTTTGTTTGTATTGAGCTTGTTGTGAACCATCACAATCCCATTTGCAGATAATCTGCAAGGAATTTCTCTCAGTTTCTGTAAGAGTCATTAGTACTTCTTCGAGGAAAATTGATAATCGCGTGACGGTGTGATCTAACAAAGATTGTAGATCACTTTCAGCACAGGAAGCGGTCACTCGTAGCGTCTCTTTGGGTGGGTAACATTCCTGTTTAGCCTTCAACACTAATTCGTAGCACGGATAAAAGCTTCTGTTGGTTGCTCGCACAATTTCATATTGACTTCGTGTCAAATCAGCGTCCACGCACATTCGCAGTGCCTCCCGAGGCGTAAGGGGATCTTGTGCCTTTGATTTGGAATGTCTTTTTTTACATTCGTTTGCGGCTGCAGGCGGATTTGTAATATCTTTTAGGACTTGCGAGGCGTTTCTTTTTCCTTCTTTTTGTAAAATTGCTTGCGCTGCGTGAACTATCACTTCTTTGCCTACAGAGGAGCGAACTTCTTCTGTTTTCGTCCTTTTAGTTCTTTCACTACATTCCCTGAATGTTTTGCTAGGTCGTCCTGACTTATTATGCGTTTTTATGGGCATCTCGAACGTTCCTGCTAACCATGCATCATTGCTTATAAGAAATTTTTCTAGCGTGTTGCGTGCTTTGGACCATCTCTTTTTTATTTCTGTTTTAAAATATGAAAATTTATGATATATATACTTTTTGTCTTCGTCGGAGTCCCCGTAAGACATTAACAAATAATTTTGTAAGTATTCCAATTTGTCGTTTATTGATGGAGAGTTTTCCTCAATCATCTTATCAAAAAGATATCTGCTCGTTACTACCTCCATGCCCGAGTAACTTGATGAACCTAGAACAACGAAAAGGAATTTTAACGCAAAAGAAACAAAAAAGGAATTTTTCTCACTTTCTGCCTAAGTTAATGAATTATTATTTTTCTCGCGAAGTGGTCAAAGGTGGTGGCTATTTTTTTTGTGGTTATCTGCTCAAAGAGCTATACTATTAGAAACCATAAGGAATTTAACTCGGACGGTCTCGGAAGTACAACATTTTTACTATTGAAAATAAAAAAATGATAATATTTTCTATGAAAAAGGGCGATCTTTGATACGTTGTAACTGCACTAAATATTGATATTCCTTATCTTAATTTAAATTATATTTGAAGTAGCTTACCTGAATTTTCGACTTCCATCACTTTCACTTGTAACTGAATAATATCCAATGAAATATTCACTTTAGAATATCGGTTGCGCTAAGAGTGTCGAGAACGAACGCGTACAGCTTGCGCGACGATCAAGTTCCGACTACCTGTGGGGGCGCGCACGCAGTTCTAGGAACTGGGGAGGGGTGGGGTTTGGGCAGTCGGGGTGTCTATTTTTCCGGGAATCAATTTGTTTTGTTATAAGTTAACTTTGAGAAATGGACTTTTGGCCGCCTAAATCGTACAAATCGACCACTGTGAGGCGTTGTTTAATTCCCAATAAATATTTCTACAGTCTAATTTACTTCCAAAAGTGTTCATAAATAAATCGTGTCACTCCGGCAATCTTCTTCATTTTGGTCCTTCGAGCCGGATTGCAGATTTTGACAAACTTAGGGCAGCATCTAGTTGGCCCTCTGCCCTCTACACCAGTATTTTTCAACCTGGGGGGTCGCCAAGCTACCTTAGGGGGGTCGCGAAGCTTCTTTAGGAGGGTATTTGGGGTCGCGGTTATAGCCTAAAGGTTCACTTCGCTGACAACCCTGGTAAGAGTCACTAAAAGTGTTTCCACTGTAAAAAGGTTGAAAACACTATTGAGTCAAGTTCAACGAAGTTTAAATCATGCCTCAGTTTCATATTCTTTGTAATGTTTACTACTATTTTGTGCAATATAAACAAACAATTCAACATGCATCTTAATTTCTTAAAAATTGCGTGAAAGTAGTGATCGTGGTTACAATTCGTTCTTTTTAAAGAAAATTTAATTAAACAAAATCGCATGAAATCCTAGACTTTTGTTTTTTTTTTTTTTCAAAGACACGAATGGCGGTTCTTGGTGCTCGAGTTCGACCCGCACTCGGCCGCTTTTTCTATTATATCCTCGACCATCCTCAATTTATCTGCTACATCCGTAAATACTTGTTATTCGCTGTAGTGTCGTAATTTAAATATCACGCATATAACACGACGGAGGACCAAGTTCCTTTACCTCAGAGCCGTATTTTAATGTACGAAACTGACACTTTAATGTGTCTCGCCCATGATTTAGCTCGCGACTCCTCTCACGTGGAAATACATTATTTTAACGCCATTTTACAGATACCTCCCGGATGGGAAAGTGTAGAAGGTTCACTTTACTATTACTACTATTACTATTACTATTACTATTACTATTACTATTACTATTACTATTACTATTACTATTACTATTACTATTACTTACAATGAGCCGTTTTCAACTGACAGTTAAAAGCTGATTTTAAAATGCTTGCTAGCTGGCTCAGAAAATACGGCAGTCAAATAACGCTTTTCCCCACAGATTCACAGATTAGAAAGTACTAGTACTAAAGATACACAAACACCACAGATAAGAATCATGCTTGCCATGCTCAATCGGTAAAAATGCCGTGTTATATATTTGCAATTTTTATTCTTGAAAGCAAAAACAAAATATGGTTTTGGATAAATATAGAATAGGTAGGAAGGATGCTGACATCAACCACGTGATGCGATAAAATTTGCAAGCAATGAATTGTGTTTCTAGTTATGATTAATACAGAATACGGCAGTTTGTCGTACCGTTGGCAGCACTGGTGAATTTTCAAATGACTGCCGTATTATGAGCGTCATCAGTGGAGAAAAAAAGAACTACGATTTATTTTTTTCTGAAAACGGCCCTTTATCAATGACTGGCCCGGTTTCCAAGGTGAGAATTTTAAAATACTTAAGTATCGGTCTGTCACGCTCTTTTGTGAGAAATCTGCAGAGACAGAACGATACTTACGTATTTGCTTGGATAGTGAATTTCTCAATTCAGAAATCGGCAGATTGTAATGGGCGTTTTCCCATCTGTCTTCTTCTTTTCGTGTCGATGGTTCTTGCTTTATTGTTTTGGACCAGTATACTTTGAGGTCACTTGGTTTTGCCCTTCCACACCAAGTGCCGTTGGGAACAGGTCCTTCCAGGGGCTCTAGTCTGTAACGCAATGGCATGTCAATGGCGTCCCAGTAGAAGGACAAAACCGGGGTTTCCTCGTTTTTCTCCTACAACCAGCGAAGTAATCTTCTAACTACTACTTTGTTTTGCAGAATTGACGTCCTGTTGATCAATAGGTTACAGCCTGTAAAAGAGTTAGGATGTTTTGTAAAACGTTTATTGTTTATACGTTGTATAGAAAAAAATATAATTTATACGTAGAAAGGTAAGCACCACCGACCGGTTGTAGAATGATTGTCCATGAAGTGGATCTTCTGTATGCGGCTATCTATTTTGTCACGGAGTTCACGGACGCGTATAAAACAAAAAATATATCTTTGCCCGTGCAAGATTAAATGACGGAGGAAACTGTAATAGTACGCGTAGATATCCGCATAACTTACTTACTTCAGGGAAACTGCTTTAATCTTAAAGCAGGAAAGAAAGATGTAACTTTTAATAATTCACGATATTCACACAAAATTATGAGGGGGGAAAATATAGCATAGAGTACAAGTGTACATGTCCCGTTAGTAGGGAAATTACTGTGACTCTTTTTATTCTTTCCAAGGAATTTATATTTTATTCTCATTACTTATTGAACGACCTGTAAAGACCTACATGCGAACAGAGTCCGCCCCGGGTGGCCCGCAACGCGGACCTGCAGCCGAGCCTGATCTCTATGGTGCGGCCGTCACTACAGAAAAAGTAATAAAAACAGTCTTGTCAAAACTAAGCTCGCGTTTCCTTCTGTATCAAAACGAAATAAATACAATTTAATGTGGTAAAAGCCCACAGACCCTAGTAGTTACTCAGTTATTGATTAGTTAGTATTCCATCGGTATTCGCTAACAAAAGCCATACTGCCCCTCTACTAATAGATTGACATTAATTTGCCGACCTTCCTCTCCCTACAATGTGACTTTGACTAACGCACTCACATTACTTTGTGCGAGTATTTCCGACTGATTTCGATAAGACGATTGATTTCCTATTGTCGTGCGAAATTCTTCTCCACCTCGTTTATCTGCTTTTCCCCGTTTTCCACAACAACGTTATCAGTTTTGTCATTGAATGATGAAAAAAAAAAGTGGCAACAGTTTCTTGTACAGGAAACGGAAGGCAAGTTACACAAAGTATATGCAAACTTTGTGTAACTTGCCTTCCGAAGAAGAAAGGAATCAATGGAATTATCGAATCCGCTTTCACGGCGTTACTTTTTACCCGATTACTCAGTTGGTATTAATAGTCGTCTGAGATCACCTACTTAATGCTAATGTCAAGCCTTGGCTAAAATGTCAAACTTGAGTCTGTAGCTGTCAGCATAATAATAGACACTATCTTGAGATTGACATTAGCCAAGGCTTGACATTAGCATTTGACATTTCTGAGATCACCTACTTGAGTTCGATCTTGAGTCGACGACTATTAAGGCCACCTTAAAAGAGACAGTTAGCGCCCCATACCGGAGATAAAAAAAACGTAGACCTTAAGAAAGATGATTTTAGCTGGAGAGCTGGGCTGGTGATCATTCGACTTATTTTATCATACAAGGCTGGGAGTTGGTAGGCTGATAGAGTAGACTTCGCTGAGTCTAGAAAAATATATTTTTCCGATGGTTGCGGTTGCTGGTTCGATTTTTTTGAGTTTGATGTTTGGGTAGCGCATCTTTTTTTTTTCTTACAAGGCTGCCTGGGATCTTCTATGCTGTTTATTTAGAATCCGCTGATCGCGAAATCAGGAGAACATTCATCTAAACTTAGCTTTTTTAGGAAGTAGTTCGGTATTTTGACACGACCAAATGGAAAGTTGTAAAAATTCCGCGTGTCCGATTGCATCATTGGCGAAATATGTCGCTCGCCGACTCTATCTGTGGTAAGGAAGAGGGTGTTCTATTTACAAAGCTTTTTATTTGACACTTCCCTCTTTAATTCTTCTAAATTTCAATAGCACTGAAGCACTTCAATGGGCCTTTCCCGTGACTTCGTCCGCTCTGACATAGATAACGGGGAAAAATAGGCAACTTTTTATCTAAGTCTGCGTGGACGAAGTCGTAGGCAAAAGCTAGTTTCTTTACAATAAGGCCAGCGCATGCATTCTCTAAAAAATACACTCACATGTCAACCGCCAAAACCGGTTAATTAGCTTGAAATTGCTCTTATTGAAATTAACAATAATTATGTTTTTCTAATTTTTCTATTACTACATCAACAGTTTATCTATTTTAACATTTTAATAATGAAAATATTTGAACGAGCGAGCGAAGCGAGAGAATAAGGTTTTTTAAGTACGAACATGAGTCAAATCGGTCGAGATGTTACCGAGATACCTATGGTGTTGTACTGTGTACATGCATTGCCCGCGCGCCTGCGCGAATGGTGTTAGCAAAATGTTACACATCGCATCGTGAGTTCACAGTTCGGGGTGAACCACTAGTGTTGGGGCTGAGGCTCAGATATTATGGAAGAGAATCATTGTTTCTCTATACTCCGATTGACTAGCGAAGTGGACAAGCCTCTTTGCATTCCTTCACCGTTAGATCGGTAGCTGTAGAGCAGTGGCAGCCCAGTGGGTATACCATCGTCTTCTGAGATTGAGAGCTTGCAAGCTCATCGGTGATTTTTTCTGTGGGTCATCTCATAAAACTACAGTTCATAGTTTATTAGTCGGCCACACGCTGGGACACTCCTTTTTGTTCGATTGGCGCACTTATGCTGCGCGTGGTAAGAGTTGCCATCGGGTATGCTCGACTGTGGCCGAACGTACTAGAGAAAAGTCATGGAAAAAGAACTTGCAGATAAATAAACAAGATTTAATTTGATACAAAAATGGTGCTCTAGCCCTCGCTGTTTTCTCATAATGAGGCTAGCATTAATACACACAACCGAGCTTACAAACTGGTCAGACAGACATTAAATCATTTACATTAGGATCTCAATTTACATTCATACTCGCATGTCCCGTACGTAACACGCTGCTATGTAATAAATATTAAACGCTCGCTATGAATTATGTATCAATTCTATTAGAGTATAGGTAGACGTCTTCGTACCATGGGAAACTTGTGGTTTGACAAATAACCTGGGGGTCTACCGGCTAAGACAAAGCCGATTACCATTGGCGAAAATCAAAGTTCGATTTTTGAAAAATGTAAATTTTTGAAAATGTCCCATTCATTTTACTGCCACCCAGTTATTTTTTTCATAAATCGAACTTCGTTTTTCGCCAATGGTAATCGGCTTCGTCTTAGTCGGTAGACCCCCTGTTGTAATTTGGTTCGAAACGGGTCGAATCTTGATTGTTTTGGTGGTAAAAGTAAAGGTTTATGTAACTTATTTAGAATTAATTAATTGATTAATGTTTATGTCAAATCAAAGTGCCGCGGGAAAGCTACCTGGGGCAGGTCTTTTACTTGTAAATATAATTTTTAGTTTAGCTTATTTTAATTTAAGTTTTAGTTTAGCTTATTTTAATTAAAGTTTTAGTTCGCATATTTATAGTTTGTATTTAATTATGTTCTAATAAAGTTTATAAAACACGAAAAAAATAATCAAAGTTAATAATAATAATATTATACCTTGTTTGTACACGAATATTTTGTTAATAATAGTACTTAATTAAATCAGAGTCTGGAAGAGCCAGTGCCTCATGTATTACATCATACATGTGATGAACCTAGTACAGTGGCAGTTATTTAAATTGCACTTAACTGTACTTTAATATATCTGTGTTGAATATTATGTATGAAGCAATTATGTTTGATAAATTTGAGTAAATAAATAAATGAATAAACGAATTTAATTTAATTTATCCCGACGTTTCAGCAGCCTTACAAAAATGAAACAGTTGTATGTAATGTTCGGGATAAATAAGATAAAAAATCACCAATTTTGCCATCAAAATAACCGTGGCTCGGCCCGTTTCAAACCAAATTATACGTAAATGAATTTTTTTTTTTTATTGTTGCTTTTGTTCGTGGCTCGTGTTTAATTTGGTACCTACTAAATCGCATTGCAATTTTCGACATTTCTGGGGGCAAATTCTCGGGAATCTCGCATTCGACACATCTCGAAGGAAAAAATATCCTGTCTTTTCGATCTCGACTGCTCCCGACACATTGAGAGTGTCTTTTCTATAATGGTCCGCACTTAAGACACTGACAGTGTCAGTCGAAAGGTTGCTTCAACGATCAAATATGGGTAACTAGTTACGGCATAAATCCCTTGATCGAAGCATATTAATCATACAAGATTTTAAAGCCAAAAATGCCCAAATAAAAAGTTGATCTGAAGTTATCTAGGATTTTTTTTAAATAAATTTAAGAGAAACTTTCAGCTCATTAATTAAGATTAAGTTTATAATATTTGGACAGATAGAGATATAGAGTTATTTATTTATCGTTTTCTAAAATCGAAAAGAAACGAATACCGAAACAATTTACAGTTTTAGGTAGAGTTTACACTTTAGTATGAGTACTAGCAGGTGCTGGAGAAGGCTCCTTAGAATCCCTTGGAACAAAGCGTACTAAGTAAGTACAAGGGATTCCAAGGGATTAGTATTACTAGCTAGTCCATAACTAAAGAACTCAACATCCAAAAACGCTTGTTCTTCGATCTTCCAAGAAAAGACCTTCTTCGGACACAATAATGTGGTCTGCCAGGAATAGTCTAGAAAAGCTCATAATCTTGAACAAGATCAATGGCAAACGCGCCTGCCAGACGGTCTTATTCGTTAAATGAAGCGGCAGGAGAAAGCATTATCTTCTACACTTTTGCTCTACACATAAAGCGGTACAGACATAGGTGTATCCAGATATAAGCCTCGTTTTGCTAAACCAGCCCTTCGATCAAGGATAAAACTAGATACAACATAGAACTCTGAAATGTGTCTGGAAAAATAGATGCCCAAATTGCCTTTGGGAGCTTATTTGCTCGTAGTCTATGCAATTAAAGTAAAACTGTACACTAATGCAATAAGGTTGACATTCGAATATTAGACGTATGGTCGAAATGATGTTTCGTTTTGTTCTATTGCTGATATCTTTTGTTTCTGTGGGGACAAGTTTTTATTGTGATTTTATACGTAATGCGGATTCTATGGGATTTAGTTCGGTGAACCAGCCGAACTATTTGTAGGGAAGACACTAAGATACTCACCGACCTAGCCACGTTCTTCCTACCTACGAGTACCTCTTTCTTTGCGTGTCAGCGCTCTTTCCTTCCCCTATTATTTTCCAACTCACGCAACGTTCTTCGGTTCGGGCCCGCCCGACCGATGGGAACCCTTTTTGCGCAGATAGATGCCTTCGGTGCCTCAAGGGCGCCGCTTTAAATGTTTGATTGTTGAGTTTGTGCCCTATTGATATGCGAAGACTGTTTTGATTGCAAATAATAGGTAGTAAATAACCAACCAACCGCGATTCGACCTGTTCGAATACAGTAATGAGGTGAATATAGGTTCGTGAGATGAGTGGGGTCTTCCTTATTTATGAAATCAAACTTAATAGTTTCAAATTGTTTTGAGCTTACGCATATCTTCCATGCACTTTATATTAAAATATAAGACTGTTTTGATATCAAATAATGTGTGGATAGAGGCAAAAAGTCACGCAAAAACACTTGCACGGACTCATCCACATCGCAAGTGATAGAGCGCTCTGGAGAACTCTACACTCCGCCACCTTCAATGATGGTCACGATCCTCAGCATTGAGGGAATGACTGAATGGATGGAGAGGCAAACATAGGTTCGTAATACGAGTGTGGTATCAACCGCGATTCGACCCATTTCAAATACAAGTAAAAAAAAAAAAACTATTCCCTTAAAAGTTTCGAATTTTGACCTTTGCCATAGGTATTTTCTGGCACTGGCTATGCCATTAATAAAGCATGAAGTAATATTGATACCGATCGATATCCTACTTAAATAATTTCTTCCGAAAGCAAGTTAAGGCAGTCTCGTTTTACGTAATTTATTAATCAAGTTTTTATTAATAATTTTCTTTATGCAAAAACCTAATCTACGGCCAATAATATCGGAATCCTCTTTATCATAAATTATTAAAGTTATATCTTTAATCATATAGTGTTAAAGGTGAAAATGGTCTAGCTCACGTGTGAGAATTTAATATGTGCAAACTGCAATCTTACATCCGAGTTCTGTCAATTACAAAGTGAAAGCTTAGGTATAAAGTCACTACGTGCATCTGGAATTATCCAACTTTAAACAATGTTTTCGCCCTATATTTTACACGGTATAAAGTCGGTTTCAGGGCGGCAATGTCGGCTTTTACTAATACTATCGGTAATAAGATTGTAATCGCAGATTACCCACTGTAATTTTATTAACCCATCTAGGGAAGGAAAATTGCGAAAGGAAAAACGAACGCGGTGGTGGTCTAGTGGGTAGAACAGTGGACTCTGAAGTGAAAGATCCTAGGTTCGATTCCCGGTGCGGGGATGCATCTATGACTTTGTTTTATTTCAAAGTTACGTACATTTGTGAATTTGTAGTAGCAATACCACTCGCTGACGGTGAAGGAAAAAATCGTGAGGAAACCCTGAGCCTTTGAGGCATTATACCCTCAACGCAAAAATTGCCAACCCGCATTTAGCACGCGTGGTGATTAAGCTCGAACTCTCTCTCTGAGAGAAGGCCTTTGCCCAGCTAGTGGGACATGTACAATTGTACAGGCTACATCTTACTTTACTAGGGAAGGAAAATTACCGAATGGTTTCAATATTATTTTCTCTTAAAATTATTAACAAACACGATAGAAGGATTTCGTTATCAACAAAATTAAATATCGTGGGGTTTAGGACCAGAAAAGTCCCAGCAAATATGACATTAATGACGAATAGGCAAAGTACCTAATCGTTTGAGGTAGTGGCCAGTTTTTAGGCCACCCTAAGGGCAAATTAAAGTTTTAGATGTAGCTTGATTCCAGTGGTTCTGTGTGGTTAAAAATAAAATCTTTTCTGGTTTGTTAAAACTGGCATTACATTTGATTTTTTCAAATAAGATAGCATAAAAAGTTAATGTGAAATTTAAAAACTTCACTTTACTCATTCCTGGCTGAACCTAGGTATCCATTTTCATACGTAAAACCAGCGAGCAGAGCAGAAGAAAACATAGAGATCTCACTAGCCCTGAGAAATAACCTAATGCAAATGGTACTCATATGGGCGGAGTCTACAGATGGTTCCTCTCACGATTTTATCGTAAAACCGTTAAACATTCCAAAATATTGGAGACATTTGACACCTCAAAGCTATACTCGAAAAGAGCTATAAAAGTTCTGAGTAAACTTTCTACGCGACGAAATTCCATCGCGCTACCTGTGTGATATTCTTGCAACATGTCTAAAAATAGCAACTTGTCAACGTGACGACCATTTCAATCCCATATAAGATGGAAGTACTTCTCTCCGTAGTTTACTTTGACAAAGTTCCAGCCCTTTGCAAGTGAGCCTAATGAAATCAGCCTACTTTCCTTGCACTCCGGTTGTGCTTGCACATTTATTTCTAATGGTTTCCATTGCTTGAATTGATAAACTTCATACAGGATGTTAAAAGACCGCCAACAGACCCGAAAGGTACGCATACTAGACACCAAAACAAAGTACTTTTTCGATAAATTATTGCTGGGAAATGATTTTGGTTTTTTAGGTTATAATTTTGGAAAATATTTTACCACGCAATGGATGTGTAACGCAGAGAAATCATATTGCGCAAGCGTTGACATAAACTTTTGTTACTTATGCTCGAGGTGCCGATGTTAAGAATACATTGCGGGTCGCAATTTTAACGTCGTTTTATGCAAGAAATATTTAAAAAAAAATTGAAAATTTTGATATGGCTTCTTGAGAAAAAATGTTAAGTATGAGATACTGAGTACCTTTCTGCAAAAAAAATTTTTGAAAAGTCCGACTTTGAACCTTATTATTTCGGAAACCGTTGATTTCCCAGGCATAGTTCCTTGGGCAAAAATGTTCGATATGATGAGGAAAATACGTGAAAATACGTTTTTACACGTTGCGTATACAATACAACGTGTAAAAAAATGTCCTAACTCTTTTTACAGAGTGTATTTTTTTTAACATAGATCTCTTTTTATATGTTTTTGACAATGCTTGCGCAATATAACTTATCTCCGTTACACCTTCATTGCGTGATATTGTACAAAATTATAACCTAAAAAAAACAAAATCATTTCTCAGCAATAATTTATACTTGAGCATGAAGAGGCCTTTACTCAGCAGTAGTGGGTATTAACAGGCAGATGATGATGATGATGATGATGAATTTATACTTTGTTTTGGTGTCTATTATGCGTAGCTTTTGGGTCGTTCAACGGTGTTTTAACACCCTGTAGAAGTAAAGGCCATTATTTTCTGGAAGGCACGGGGAGGGGAATCGTTAGCACGTCTAGCATGAAGTGCCATATCGAGTTTGACATCGCGCGATAGACTAACGTGCCCTCTCTCACGTTCAAGTAGGTACACACGACAGCACATCAGAGTATACACTCTTTTGTTGTAAAGTGGCCCATAACGTAACCGAGTAGAGTGCTAGCGTGTAAGGGTCGACATTCTGTCGTGTGTACATATCGTCGTTGACGTTGCAGAAGGTTCTATTTCCTAGATCGCCAGCTGGAGGCTACGAGATGTTATGGTAGAGTTACGGGGGCTCTTATTGCGTACGACATAAGAGCCTCTATAGGCCAAAACGTAGGTCCGGAGTTAGTGATGACTATACCACTACCTCTAGGTGGGTACAGTGACCACTCAATAGACGTTGCAGTGTCTTCGTCGGCGTCGCTTCAGTCCATCCTAGTTTTGCTTACTTAGCTGTCCAAACATGCGGGACCAGAGCCTGCAGGTCTAGCATGAACGAACATATCTAACTTTGACTCTAGATGCATAATTTAGGTCTATAATTATGTACCCTCAAAAGAGTGGAAGAGAACATTATATTGAGCGCTTCCGAGATGATGGGTCATTCCAGGCATGCAGGCTTGCTCACAATGCGTTTCTTCCCCAGCAGGATATTAACAGATGTAGTTTGATACACTAAAGGCAAGCCAATACAGAGAGACAGTCCAACAACCTACCTCAAAGAGAACCGGTCCGCTTTTTCCGAACAGATTTCACATAGAAAGTGATTTTCCACATTTTCAATCCAAACGCCTTCCGCCCATAATGCACTCACTTTAAAATCTCAACTTTAAGCCTCACATAGTTTCACTCGACTTTTGAGCACACTCGAGGTATCACAATGCACTTGTAAAAGTCACTTGACAGGCTGTCACATTGGAGGAAAAAAGGTAACCAGACGAAACCTTTCAAGTAAGCCCTCCCAAACACTTTAGAAAACCTCTCTTGTACACTGTTTTATACGAAAACAACACAAAACTCTAACCCCGTGCTGTATTGTAGAGTTTGAACCGAGAATAAAGCGTATAGTGACCCCAAAAGCCAGCCCGGGACTGCAAAACGTTCGGCTGGCGGCGCAAGCGCCGATCTCGGTATGCGGGGGTCCCTGTGTGGGTGCGTGTGGCGATAGGCTCTCACACACACAGAGCCGGTAAGGCTGCACGGTTTTTGTCCATGTCCACAGGGCAAGTAACCTCGCTGCCGAAGCGATGCAGCTTGGAGGCTCTTTGGGCCGAGGTAGGTAGAGCTTTAAGCTTAAGCGTGTGTTTTGCAGGAAAGCTCCCTCTTAGCTGGAGAGCTGGCGACTAATCGATTATTTTGTCGTACAAGGTTGGAGTTGGTAGGCTGATAGAGTAGACTTCGATGAGTCAGGAAAAAAAAGTCTGCTGGTCGCGATTGAAAGTTCGATTACTTTACTTTCAAAATGTAAATAATATGTGGGTTTTTTTTATGAGTTGTTTAGACTAATAATGTAAATCTATGTTGTTTAGACTCCGTTGATCACGGATAAAAAAAAATGAACTTTCAACCGCGACCAGCCAAAAGCAATATTTTTCCTAGACTCAGCGAAGTCTACTCTATCAGCCTTCAAACTCCCAGCCTCCCAGCCTTGTACACAAGACAGCACGTAGACGCTTACACGCGTGCACTCTATTCACTTACGTTACGGGCGACTGTGCAACGAAAGTGTCGTGTGTACGACAAAATAAGTCGAATGGTCACCAGCTATCTTTACAAGCTTATAGGCTGCTTGTAAGATAGGTCCGTAAAATATTTGAATTAATCAATTCATACTTTATTATGTCAATAGTGTTTGCATATTTGTTTCAAGATTCTGGAATTTTGGAAGGGAAAAAGAAGTAAGCAGGAAAATAAACTACTTACTTAAATGATCATGCGTTCAACCACGAGGCACGGCCTTTAGGCTCTACATTACACTAATAGTTTTCAAAACCCCTGATCATCAAGACATGGGGCCGAAAAATCCACTAAATATCTAAACTGTGAAGGAAACCATTTTCTATTTCGCTTTTCTGTATCGGCTATTTATCAATATAAAAAATCCATCTAAGCACAAAAATTCGGTCGTGCTTACATGAGTTTTAAGTTACATCGCTTCGAGCCTGAGGCGATTTTTTTCTTGAAAGCTGCTGGTCGATGTCCCGCTAGCAGACTCTTAAGCTCCAATTCTCCGTCCCTTTCCGACCTCCACTCCACCATACATTGGAGAGAGACAGCTCTATTTCATTCCGACAAGTTGTTAGAAGTGGCAGTACTCAGGAATTATAACGACTGGTGGTTGTATAAACAACACGGCTGATTTAAAAATAACACGAGATTGTTAAAACTTCATAGCGTGTGGTGGTTCATTTTTCTCAGCAGGGTTGGTGGTGCTATAGTATCGTTCTTAATAAGGGACAGTGGTGTTACGGGGAACGGTATAGGGTGACAGGTTTGTTTTGGGCGTCTGTGGGTTGTGAAGAAATTCGGTGTACGGAAATCCTTGACCCTTGACTAAGTTTCAGTCTAAGCTAAGGGTATGTTGCATTACATCGCTGGACAAATTCCTGCTGTTGGGTCTAATTAAGGCATTAGAAAGCATTTCATCAATAATGATCAATCAAATCAAATCAAAATATTTTTATTCAGTCTTCAATAAATAAATTATGTACACTGAAAGTCAGAAGTAAAATAAAGTCACGAGTTAAATTAAATCAATATTATGTAGGTACTACGAGTATCTATTAATTCTCATTTGCTCTACATAATTAGCAATGTTTTGTAAAGCTTCTATCCTAAAACGCTAAAAAACCAGAGTTTGTAAACTTTTTTAGCGTCCATGAGTATCAGAAATACATTTTAGGATCAGCCTCAGTATTCCCCAAAATATCCACCGTAAAAATATCCGTTTTGAAATGACAAAAAAAATATTGTTCATTTCAATATTTTCGAGTATTTTGACGCTCGAGGGTTGAGTGGTTTTTTTTAGAGAATAGAGTTGCTGATTATCTTATCCGAGTGAAAAGCGCCGCGCTCAATCCAAAGTACTCGAGCAAGACAGAGGCAGTCATCAGATCAATTTGAGACTGTCCCAGACGGAAGCCTATAATTTGTTGAACAGTCGATTTAAATATAAACAGTTACGTAACTTTAAATGCGCGAACACGTCTCTTTTTATTCTAGAAAGGGGCCTTAGCCTGTAACGCAATGGTGCCTAAATGGGCTCTCAGTTGACAGCTTCAATAACGATTTATTAATTTTGTCGGTCCTTTTTATCTTTTTGTAGTACAGCAAAGAATATTTTGATTCTAATTCTAGAGGATTAGTTCGCTGGTTGTAGGAGAAAAACGAAGAAACCGCGGTTTTGTCCTTCTGCTAGGACGCCATCGACAAGCCATTGCGTTACAGGCTAGACCCCTGGAATGGCGTGAAACGGGAGCTTTGGTGAATTATTGCCCTCGGTAGTGGTGGCCTAGTGGGTACAACTGTTACTTACAAGCCAGAGGTTCCAGTTTTTAGAACGCAAATTTTCAGTTGGGGTCTGAAGCCTTTTAGGTAATTTATAAAAAAAAAGCAAATCCCGCACAAGAAAAAAATGGCCATTTTTGACTTGTGCGGGATTTATTCGTAGGTTCTAGGATCTGGAATCTAGGCCCGAGGGGCTAAAATTAGTAAAGCCTAGCGATTCTCATTTGACGGCTCGTTTTTAGCAAAAAACGCATCCAAAAAGAAGATATTATTATGCGCTATTGTGCCTTGACTATCAAGATGTAGTGAGCCTACATTTTGATGTAGTAAGCCCAAGATTTGACATAATTTAAAAAAAAACGCTTGGTTTCCAGGGGGGTTACCCTTGACGCCATTGCGTTCTTATAACAAAGTTTAAACATCCATTTCTATTTTACATCGCATAGTCATCCTTTGATTTTATATACTTCGTAATGTTTATTCAAAGGTATAATACCAATATGAAATTAGTCTTATTTTGTGAAATATTGAATTATAATAAATATTGTAAATTCCGCCATATTGAAAAACGTGCGTCAAGGGTAGAGGGGCAGATACGGGCGTAAGTCCGAAAAAGTAAAACATGAAAACTCTGTCGTCCCAGTTCCCAGACGCGTGAAGAAAAACTGTTTCAGACCCCTTTAAACGGCCATAAACATGCATTTTATAACATTTTAATGGCTGCGACAATAAATAAATCATAAACAAGTGAACGCGAACCGTACCTGCGCAGGAGTGGACTTTTCAAATAATAATAAAAGTGCGGGGACATTCCTTAAGACCCCTCCTCCCTTTCACTCTGCACTTTCCCGCCTGTGCCAGAGAGAGACGGATGTATCGGAGGAAGTGGCTCCTTATCGTTCATTCCAGGAATAACTCGACCACAGATTATGTACGGAATGTAGAGTGGCACTCGGGGTTTAGGCATTCGGGGTATTTAGGTATTTTGTCTACTCCACGTCACGGGACATTTTGTGGAGTACTATTGTGGAGGTAGGGATGGTATTTAGGGTTTCGTTTATGCGACCTTACGACAAACTAGCGCCAGCATTGAAAAAAACCATAACTTTGTAGATACAGTCAGCCACACGCTAGGATACCGGTTTTTGTTCGATTGGCACCCTTATGCAACTCGCTGTAAGAGCTACCATGAGGTATCGTAGTCTGTGGCCGACCGTAATACGTTTTTGTGGTACCTAATGCTTTGAACTTCTTCGTGTCTTTTTATAGAACTTAATAATATGATATTTGTTTGCACTAAGTACGGTCAGCCACGCAGCAGATACCCCATGGCAGCTCTTACCGCGTGCGCCATAAAGGCGCCAATCAAACAAAAAGAGGTATCCTAGCGTGTGGCCGACTGTACCTATTAGTGGCGCTAAAAGCCGTTGTCTGATTTGCATAAGGTTGTGTTTCCTATTTCATGTATGGAGTTAACGTCGACAGATTTTTTGTTTGAGTAAAATGGTTGTTTTCCTATTGGAATCTATTTAAGGGTCGACTATAGTAGCGTGGCGGGAAATGCAAAATTTTCACAGTTTTATTTTTATTTTGTAGCTAAACTGACCTAATTTTGTTTCACAATAATAAACAGTATTGTTTTCATTATTATAAGCAACAATAATTCAGGATTATGATATTTCCTCAAAGTAATATATTTTTTAGCAGTACCACTGGTTTTTTCGACCAGAAAAAAAACAGCTTAATTTTTGTTGTTGAGAATAAAGAAAAATATACTTTTTCCTGTCGTGAAACAAAAATGTTTATCTACATAATTTAATGAAACTGAAAATTTGGGCTTTACCGCCAACTAAATCTTCAATATCTGTAAAACATAATGTTCAACCAATCTACAAAATGATTTACTGACTATCATGGAAATCGACGTTTTGTAAGTTCGAGCGCGCGTTGATGTCTTTTCTTCGTGCAACTAATTTCGCTTCTCTCGTCTTACACTTTGGTTGTCTGTCAACAGACGACGACGGTCACTAGAATTGTATTTGTTCTAATGAGCGATAAATAGTAGCTAGAAGTACAAAGAATATATTTTGTGATTGATTTGACTGACTTAGTTCGACAGTTAAGTATGAACAATTTTTATTTTTATAAACAAAATCTATAAGATCGTTTACAACTTTTGATTATAAAAAAAGCTTTGCTTTGCTTTATTCAAGTAAACAAAACAATAAAGACTTCTATATCCGTCTCTGACAAACTTCAACCATGCAGACCATAGGTGGTTAACGGCAACACAAGTTGCCAGCCAGCTTTGTAGCAGAGGTGTGTGAGGTCCCATTGTTGACATTACACTTTGTCTTAAGCAGGGCCCTGTTTGCTCAGGATTCACGATAATTACGGCCTGAGACAACAGCGAGAGTTGAGTATACTTGAGACTAACTCTTTGAGCAGAACATAACGAAACTTCATTCCCTTGTAATTAAAAGGTTGTTAGTAACCAGTACAATAATTAAACTTCTAATAACGATGTATCATTGAGCAAATAGGCTTTGCCTAAATATGCTATCGAAGAATCGATTCGTGTTCGTAATCTGTAGCAAAAAAGAATCGTTTGATATTGGAGCTAAAATAAAATAAATCTGTGAATTATAAAATCATTTCATGAATGAATTACTAGATCTGATTGAGGTTATCGAAAATTTTACAAAATTTGTTTTGGAATCAACACAATATTGTTTTACAATATTTTAAAGATGTTAATTACTATAGTCCCATAACATAGGCCCTGTAAGGGTACTGAAATTAAAATTCCCACATACACATAGCCTGGTAACTTAAAAGCTAGGAACATACCTACCGGTAGGGTTTTTTTAAAGAGTCATCATCTTTTACATTAATTTGCTTTTAAACAATCGATACTGCCACGATCACCTCGCAAGAACACGTCCAAGCTTCGCTTCCTAATGCTTTACCATTAGCATAATATACAACAAAACAATGCATTTTTGTAGAACACGACACTCGGCCTGCCTTTGTCTCAGCATTACGTAACATTTCTGTATTGTGCAAACGAAACTGGTTGACTAGATGTTAGGAGTGGAGAAACACAGAACAACTACCCCGACCGATGGTATCCAAATGTGTGTGAGAGCGCTACTAATGAACGATAGCCTTTTCAATTTTCTTGAGTTTTCATCCCATTGTTTGGCAAAAATGTAAAACCAAATAAAACGCATGTTTCATTTTAAGAAAGTTAAGTACCTGAAATTGGTCAAAGGTGGCTCAGGTTATTAATTTATTCATTCAAAAACATATTTACAAGTCAAACTATAAAACATATCCACCGCAATCTTCGTCAAACTATACACACAATAGGGTAATAAAAAGTTTTATTATTATTATTAAAACAACAACAAACTCAGGATAGAGATGTGTGGAAGACAAGAGGGGAGACAATTTGCAGTTCACGTTGGCAAAATGTAAAACCAAATAAAACGTATGGTTCATTTAAAAAAAGTTAAGTACCTGAAATTGTAAGAGGTAGCTCAGGATAAAGATGTGAGGAAGACAAGAGGGTAGGCCGTTGCCCAGCAGTGGGACACGATAACCGTGGCTAACTAAAAAAAAGTACCTGAAATTAAAAAGTAATGTTTTGTAAAAAGTGGAGCCAAAGCTAAACTTCTATGGGGGCGGCACTGCACTGTGGTACAACAATAGTTATAAAGTCGAGTTATAGTAATATTTATAGGCAATGTGCCTATAGGAGGGCTGGCGCTAACGGTGGCCCACTGAGCTGCACTACCGATTCTGTTGTAACTTAGGACCAGCACAGGATCTACGATTTTTTCGAACCGGGGCATAGACTTGATAGTGGCGCCCCCTCTCTCCAGCGTTTGAGATCAATTACTAAAAGAGGTTGGCATTTTTCGTGATTTTTTTCTCGAGACAGGATAGTACTGTATGCTTAGCATGGTCGTTTTGACACTCTCTCGAACTCGAGTGACAGACTTGTCATGTCTATTGTGCGAGAATGGCAGGCGGGACTCGACATGGCAATAGATTAGGGTCATGTCGAGCAAAAGTAGTTATTTCCATTTTAATAAAAATGTTGTATTTTTGTCTCCATCGCCAATTTGGCGTAGAGCCAACTCGAGCCCGACCGACAAGTTGACAGTTTTGCATAGAGAAGGGCCTATCTCGGGCTTACCATGCTGCACATACAGGTGCTGGGCAAATAGACAGACAGACATCGCAATACTAAACTAAGCCATAATTACATTTCTTCATAGAAACTATCACAAAATCTCGGTACCAGAATACACCACTGACTATACAACACTGATGTATTTATGTTACGATCGAGTAAATTACTCTTGCATTGTCTAGGAATATTGAATAGCTTGTCGGTAGCTCTAGAAACCGAATTGTGCAACAGTAATTAGATTATCTATTTAAGATAAGATTGTCTGGGTACTAACCTAAGTACTACTTTCGCAGGAAACGGCGGGAGAGTTCAAGCGAAAATATTGTAGCTTAATTTTCACGAGACTTCTTTGTTTAGTTTAGCCAGTATAATATGCAATCCTCCGCATATTATACTGGCCCAACACCATCCGAAACGAAGACCTGTGGGTGAGGTGCCACCAATCTCCCGGGCAAGAAATCTCTTCGCGAAAGTGGAGATGGATGGGGTACACAATCCGAAGGGGACAGAGCAACAGCGCAAACTTTTCTTTCGACTGGCAGCCGCGAGGGGACAGGAGAAGACGTGGACAATCGACACAATAATTGTCACGGCAGCGAAAAGTGAAAGGCGAGCTGCGAGTCGTTGTGCTGAGCTGGAGCGAAGCCAGAAAAGTTGCTGAGGACAGGAAAGGATTTTTGTACCTCTGGGGTACCATAGGACAGCAACAACAACAACACCCTTTTTGGTCACTCTGAATGCATTTTTGAAAAGAGCCGCTTTGCCGCCAACCATAAGCTCACGTTTGTCAGCCAAAATCCCACAGAATCTCGGAAACACTTACCCTACAATTCCACCTAACCTTCACCAAGTGGACATTCCCCATTTAACTACACTGACTAATTAAGGTTACAATGTAGCCGCTACATCATCATCTGCGGCAATTAGGTACGGACAAATAATTAGGTTCACCCGCGAGTTCCCGAAAGCGACCGATGTGTGTGGCGATGGCGGCCAGCTTGGTCCTTCGAGCCGGATGGACGATGCTCGGGCCTTGGATGCCGTCGTTTGCTTGGGGATTTTTTTGATGTCGCTTTTGCTAGGGTTTGAAGCACTAAAGTAAGGGTTTTAAGCACTACTAAATTAATATGTAGCCTTGCAATGCTATCTCAGAGAGTGCCTAATGCGGATTGGCGATTTTCGCTATAAGCGTAGGTATTTCAGACGATCAGGTTTCCTTTAGCTATTTTCGTCATTAAAGCTCTACTTAACCGTTAAATATTAATTGAAAGAACTAAACACAATTCGAGGAATAGAAAGTTCGAGTTGGGTATAGGTGTATAGATCCATGCGTTCGAGTAATGGTACAGTCGTTCAAACTGACGTGTTTCGAACTGATGTACACACGACAGCACATGAGACTGTACACTTTTGTTGTAAACTCGCCCGTAACGCAACCGAGTAAACGTGCTGTCGTGTGTACGAAATCAAATTTTTAGAGACCATTGTATCGAGTGCTGTGTACTCGATACAAATGCTCCCACCCACTCTTTCGTTATACAGTCATATAGCGGTACAGACTTAGCCTGCAGTTGCGCTTAATAGTAGGTAAGTACATAAGCTTTAACAATTCGCACTAAAGAAGTATAGGTAGAGCAATGAACCGTATCCACTTTCAAAACTCCATCACATCAAAAGGAAACATCACTATTACTTGAGTGTGCCTTATGATTGATGGTTACATTTCCTCCTCCGGTGCATTTTCATCTGTATGTGTCTCTCAGAAGGGTTCAAAGTTGCTGAAGTGGGTTGTGGGATCCGTATGCTAAGGGAATGGAGAGGAATGCCTGTGTCAATGGCTAATTGTTCGCTCACGGCTTTGCCTCCAGTGATGCCAGATTGAAGTAATCACGCCAAATTTAGGGATTTTCTATAGGTAATTATGATATGAGAGGACAATATTTTTAGGGGGAGAAAAAACTGGGTTCCAGTATAAAGTAAAGTATAATTTTACTTATTATAAGCGATCAAGTTGGCGCGTTTCTGGGAGCGCGACGTGCGACGCTAAAGATAGGTACCTATTTAACTCGCGAAAAAATACGGAACTGCTGACGGCGCGTATGAAGATTGAAGGTCCTATTTAGTAATGGGAGTTATTTCTGATGTACCTAGTATTTAAAAAAACGAATAGTTTACCATTCGTGAAAGATTTTCCTAAAACCCTGAATTTTGGGGAATTTCAGAGAAAGTTTAGGGGAACGCGAAACGATCATCTGGCAATACTTCGCCTGCTTCTTTGGAAATGCAAAGGCCTTTTCTGTGCTCTTGGACGTTTGACATTCCGTACTGAAAACCATTTTACTCTTGCATGGCGGTGCTTGGTAGGTACCTTAGAGGCCTTATGACGAGAAGATGGGTTTATAAGGTACATTTAATTATTTTATATCGCTTTAACGGTTTCACTTACTTTTATTTTGTCGGAATAGCCGACATGTTTCGACTTCGTCCGGAAGTCTTAGTCATGGAGGAGGGATGGACGACGCGTTCGTCTTGGCGTTCATCCGCTCACTGCGGGCTCGTTGACGATGCGCCCGCGCGGACAACTCCGGTGCGGGGGGGAGGTACATTTATACATTTAATTCGTCCCTTATAGACTAGGACGTCGTCGTCGACTAGCTTTTGCCTGTAGGTATCCGTAGATATGGACTACAGAAAAGGGATGGTAGTGATATTGCTCGCCTCGAGCACCGACGGTTCCGTTCCACCATTCTATGCATTTAATTGGAAAAAAAATAATAAAACGGCCAAGTGCGAGTCGGACTCAAGCACTCGTAAGGTCATTATGTAAGGCAATCGCATCCAAGCAAAAAAGGGTAACTTAAAAAAATTTAATGTCTATGAAACGCGATTTTCAGCCCACTGTGCGGCATCGGGGAGAGAACGGAGGAAGGGTGGCACGCGAATCGCGTTTGCATCGCGCTGCAGAAGCGCGACGGTATCGCGTCTGCATCGCGACTGAATCGTGGTTACGGTGGGAGAGGACCGAGGGCATACAGCTAGCGACCACATCGCGACCTGTATCGATACGAACGCGCGACAGCATCCCTTCTGCATCGCTACAAAAAGTCGTTGTGGGCCAGGGCTTTAAAGTTGAAGTGCTGCCGACTGTACTTACTCGAGTTTGAAGTCCAAATATCGTTTTGTAAGTCGGTCCTTCGATCCAGATCGAGATAAGATATTTGGACCTTAAAATTACGAAATATACCTCATTAATCTTATTCCACCACGAGACAGCAATGCATTCAGTTTGACAGCCCTTTTGTATACAACTTTTGAGTTATGGTAGTGGCTGCGTATTCAAGAGAAAAGACTACCTACAAGTAAGTATAACTTCAATATTTTCCATCAGCACTGTCTTGTTCGTTACGCAGCGTGCTACATACAGGGTATTGTTGTGGTTAGTGACACCGACTTAGGGAGGATAGTTTACTAAAACTTGAAACAGAAAATTGGCACAAGTTTGTTCTGTAATAACCGCGACGTGCGGACACCCTGCCTTCTCAAAGCACCCGATATTGCGAGTGCGGCCGCAAGCGACAGTAGAATAGTAAGGAAGGCAAACGGGCGCCCTCACAGCACACGGGCATTATTACAAACATTTCTTCAACTTAGGAATTACAGACAGCCCTCTGTGCAGAGCATGCATGGAGGCAGAGGAGATAACCGCCCACGTACTCGGAAGCCCAGGGACGCTGCAGGAGGCCTGCAGAGACATCCGAAGGTTGCTGGACTTCCTCGAGGAGCTGAGATGGCCTATGTAGCATATGGCTTATATGTTTCGCTTTCGCTAAGCTTTCACGCAAAATAGGCTCATCAGTAGTAGAGTTGCAGAAACATTTATCGTCACGAATACGAATACGAAGGAAGGCAACAATTTAATGATTTTTGAGTATTTTTCACTGTATAATTTATCCTTTTTTTTTTTTGCTTCAGTTTCATGCAATCACCCCTGAGTCGGGGGGTGTCACTTTAAAAACAACACCTTGTATAAGGGTCTTCAAAGACAAAATTTTCGGTGTCTAAGTATAACCGGTGTAACCAACCAACAAAACGGCATGTAGTATTTTTTTTGTAGGTACAGTTTAGCTTTATCCTTAACCCGGTACAATTATATTTTTGAAATAATTGCAGTCTAGTTACAAAATAAAAATATTTGAAGTTCGTTCTTCTGATTCATATGACGCGTCCGTTTGCCATATTCCGGAACAAAATGGTCGATGTAGCATTTTCTCTCTTACGAGTATGTATACTCTTACGTCTAGTCTGCGAGATACACTGTCCTCTCTCATTATATTGCTCTACATAGAGGTAGATAGTTTATACTGGTTTTATTTTTAGTCATCAGGCAAACTTCGAAATTTTACTAATGAGTCAGTTGTTTCATACTTTTGGTGCAATACTTTTGTATGGAACAACTGATTTGTTTTTCACCCCGATTTTTTTTTTCTAAGATTATTATTATTCTTATAAGTAATAACATTTTATTATTTGTAGGCGAATTTATTTGAGACATCCATCGCGTCTGTCCGTGTCACGCGAACTCGTATCTCAATCTTGTGAAACAAGCTGTGCTAAACGCTCTTATTTTCTTACT
Source organism: Zelleria hepariella (assembly GCA_949319315.1). NCBI lineage: Eukaryota > Metazoa > Arthropoda > Insecta > Lepidoptera > Yponomeutidae > Zelleria > Zelleria hepariella. The sequence goes on along the minus strand of OX439378.1, from coordinate 30,341,826 downwards.
ACATTGGGTCATTTTACCTTGGTAGCGATGCAATGAGTTGTGCTAGGTATTGCCCGTGACTTCTGTCATCTTATCCTGTAAATTGTCCAAAAAATGCCCTTCAATGGGGTCCAAACTCTGTGGGAAGTTATATTTTTTGGGCCGAATTTATTTGAAACTAATATAATCAGAAATAATTAAACTGTGTTTCAACATTTTTCTCATTTTAGCCACTAAAGGGTTAAAAGAGGTGGAAAACTTTCAAGATTCTTCCGTGTAGTTATCACAGGGCCCAAACTGCTCAAGCAACAAACATCTGCACATTAGATGCGTGTCGTCCCATATAAAAAAAATAGAGCAAAAAACGGTTATTCCATAGGTACACACGACAGCACATCGACCCTTACACGCTAGCACTCTACTCGGTGGCGTTACGTACGGTTGACTTTACAACAAAAGAGTACGATCCGACGTGCTGTCGTGTGTACTTATGGAATGGACGCCGCCGTTCTGCACCAATTAGTATAGATCTACTCATATTTTTACCCCAATGTTTAGGCCCCTAGCTTGATGGAATACATAGGTAATATGTACGTACACAGGTAGGTAGATAGTATCTGTAGTAATTAAAAGTTATTTGTATTGATGAGTCGACAGCTTGAAGTTCCGCTATCGTATTCGGTTGCACCCTGTAGATGTAAAGGTCTAGGTTTTTGCGCAGTTTGTAGGATACTAAAATATTGCCTTAGTTAGGCACGGTTAGCAACCACGTTAGGATAGATACATAAAGAACACTTTATACCTACTCCTCTTTGAAATGGGGTATCCTAACATGTCGCGGAGCGCACCCTACCGATGGACACACGACAGCACGTCAGAGCATAGGTACCTACACTTTTGTTGTTAAGTCACCTAACCGAGTAGAGTTCTAGCGTGTACCTAAGCATCGACGTGCTGTCATGTTAGAACGATGACAAACAGACAAAACATCCCCACTTGTTAGTTAGTAAGTGGTCAAAGTGGGTTGTTGTGAGTTTGTTCTCATGTAAAGGCGCCCTGCGGTTCCGGCGCGTTTTCTGACGCCGCTGTCATATCGACTGTCTGATATCGCGGGCCCTTCCTGCCGAGTTCACTGATGACACTTTGATCACACTTACTTATGTTTTAACATTTTTGTTAGTGTTAAATCCGAGTGAGCCGTAGGAAAAGTCGCGAGGGCACATGTATGTGTACGGATTCCGAGTATAGGTACTCAGCAAACTAGTCGGCTACACCGACAAAACACAAGTGCCTTAAAACGTTGATTTAATTAAAAAATATATAGGTACACAGCATAAAAAACGCACGTTTAGAAAAATACTTCAAACAACTTGTATTCCTATTTAAAAGCTATTGCGAGGGGATTAATTCCTAGGTAGCTATCAATGGCAATGACATTTAACGACCTTAAAAATAATCAATTTTCAATTTCATAAACACCGCTACCTAGCTACCTACAAGAAAACTATCTTGCTAGACAATAGGTAAACCGACCCAAAGGCCATTTTCCTAAAGCCGTAATAGCTCTTGCAGTCCCAACTCAAAACTCTACCCTGTATAACGGAACGGAAAATAACACCTTGTATAATAGATGTAAAAGCATACTCCACATAGAGGATCTGGTTTTCTCGCGAGACTACAAACCGAAGCTGGGCGGATAACGAAGCCCATAGTAAGGAATCTGAGTAGTAAGGTAAGTAACACTATATTCTTATGGAGTCAAAACCAAAAAGCGCCATTTCAGAAGAAACCTAAACAATATGTGATTCACAACTCCGTTCGGCTGTAAAACAAAACGGACGGACGGAATAAACATGTTTAATATTATTATGATATTGCCCCGACGTCGTACGGTTTCGGCCCTGCGTGCTCGACAAATCGCATCCGGCTCGAAGGACCAATGGCCGGCACGCGATTAAGGGGATATATTATTATTTCGTGTTCGGTTTGAGATTTTATGGGTTTTTGGAATTTAAAAAGAAAAATTCAGAGTTTTTAGATACCTAATGTATTTTAGTTTTTTGTTACCAACTAACTTATAAACATATCATGTTGATAACAATAGGTACAATTTGCAACAATATTTCATCTTAATCCTAGCATTGTACCGAATATACCACAGCCTCGGAATCGGCGATTTAACGCCCGAGATTTCGGATCTCACCTGTCAACCGCATAAGTTTGACAAGCGAGACCCGGCGCTTAATCGACGATCACGAAACGGTGAAATTACTACTACTCAATTATGTCGGACCAAAATGGCCGCCCTCTGTAAAGTCCGTTCGCTTAGATAGTGTCGGTACACACGACGGCAATCTTGGTTCTTGGGATACCAACTATTTTTGAAATATCTGTGATGGGCGCATACATATTCATTTCAACACAATGCTGATGGACATTAACTAGAATTTGCTTAAATGTTTTACAAAACCTTCGTCTTTAAATTTTTGGATCATTCGAAGTTTCGTCTAGAGGCACCTCGCTGTCCTAACGAACGAAACAACATTTTATCTACACGCAGCGATCGACACTCAATACAAAATACTAAGTCAAAAGTCACAAGCACAACCTCTCAATGCGACGCTTCTTTGACGACCGGCGAGCCAAATTCACTGGCGTGTTTGCGCCGCGTCGGTTTCCTTTAATTTCTTTTGTGAAAAGACGCCGCGCGCCAAGGCGGCAAATATCAAAGTGACACTATGATACCGAACTGTAGGTGTTTGGCAACACTTTATACTTTCAGATCGGTGATTAGTTGATTAAACACCTGAGATTCCGGATCTCAAAGTCAAACGTATGCGTTTGACAGGTGGTATCGCAGTTAGATCGCCGATCACGAAGCAAAGTAACCTAAACAAAAGTTTATTTACTACCTTTTAAGACAAAATCGTTCGAAAACGGAAAAAAAATGCATTTAAATGGCACCACTTCATTTCCCTCAGAGGAAAACTGTAAAAACGATCAACGAAATGGATACAGCTTGGGCACTGATGGGGGGCCATCACTGTAACGTATTAACCTTAGGGTAGGTACGTTGCTTGGCAAAAGGGGACGTTAGGACGTAAACCCAAGGGAGCCATTTTTGAACGGTGAAATACTACCTATTATTATGTCACGTGTGGACGAGTTTTAATCCTGCGAAGTTGTATTTTTTACATTGGAAGTTTTTTGGTCATTGAAGAGGTGGGAAATGGCAGAGTGCTGTTAAATCTGAACCACTGCATTTACCTCCGCTTCCACGAACCCAAGGAGCCACACTTTTTCGTGAAAATTTCAGTAAGTTAGAACTTCTCACGGGATTCGAAGATGTGTGCTTATACGTATAATGCGCGCGGGATAAAATGGGATGGAACTTTGTCAAAGTCAATCAAAAACATACCCTATTTTACTTTGACAAGGTTGCATCGACGCAAGTTTACTTACCGCGCGCGTCTCAGTTCCAAAAGGTCGCATGCCTTTCTCATCCCGCGCGGATTATAGTAAACAGAACTCCAAAGTGGTTAACACTTTAACACGTAAACTAATTATAATATTGCCTGTCATAAAAAAATCTTTACATAGTCAAATTAGTAAATACTTTTTTCTAATAATGCGATGCGTCATTGAAAAACATTACAAAATAGGAGCTTAGCAAATTAAAATCGTGGATGAAAACCCCCTGTTCTCGTCCACGCTTTTGCATCTTTTATACAGGGTGTTAAAAGACCGCCAACCAAGCGGGAAACCACGTATTGTCCTCATCATAAGGAACATTTTTGCCCGAGGAACTATGCCTGGGAAATCAACGGTTTCCGAGATAATGAGGTTCAAAGTCGGACTTTTCAAAACTGTTTTTTTTTGCTGAAATGTATTCAGTATCTAGTTCTTAACATACCTTCTCAAGAAACCATATCAAAATTATGAATATTTCCTACAAAAAACGACGTTAAACATCGGCACTTCTAACTTATGTAACATTAACTTGCGCAATATGATTTCTGTGCTTTGAGAAAAATCTTTGGCCCCACTAGACGCGAAGATGGCTCATGGAGGATCCGCAAGAACGCCGACCTGGAAAACCTGCTGGCCGAGCCCAACATAATCGGAGAGACTAAATCCGCAAGACTCCGCTGGCTCGGCCACGTCGAGAGAATGGAAGCAGATCGGGCTGCGAAGAGAGCATATGAGGGTCGTCCCGTAGGGCGTCGGCCGGTCGGACGTCCCAAATATCGCTGGAAAGATGCGGTAGAGAGAGACCTGTGCGAGCTCCAGGTGGAGGATTGGAGGGAGTTAGCGCAGGACAGGGAGAGCTGGCGTCTTTTGGTTGCGGAGGCCAAGATCCACTTTGGGTCGCTGAGCCAGCTAGAATGAATGAATGAATGAAATGAAAAGAACACGTTCACTGCGTGATAAAATATTTTTCAAAATCATATCCTAAAAAATCTAAATTATTTCCCAGCAATAATTTATCGAAAAAGTACTTTGTTTTGGTGTCTGGTATGCGTGGCTTTCGGGCCTGTTGGCGGTCTTTTAACACCCTGTATGCATTTTCATACAATATTTTTCCGGCAATTGAAGAAAAAAGCCTTGTCTACAACATCCACCCTAGCCCGGCTTATCATTGTCTTCAAAGAGTGAAATAAAACTGCTCCTAGTGCCAAATCCGATGCGTCACTTGAAAATATTAAGTATTCTTTCTTCTTAATGGTTTGACAGGAAAGATACCGCGTAGGATATTAGTGACAACGGTGTCGTTACGTTTAATAGTACGAAAAGTTTGTGATGTCTTACCTTGGCAGCTAGCTACTCATTATTTTGGACATCGCTTTCACAATTTTTCTATTCTAGTTCTTATTTCTTAACTAATCCCTGGTTCCCACATTTCGCCTAAAGCGGGAACCACCTCTGCGCGCCGTCAAGCCTTATAACCTCTCCATTAAGCATGGGGTTCTCAACCACGCTAGTGACGAGGTGCGCGAACTCCTCGGGCTTCCCAAGCCGGGCCGGGAGCGGCGTCATGCGCTTTATGAACTCTAGCATCTTCTCTGGAAGGTAGGAGGTGAGTGGCGTCGCGAACACACCTGTAAGAAGAAACGGGTTATTATTTTGAGTTGGATAATAAATGTAACACCTGTAACACCAACAACATGAACCACTAAACTAAAGCCTTTGCATCTACGTAATGAGATGATTTATACAGCGTCCAGTGAAACCTTAACTTACACTAGATGGGTGAAGAGACCACTCGGCGCTGCAGTACCTGGGACATTATTTTAGATGGAGTAGGCTTGCCCAGCACCTATACCATCCTGACAGCTTAGTCGGCCATCAACAACCTAGCCATAAGCAATCATCATTAAATTATCTGTCTAACCATCCTATGCAATATGGGCTGTTATAAGTGTAGGGAACAAGAATAATTTTACAGTAGTTTCTTTTGCATTTTACTTGTTAGTTAAACCGTTTATAAAAATAATACAAATGTCCTTGGATTAGGGATGACAGAAACTGATGATTACCTGGAGCTATAGTGACAACTCGGATGCCTTGTGACGCTAGATCTCTCGCAATGGGCAGAGTCATCCCAATAATGGCGGCTGAGGATGCTGCGTATGCTGCTTGTCCTATATCCCCTTCATATGCTATTGTAGAAGCGGTGTTGACGATGACACCCCGTTGTCCATCTGAGTTGGGCTGGTTCTTGCCTATGACACCGGCTGCCAAGCGGATGACGTTGAATGTGCCTACTGTGTTTACCTGAAACGGAAAGTAAAATATGCTGAATTACATTTTTATTATTAGGTTCATATGCAGTGGAGTCGCAGAAACCTTCAATACTGCTAACAAGCCTAGTAGAGTGTAGAAACAAATAAAAACAAAGTGATGCTACTCATGCTATTCTAGCTGCGCAAGGAAGACCAGTGCGTTTATTCTGTAAAAAAAAACCGTACAGTTGCAAGTCCTCAAAACCAATTTATTTGCGGGAAAATATAAATAAAAATATTTTTTCGACAAATAATATTGTTTATTTCGATAAGAGCAATTTTCCAGCACGTACACCGGTTTTGAGGATTAGCAACTGTGCGGTTTTTTTACAGAATAAGCACACGTCTCTAAATATTGCTGTCGGCAAAACAAGTATTTGTCATTCTTTTCAGACATTGGAATTTAATTATATCAAAACATGGAGGTTTCCTTCATCTAAGATTCTTAAATGATTTAAACAACAGAAACTGATGGATGACGTAACCACTATATTTCATGGCATATTTAGAGTGTGTAGGTCGGCACAGGACCTATATCAACCTATCAGCTTAGCCTAAAAAAGGCTTAGATAAAACTAAAAATTTTATCTGAGTAATAAAAATGTTGAACTCATCTTAGCAATACTTACATTGACTAAATGAGCAAAGCTGTCTAACTCGTGGCATGTGTCCTTGTAAAAGTTGTACGTCTGGAACGTATGAGCTTGACCCGCACAATTGACTAATGTGTCCAGTCTACCAAACTTGTCTTTGGCTATGTTGAGGGCCTTCTTTACATCTTCTTCCGATGTTATCTAGAATGCAGGAAAAAAGTTATTATGCTTTTTGTAGATTTATGACAATATTATGGGATTTGTGACTGACAGTTGAGGAAAATTCTAGTCGAACTGTCACAGCATTCACAAGTTAGCCACATACGGATTGAAAAAAAAATTGCTCTAGTTTCAATAACTCTAGTTTATAAAGTTGTCTAGTTTGGTATAACCCGTGTCATTAAAGAAAACATTTAGGATTTACTTCAAAACTAGCGTTGTCTCGCTTTGATTGTATTAATTAGAGCGAGAGGGCGAGTGTTTTGAAGTTCATCCTAAATGTTTTCTTTATTGACATGGGGTGTAGATTCTGCACACTGCTTTGTATAACATTCATTCCTATTACTTCTAAGAGTCTACCTTTGCTTATAGTCTAATTTAGTAGTAATAATAAAAATTATCTTCTAATTAGATTCCATCTTCTTTATAAAATTACATATAATTTATTTAGTAATCAAGTTCATAGCAGTTCGATCTTCATAGTAAACTTTATAGACAGTATTTGTTTAATACTTAATGTAAAGAATAAAAAATACTAGGGATTTTACTTACACAGCCCGTGGAAGCAACAACATTATTTCCTAGGGTTTTAGCAACCTCTTGTACTCTTGTGCCCTGAATATCGAGGATCACGACCTTCCCGCCATTTTTCACAAGTCTCTCCACGGTTGCTTTGCCTAAACCTGATGCTCCTCCAGTCACCAAACTCACCATACCCTGAAAATTATGGTTGAGTTTTAAGGTTAGGAGAGGTTATATTTACTTCCAATTATGGGAGTTATAGAAGACCGAAAGAAGGCTCACCTTTAGCATTATGTCTGGTTATTTTTAGATATTTGCTAGGAAACTTGTTCAGAGTTTTAATTATAAACTTATTTCGTGTTTTAAAATTAGCGCTTTGATTGCCTACTAGCCGAAATCACAGAATAGCTCTGCTAAATGTCAATGACAGAGAGACAGATGACAGATTTGTTTTTTATCTGTGATTGATAGTGATGTATTCAATATCACAGACAAAAAACCGTAATATTATCCGAAGAATCGATAATCGATTTTCGTAAATCGAATGACTTTTGACGATTTCATCTTGATTTTGCTCGAAAAATTACGATTGAGTACAACACTAGTAATGTTGTGAAAAACGAAAATGGAAGGTTGATCGCTTTTCCGCTCGCACGTGAAGTTATATTTTTGTTTTAGTTAAAATAAACAATTCACCGTCAAACTGGGTGCGAAAGTCGAGCATTTCTTCAGTCTAGCAGACAATAATTTTATCGATGATGTTAGCGACGACTTGAGATGTTTTCTAGCAAAAAAAGATTTTGACAGGTAAACAATATTTTATTTCTCTCACATTTCGGACGCTATTTGCAGAAAATCTTAGTCCCGTTATTTTTAGATGCTCGCCCAATTCGATGCTTGTTTGTGCAATGTGCATTGTCTGTGTGTTGATTCATTTTGCGGCTTGATTTGGCTTGTTAAATTCAAGGTTATTTTGTGAGTCAAAAGTGAGGTCAGGGAATCAAATAAATGACACTGATCGGACGGACGCTCATTAATATTCATGATCTTGAGATAAATACACATATCCGTTTGCCTGCACCATTTACCAACACAGGTAATCGGCACTTTATTTTGTGAGTACATACTTCACTGTTGTTAGGTACAGTCGGCGACATGCTAGGGTACCTTTTTTTTCGATAGACGCACTTATGCCATACGCGATAAGAGCTAACATGGCATGTCGCTGACCGTCCCTACAAAGTTACATTACAGTCGACAGCACGCCAGACTGTACAGTTGTGTTGTAAAGTCACCTGTATCGTAACCGAATAAAGGTCAACGTTCTTCCGACAATTTTTACAGTACTTACATTTAGAAATAGTGAACCATATACAATGTTCAACAAATACAAATTATGATACAGACATACATACCTACATATACCATACATATTTTGGTGAAAATTATTATGAATCAATGACACGCTGAGGTACCCCATCAGCAGCATAAACCAAAAAGGTATCTAATTGTGTCAGACCGTTTTCTTAGGATAACAAACAATACATTACTGTCTTTTCCGCCAGCCACACTTCTAATTGCAACTCTAATCTACCAGCCCACCACTTAACGTTCCAGGGTGCTGGTGTTCCCACCGGTGAGCAACTACCGCCGCTTCCTGATCCACAAGTGCGTGGAGGATCTGCAGAGTCCGCGGCTCGCCACCTTCTCCATTGGGGTCGGTGACGAGCGACGCACCGTCGTCTGCTACCCGGACTCTTTGCTAAGGTACTTAGTTTCTGTCTCTCCTCTATGAATAATAATATCTCTATGGCAATAGCTCTTGGATCGTATACCGAACATTGTAATAAGAATCCGCACAATAGTGGCAGATGTCAGAAAACGCATAACTTCTTTGAAGTTGAAGTGAGCAGGACACCTGGCTAGACGTAGCGATGGCAGATGGAAAAAGCCCATTGCGGAATTGCGACCCCAAGAGGGGAAGAGATCGGTTGGCAGACCACCAGCCAGATGGTCCGATGACAAAGCCCAAGTAGCAGGAAAACAGTGATTGCGCCGGCACAGAATTGTGAGAGGTGGCGTGAGCATGAGGCCTTTACTAAGTAAAGTGGGTGTTAACAGACTCATGTTGATGAAATCATTATTAAGCTGTTGTTATTTAAGTTGTTGATGAATAATGACATCTGAGGATCTTGGTACAACTTGAACAGCCTACCTGCCCTGCAGTCAATACCCAGTCAGTTTCTTAATTTACTATGAACAATGCCAAAGGTGGAAAACACTCTTTCCACTGTAGCTGAAGAAACTCGCCCAAAACACCAAAGTGCGCGTTCAGTTTTTCGCAAAAATCTGATTATCAAAAAATCGCGCTTTATTCGATGTTTTTCAAAAATTATGATTTTTTTCCAACCCTGCTATAATACGAGTAAGCGACATCGCGGACAAAATATTTTCGGACAGTTTGTCCGAAATATCATTTTGTATTATTAATATTTTTGATGCGACATTTCGGACACTCAAAATATTGAAACTGTATCAAATGTTTCTTTTCAGTGATGTAGCGTGCGCCCGCCCAGCCATGGGACTGTCTCAGGCCGACCGCGAGGATGGCCTCCTCACTGGAGCAGGTGAGCTTTTGACACTTTTGAATTTTACTAATACTCTTGCCTGAGCTAAGGATACAAAGAAAGATGTATTAATATGTATCAGATGACGCTAGAATGGATTAAATACATCCGATCTTGTAAACAAATAAAAATTATTTCTTTCTTAAATAAACAAATTAAAATACCCCTGACAGTTTAACTTCAAATTAGCATATTTCATAAACAGCTGAACCGATTTTGATAATCTAAGATAAAAATATCTAAGAAAAGCTGCTTACAATAAAAAAAAACACATCCAAATCAATCAGCTACGGGCTACGGGACCACAGACAGACACACACACACAGCGGACAAACATACCCTCTTTTTGTACCGGGGATTAAAAACTGCGTGTTGTTTCGTGCCCTGTCTTGAGCGAAAACATTCAATCCTTCAACGCGAAAAATTTGCGCCACCGGTGAAAATGGGTATTCTTTTGTAAAAGTGATCCTCTAAAATCTCAATCTCCAATCGCAAAGGAAAGACCCAATGTAACATGCGCTAGTAGTAGATCCTATGTTAAAGTTCAACGCACTGTCTAAGCACTCAAAGATTTATCATCAGCCATTTGATAATTTCCCTGCTTACGTCGGCTCCTAAGTTTCCGGCTCAGACCTCTCCACTTTGCCCCGACAAACCGGCGCCTGATTGTCTAACTTCAACATCTATCACGGTACCTTTCAAGGATATCGTCATTATGATCGCGATCCAAACTTTACTTATTGAGCAACGCTCGGCCGTGTTCGGACGAGATCTTTTGTTTTTCTAGTGTTCGCTCAAGTGCGAACTAAATAGTCAAAGTCGCATGTCATTAGTCGTAATCGCTAACATAATGAATGTGTCAGAACGCCACACAAATTGAAGGCAATTAGTGACGTTTTTGATATGTCGTTCAAAAACGAGTCGCAATCATATCACGATCACAATCCCTTTAAAAGACAGCTTAAACCTCGTGTCAAATAAATGCTCTTTGAAGTTTATCAACAGGTTTCAAATGTCAAATCAAAAGGGATCGCGATTGATATCGATATCGAAGTTACGAAATTAGGCCCCCGACCAACGGTAATCCGAGGATTTTCCTAACCGCACCGCCGCAATCCGGTTTTGCGGTTCTTGACTTTTGCCTTTTGGCGAAAATACGCACTTCCTTCTAGCGATGTTCATTGTTCACCGTAACTGGTACTAAGAAATCTAAAAAAAATCGTTCATAATTAACTCGAAACATGTCTGCCACAGACATACACAGCCAAACAGACACACAGCCTGAAAGACAGACACACACACATAGTGGTCAAACTTATCGCACCCCTATTTTTGTGTTGCCTTACGCTTACACGAGACATTTATCACCATCCCACTTCTGATGCGACCTCTTTGTATTGTGTGTGATACAGTTCCGTCGGTTACGAGCGCTATTAGCGCTCCTTTCGTCTCTTGTTTGTGGCCTTTTATTCTTACACGAAACTATAGCTCAATGAATGCTCTTAGATCGGTTGCTAATGTGATTTGTGATGTGATGACATAAGTGCTGTATTGTGGGACTATAGTATTGCGATCGTCTAATCGTATTATCTTGTTTATTACAGCTGTGCTTGTTTGTCTTCCTTGTTTCTGATCCTCGCTTTCTGGGTCAACTTTCTGGTGATTTTTTCTCCATTTTAGCAATTTTAGATGCTCCTCTTTTTTGAAACCTCAACACACCCTTCTCTATTACTGGCACATCGTCAATTTCATAATATTTTTGGGCCACGACTTCCTTCTTCTACCAACACGACCCTAGCTTGTTTTATCTCTTATTTTCAGATTTCTGTCCGCCATAGCACAATGCACTGCTCAGTGACTGTCTTATGTGAACGTTACAGCTTCACTGTCTGGTTATTTTGCCATCCAAGCCACATAACACAAAACAAAACTCCTTATCACACCTTATCTGTTACCGAAACAAACCTTGCCCCAAATGCCGTCGCAATACGAGCCAAATTCCAATGATATAATACACAAATGATGCAACGCTAGGGGGCCGATTAAGCAGAGTGATCGGACCCGCGAATGTGGGACGGTGGAAGTGAAAGTGGCACGGCTCTGCTGCAACGCGACACGTGTGGTCCAAGTTAGGAGGGTTCCGAGGTTGGGTAGAACTTGCGACTCCCGTATTTGCATACGTGTCCTCGTGTCGTCTGCTTCCCGAAAGACCCTAGAGTGGGCCTGGAGTATTTAAGATACATCGCCAGGAAACCCCTAGCCACCTGCACGCTTAGTGTATAATAAAGAGTTACTGAATTACTTGGTTACCTGTAGCAGCGTTTACAGTGTTTGAAGCGTTTCAATGCATCGTCAATATCGCTTGAACGCTCGAGGCTGCAAATAGGTTCCAAATTGGCAGCATAAGACTTCGAAACCAAATTGTAAAGTTGGTTCTGTTGTTGACTGCACTTGCACGGATCGCATCGGGGAATTCGCCACTCAACTAACAAAATTTTAATTTATTTCTATATAGATAGCTATGTCGTCGGACTGGTGGTCTACCAACCGATGTCTTCCTGGAAGACCTCTTCCTGGAGGCGACCTAGAGAATGGAAGAGCCTTCCACTCTCGCGGTCGCCTCCACCGCAAAGTAGTGCTTGCATCTGGCACATGATCATCAGAGGTGGCGTGAACATGAAAAAGACTCCGCAGTCGGCGTTTTAAAGGGCTGATGATGATGAAATTTTACACAAGAATAAGAAGCCCTTGAAGAATAAATTGTAGGATAAGGATTTCTTCCTCATGACGTTTTCCACCAGAAATATTTCTCGCTTTAGAGATCGAAATTATTTGTTCGTAATTTTCTCGTGTAATAATCTCGGCCACAGTTAACGCTTCGCTCTTGATTTGTTTTGCTCGAGTAAATCAAATCGAAGTTGCCATGTAAAAAAAATTGTTCTGCTCGCGATTTCTCGGGACTTGGGCCGCACAGACGTAAGCTCCAGTTAGATGCAGTTAGTAGGAAGCTGTCACAGTGTATCAGGGCCCTATAGGGTGACAGAGGAATAAGATATCCGCAATCTAGAGACCAACGGGTGTCGCTTACGCGGCATTTCCTCAATTCAATTCTATTGAATTGGATTGATTATAAGAAAAAGTTGGAGCCGGGAAAGGAAAGGGCACCTAGTTGGAGAATGGTCTAGAGTGGATGGTACTGTTGTTTTTTTATTTTATATTTTTTCGACTTTAAGTCATAAGCGGTCTTTAGCCCCTGGTTCAACATCCATTGACGCCATTGATTCTGTTATAGGCACCGTTGTATCACAGAATAAGATCATTACCCGTTTAAGTCTTCTGTGGGTGATGGAGTTAAGAAGTTCTATTGCCAGTGGATTAGGATAAAGTTTTCTTTTTATCTTGGGTGCAATGACAACGCCGTTTTTCTACATATTTCTCTCACGTTCCTCTCGAAAATAATGCCTTAGATTGAGGTTGAGGTCCAAGAATGTTCGCTGATGATATTTTCAGTATCCACCAAGCAAGTACCTAGTGCCTCATTGCATCATAGCAACCACTAACCACAGTCTCATAAACGCCCGGTTAGCTATTAGCCGGTAAACTGAGGGTGCAACCGTACTGAATCGCTTGAATGTGACATTTGGTATTACCCAACCAACACGCCGCGATTGCAAACTAGCCGGTTGGTATTTGCCGGCATTCGTCATGCGTGTTTGTTTGACATTTTACTGAGTCGGGAATGTTTGGAGATTTGTGTACCAATCGATATCGACTTTTGGTTATGGGCGGTGAAGCTGCAAGAGTGGTTTACCGCGCGGATTCAGTAAAGTCTAGCTAGAGGAGCAGGTCTAACTCCATCTTAGTCGGTCTAGCTCGCGATTTTTATTTTAACGTTGGCGAATGCTATGGAAACAATATTTTTAATGTTTTTGTAGTACATCAAAGAATATTCTGATTCTAATTCTAGAGGATTAGTTCGCTGGTTGTATGAGAAAAACGAGGAAATCTCAGTTTTGTCCTTCTACTGACTGGGACGCCATCAATGCGCCCCATTGCGTTACAGGCTAAGGCCCCAGCACTGTTGGGCTGGCAGTTGAATGCCGGCTAAGTTGTTCTAAACACGAAAAAAAAAACAAAAAGAGGCGCGAGCCGTGCAAGTAGAAAAGAAATTGCTCATCCAAAAGTAACAAAACCGGTTTTGGCAAAGTTTTTGTCTCGTAAAATTCGACGATTACGCCATTTGAAGTTAATTAATGAGCCATGCTTTATTGTGGGCTTACGCAACCTAGCAAGTACGCTGGATAGCTTGACGCTAGGCTCATCATAATAGAATAGGCATTCAAAAGTTACTTCACCAGCGCATTTTTGTTTTACAACAAGTTGTGTGAAAAATGAAGCCAGCCGCCTTAGCATGCATAAACGAGAAAAGCTATTCATGTTCTCCAATGAATTTTGTTTAAAAGTTTTTTTTTTTTTCTGTGATATCCAGTGGGAACTTTGAAATATTACGCACCACAGATAACAAAACGCTGCCAAAATTTCCTCTCTAACTAGCAACTGGAGTAGAGACGCCCCGAAATGCCAATTATTATCAATTAGATTTTCTCGACGGTAATTCTACCAACTGCCATTTTGGTATCGAATAAAGCCTTTCTTGAGTCATAGACCGTCATACATGAGGGCCTGAAGCCGATGCGATCAAAGCTATTTCCATCGCTTTATTTATTTCATCGTTTCCATCGCATTTACTTTATTCATTATTTATTTATTCAAAATTTAGTACCTGCAAAAGAAAACACATAAAATTAAAATTCAAAAATAAAAGAAAAACTAGCGTATCTTATCTTAGCATGCACTGATATGTAAAAATATTAAAATAAAGATATGTTTACTAGTCGAGAGCGACAGCAAATGTCAGTCAAGAGTCACATTCTCAAACATTGCATTGGTTTTCATACAACTCATATCGAATGACAACACACATTACACATTTGAGGCCCTGTTGGTGGGTCAGGGGTTCAAGTCCCGTTCTCAACCCAGTTTTAAGTATGTTTTATCATAAAGTAGTTTACTCCTATACCGTTACTTACTGCAAGATTTCAAACACGTGATGGGCGTGCCGCCCACCTAAATATTAAATAATATAAGTGAATTCGTAACATAACGATGCAAGTACATACGAGTAGTTGTCATACCAGTTTATTAGGGCCACTTTCACAATAACCGATTTTATAAAGTACAGTCGGCCAGACGCTAGGATAGTTAGGATACCCCTTTTTGTTCGATTGGCGCCCTTATGCCGCGCGCGGTAAGAGCTGCCATGGGGTATCTGTGACTGTGGCCGACCGTACCTACCAAACAAATACCAGGATGCGATTAACGTATCAAAACAAACCGTGTCTTTCAAAAAGGCATCTCGCAACAGTATTCGTATTACTGAGGGTCGTAGCAAGTCGTAGTCATTAGTCTGGATCATTCTTTCCGATGCGTCCTATTTAGAGTATGGCATCGTAGACATTGGTATCGAATGTAGAGTAGATCTGATTATGCAAAAATAAAAACCCGTAAACCGTCTTCTAAAATAAAACCCAAAAATGTACTCTTCCCTTGAAAATATTTTTTCAGGCAACGAAACATTATTCTCTGCCTTTCTCTACCAATTGGTAGATTTCCCGTTCCAGCCCTCTTAGCATGAATCCTTGAGAAGACTAAAGTCAGTTTCTTGAATGAATTAAATCATAGATTTGCTCGACGTTTTGTTCGATTGACGCACTTATGAAGCGCGCCATAAGACCTACATGAGGTATCCTAGCGTTTCGCTGATTGTAATGGTAATTTAACTTCCCGTGTAGTTTCCCACATTTCGCCAATTTAATCCCGCCGCAGAATTGCGACCATCTCGACTTCGCATTAGAGTTTCCTAATTAAAATCCAACGTAACATTTGTTGCAGAAGCCGAAGGCGCCTGCAGGCCGCAGCGCAGCGCGCAGCCTCAACAGAAGATAAGGTAAATGCCATTCCATTCGCAACTCGACCGTCGGCGCGCGCGCACGAGCGATCTATTACAGCCTTACAGCCTTTACAGCCCTTCGCGACTCGTGAACCGTATTCTGTGCGTGCCAGAGGTGCTTTCCGTGTGTGCTGTGGTGTTTTGTGGTCTTAATGCAATCGGATTTTGATTCGGAGTGAGTTTTCCTTTGTGCTGTATTTCACAAGCGGTGACTGGGGGTTTTCCTGTGCTCCTTGCTGCACTTGCACAATGAAATTCCTTCAATTGTTGTGAAATAAATACAATAGGTAGGTCAACTTGTTTTTTTTTTGTTTGTGTATATGATGCCTGCATGCCATATATTACTCATTAATTATCAGTTATTTATCATAATCTATCATATCATAAATCATGGATATCATAGTTTGGAACTACAATCAACATTTTTATCGTTCATAGAAGGTGAAGGTGTTTATGTTTTGCCCCTCTTATTTGTGAACTTATTGTAGAAATTGCAACTCTATACTACTCGCTAACTGTGAAGGTAAACATAGTGGCAACAACTTAAATTTACTTAAGAATAGTAAACTGAATGGTAAGTATATTGTTAATTCAATTAAAGCAGATTCATTGTCAATAGAAAAAACACAACTGTTCATACTCTACGCCGATAAATTACCTACCTATCGAATACTAAAATTGAATATGACTTTCTTAGTTTGGTGATCTCTTGTTTCATGCGCTTTAACTGAAATTTTGCTCACCAATAATTTATCGATGTAGGTACTTACGCTATCAAACACAGGCCTTGAAGTTACGCTCTATTGTTGAGGATTTGTACGGCAGCGTCAAGGGCCGGCCACATTACCACATAAAGACGGAATTCTGGACGGAAAAAAAACGAATCAGGATTCCGAACTCAGGGACTGCATAGAAGTCTATGGACCAGCGAGCGGACTATGGACCTACCCCACACATACGGTTTTTTTCCGTTCGGAATTTTCATAGATTTGTATGCAGTTGCTGCTTTCGGAATGCCCATTCGTTTTTCCGCTGCGGATAATAATCTGATAATAATATGCCATGGGCGATAAGCAAGCCTATTTCAGTCAAATAACATGACAATGATTAACATGTGTAAGAATATTTTAATTATTAAATTATTTGAAAGATATCCATTTCTGCCATTTGATGTGTTTGTTTGGACAGTTACGGTTTTATCTAGGGTTGTGTTGATAACGTTTATCGTACGTGATACTCGACGTATTTTAGCAAGCATGTTTTATTACCATGTTACGTCATCTGGTGGTAGTTACGCAGTAGTTTTAGTGATTATTTGTAATTGTACAGTTTACTGCGATTAAAATAACATTTACCAAATTGTCAAAACAACTCGCTTTCAACGTAAACAAACTGTTAGTCCACGCAAAGTCAGAATAACAATTAAGTTGCGAGTCTTTTCCTTTTCGTGGTGTAGATACCTACCTAACTGATTACACCAACACATTTAAATCAATTTAATAGTAGATGGGATGGGACTAAAACACAATTTTTAAAGGCGAGAGTGTTTCTTTAAATCTAAGCGGAGCGAAGGATTCTAGAGTAGAATCCCGACCGTAGCGAGGGCTTCTACGGTAGAATCCTGAGCGCGGCAAGGGATTCAAAGAAATCGAGCTTAAAAAAGTGTTGCTCCCGAGGTGAACACTCTACTTTTTATCACCTTCTAAGATAAAATAACTGACTTTTTGAAATATTTCGATAACGGTTAGTTTCAGTTCTTGAACTAGTATTCTATCGAGGATAAAATTCCCTTTAATTCCACTAGTGGTAACTTTTTTTTTGCCGCTATCACCAAAACTTCCGAAAAATAAAGTAAACACAAATTGTTTGAGAAAAAATACAGTAAACCCACTCTGCAACTAAGTTTTGTAAACATCCATCAATAACAAACAGTTTACCTAACTAAACTGGCTTGCCGGTGTTACCTGTTACTTACTCCATAACCAGTGGGTGTACAATCGGCAGCGTAAGTCCTTCATTTTTCCTATACACTTAAACACTTGAATGATGCTGATGTGATGACAAAGAAGTTCGGCACTAAAACAGTTGAGCGCACGATCACCACACTTACTACCGTGTTATTTATTTATTAGGTACGGTGGGCCACAGTCACAGATACCCCATGGCAGCTCTTAACGCGCGCGGCATAAGGGCGCCAATCGAACAAAAAGGGGTATCTTTGGGTGAGGCCGGCTGTACCTGCATTACAAAATGTATTATTTTTAAGCACAAGATCCTAGGAGTTTCTTTACCATGCTTCTTCTTCAAGATCGATCAGAGCTAGTGAAGCTGGTGAAAAAAAGTAGCTAGATACTTAGTATTAGATAGTAATAAGTATTTGATTTATATACTTTTTTTACTTTTGATAATATTTTGACGTTCAATGTAAATATTTTTTTAGCTTGTATTGATCGCAATGCAACTAGCATCTATAATTTATGCATAATGTAATTTAGCATTATTAGTAAGAACTAAGGCCCGGTTTCTGAATTGAGAATTTTACTAAGCCCTTCTGTAACACTCTTGTGAGAAATCTGTAGAGACAAAACGATACTTAAGTATTTGCTTAGTGAATTTCTCAATTCAGAAATCTGCAGTAAGTATCCTACATTTTCAAGCCGCGTATTATAATGTAGAGTCTATATTTGACTCCGTGAGTAAGATAGTCAATAAACTTCCATCTAAGTAAGTAAGATAGTCGGTCAATAAACTTCCCTCTGGCTCAGCAAAAGCCTTACATACGACGCTGAGGTTTCCTCACGATGCATACGTTTTGTATACTCACACTACAGAGTACCTATTAAGTTTTTTGTACACAGTATACTTAGCAGAACGCGTAAGAAATACCTCTCGTTTCCTGATTTCGCTATAAAAATTCCGATCATTTCTGATAGTAAAGCTCGAACTATCGAGAAAGCATGTACAGGTTCTGGTGCTATGTAATAAA
Source organism: Zelleria hepariella (assembly GCA_949319315.1). NCBI lineage: Eukaryota > Metazoa > Arthropoda > Insecta > Lepidoptera > Yponomeutidae > Zelleria > Zelleria hepariella. Next base: position 30,323,107 of record OX439378.1, on the reverse strand, counting down.
TCCAGCGTGTGAGACGTTTCCTTGATTGCACATGGCCTGAAAAGGCGCGTGGACTACGAATTTAGAAGTACTAAATCAATAAGGAAGGTGTAGAAGATAGACTTCTCTAGACTGTGTAAGGCCCTTAGTATCAATCACAGTTTAAACCAAAAAGGCTAGTTTAAACCCTGTCTGTCGATTAATTTTCATACAAAATTCGAGGTTTAATCTAAGGTCTGAGTTTAAACTGTGATTGATATTACGGGCCTAAGAGAGATATTGTTTATGTATGAGCTTTCCTGAGAGGGGAAGGGATCAGACCACCAGCCAGATGGTCCGACGACATATTCCACATAGCCGGAAAACTGTGGTTGCAACTGGCGCAGGAGACGTGAGAGGTGGCGTGAGCAAGAAGAGGCCTCTACTCAGCAGTGGGTGCTGAGGCTGAGATATCTTTCCCTCGTCAATTTCATTAGCAATCTACAATGTCCAGCCGACACTTAAGAAAACACACTTCTGCAAAAGCATGCATTCCCTAAACACCTATGACTCCATAAATCTGCTCATTACACTCGTGTGCAACCGGCTATGCTGGCCTGAGTTTCTTCAAACCGACGACTTCAAAAGCGGTGGCTATAAAAATTATAACACACGGAAAACTGCCAAACTGCAGTGACCCGCATTCTCAAACAATAACTTCGCTTAGAAGTATCTAGTAGCTCAACGGTTTTGGTGGGTGCAGCACGAAATCTGGCCAACATAAGATGAGCGCTAATCCCGCACTGAAAGTTAGACCAGAGGTGTCTTGCAAGACATGTAACTAACCAGACTCATCAGACCTCTGGTCTCGTAGTGAAGCTTAGTCCAGAGGTGTCAAGTGAGCCTGCCATGGTGCGTTCGAAATCGAAAGTGTGCCGTGCTGGCGCCGGCCATTTGACGGCCTTGCCCTCCTTTCTGTTGCGCCGACTTACGTGGCCGGCTTCGGTGGTCGTGCCCTGGGGGGCTACTCTCGATCAGCGTTGTGCTGACCATCTTCTTGATTCGTCCAATTTGACGAGTCTAATGCCCCTAAATTTACAAAACTACAAAAAAGCCCAGCCCGTCTATGATGCGCAACGCGACTTCATTCGCGATGCGAAAAGATTTCGACTTGAAATATGTCGCAAACGCTACCGCTACTGATATTTTTTTGTTGACTTCACTCTTTTGCGAATTATCTTTTTTTCTATTGTATCAAAGGCGATTATGGCGTGACAAAAGCAAGTCTACAAGTGACAAGTACTTTAGACTCCAATCGCGTTTCGCGGGAAGACATGACATGACACTAACATGATTTGCCGTAGACAGAACGAATACTTCGCGGGTAAGCGTAGATGAAAGTTGCGTCGCGGCCTGGCATCGTAGAATAGAATAGAATAATTTATTTACAAGAAACATGGTTTACAATAATGTATAGATGGTGGTAAAAGATATAAGCCGGGCAGATTGGACCAAACGCCTTCCTTGGATTGGAACACTTGGAAGTCGGTTAAATATATGAAAGTCTGTTCCGAAGTAGACACCCGGTGATTGGCCCGCATGGCATGGTTTGTGTACACATCTCCGCTATTGCATGCTCATTGCGAGACCTTGACTCGTCTTGTGTAACGTGCAATTTTGGCGAGTAATTGTGTCTTTGTTTGATTATGTAAATGAGGATCGATGGACGGGTTGTAATATTACAGTGGTGTAATGGAGATCTAGTTAGATACTTATAATATAAAACACTTATAAATGAAGACAAATATATGCTATAAACTGTTTCTTGTTGGCTACCGCCGTAACTATAGCATTTTCCCCCTAAAAACTTATTGTGCATCCTTATAAATGCATTTGAATACCTTCATATCATAATTTATAACTGTCGTGAGTTTCATCACTAGCCCTTTTAACCCCCCAATTTCGAAATATGTAAAGTATTTCTTAGGTTGTTTCCTTCCCAACGAGAAGTAGTCGTAGAATGAAAGAGGACAAGTACAAGTATCAACTGTCGAATCACGACACAAGCCAAGATAACGTTCACCTAGTTAACATCCGCTCTTTCTACTTCAGGTCAGCGTCAACGAAGCCGCGCCGCCCCGACCGCGCAGTCTACGTCCCACGCGCCCTCCGCGTCTCCGACAACTCCTCCTCGGAGGAAAACAAACCCCCTGACACCAGGAAGAGGACCAGCCAAAACCCCCCCACGCCGCACGCCAAATGCCCCAAATCCCCACGCGATAAGTCACTCCCAGGCACACCCAGAAAGTCCCTAGACAAAAACTTCTGCAACGTCTATACCCCGCCACATCTAAGGAGCCAGCGATCTCAGACGGACGAAAAGGACGATGACACGGAGCCGCCAGTGCCAGATAGTGATACCCCAATAGAATACACTAGTGATACCCCAATAGAATACACTAGTGATACAGAAAGTACTATTAAGAATATAGGCGATAACTTCTACATAGGCGACTACTTTGCCAACGGGCAATTAGGCCTTTACAGCCCTAATTTTTACTATAGTACCGACTACACGGAAAAGGGCTTTAGCAACGACTACAGTCTAGACGACAGCGCAGATATAAGGGACTTGGAGACCAATGAACTGAACATGGCCGTACCTGAGAGCAACCAGAACGATATCATAGACAACGTATACGCTTTACACTTCCACAAAGACGAGGATGTCGACCGAGACGTCCTCAGGCGCACCTCGGAGGAAATCAACCGGAGCAGCAAACGGATAATCAAGCAGAGTTTCAATACCGATGTGCTTGTTATATCGGACCCCGTAGAAGAACCAAAAAAGATTGAGCCGCCTATAGAAGCCGAGGTCAAAGCAGCAGAAGTCACGCCTCCGAAGCCAAAACCTAAATTAGAAGCTAAAGTCTCACTAAAACGGGAAGAAAATGACTGGGACGCTGTATTCGATGATAGCGGAGAGTGCCTCGACCCGTCTTTGCTAGAAGAGCTCACAGCAACAGTGGGCAAAGTCCAGATTAGTAAAGCAAAGAACAACTACGATCAGTATCAGACCAGAGGCCAGCAACTCTGTAGTGGTTCCTACGACGAATCTTTCGGCCATGTGGTGGAAGTGTTCGATTTTCCGAGTGAGTTTAAGACGAACGATTTGCTCTCGGTGTTCAGTGAATACAAGGAGACGGGATTCGAGATCAAGTGGGTCGACGACACGCACGCCCTGATTGTCTTTAGCAGCGCCAAAATTGGTGAGTTGTTTTTTTTTTTTTCTTATAACTAATGTGCCGCGTTTTCACAGTCTAATTTTTCTATGACCAAGAGCGCCGTCCAAGAAAATAGACGCTTCTGATTAGTCGACTCCATCCGAGCCAAAGACAAGCTCGCGAAAATGTAAAAGCTCGGAGCGAATCGACCAATCATAAGCGTATATTTTCTTGGATGGTGCTCTTTGTCTATTTTAATTTGACTGTAAAACGCGGCTTAAGAGATATTGGTGGTTTTCATCCAAGAAAATATAACATTTCTTGGAAAAATCGACTCAATGTGCATGTTAAATGTTTGACACCAGAAATCTTTGTCGTCATCACATCACACATTCGCAATAATCCAGACTAAGTTATCGTTTAGACGTTCATTCGGACCAATAAATACCCTTTCAATACGTTTTTCATACATTTCAATTCTGTTAATACTTAGTTATTTAGAACTTCGGTTTTGGCCTCAGATTTTATATCCTAATTCCTAAAAATAGCAATTACATAGATTGGTACGCCAGACGACTCCAGCGCAATTTTTAGTCTCAACTCTCAATACATACCTAGTATGTTATTAATTATTCCAATCACAACTCATAACAACAAACATTTATTTTAATTTCTATCAGGAAATCAGGCTTTAAAAAATTAAATAACAAATTTATGAGTGTCAGTATGAGGCCACGTCTAAAATGGTAAATTCGCACGCTACTTAGTGCAAAATGTCGGATACGCGGCATTCAATTTCGAAGCATCTGAATAATAATTTATGTATTGGTAATCGTGCTATACCGTGGCAATAAAAAAAAACTTGTGTCTATTAGAAAAATACGGCAGCGAGCTTGAAATATAGTTTTTATTTATTTCAGGATCAGTGAACGTAGTGTGATGTGAAAGCCCATATTTTCACGGTCTTTTTTCATTTTGTAGCTAAACTAAGATAAAACTGTTGTTTAGAATAATGAAAACAATACTATTTTATTGCCGTGAAACAAAAATCGTTGAAAAAAATGGCTCAGTTTAAAAGTAACTAAGATGTAGCCTTTACAAGTACATGTAGAACTAGCTGGGAAAAGAACTTCTCTCAAAAAGAGAGTTCGGCCTCAATCACTCACGCATTCCACCACCTCGTCAACTCGAAGGAAAACATCGTGGGGAAACCTGAGCGTATGAATCATTAATACCCTCATCTGAATATCGGTTATATCTACTAAAACATGCACTGCACTTGCTGTAGAAATAATGTATGAAACTGGCCTAACTTTTTGATTCCCTACGGTCTCAGTTTACTTCTCTTACGTTTCGAAGAAAGCAAGTTTTCTAAAAAAAACCTGAAACTAAAACTGGATGAGTTATGATGAAAATAGGAGCGTGTTTGCACGCACTCTTGAATTTAACCGTAGCAATAAAACTTGTCCTTCTGCTGGGACGCCATCGACAGGCCATTGCGTTACAGGCTAAGGCCACTGGAAGGTTATAATTAAAATAAAATATTACTTAACCATTAAAAATAAATATATGATTGTAAATAATAAACACTTTCGTAAACCTAATGACTGACTTACCGACAAGGTAATAAAATATAAATAATAATCGTAATCTTGCCTGCATATGTAATTGGTTTACATGCATTCATTGCATAACATGTGCAAGGAATAGATTATACCAGCAATGAGACACTAGTAGATGAACGCAACCGCATATAACCTTGGAGATTCCCAGAAACAAAATAAGGTTATAACCCGTGTCATTAAAGAAAACGATAGGATGTACTTCAAAACTAGCGTTGCCTCGCTTTGATCGTATTAATTACAGCGAGAAGGCGAGTGTTTTGAAGTTCATCCCAACTGTTTTCTTTAATGACACGCGGGTTATACTAATACAGTGAAAATAATCCCACTAATATTATACATGCGAAAGTTTGTGAATGTATGTGTTTGTTACTCTTTCACGGTGAAAAAGCTGGACAGATTGAGATGAAATTTAGATTGGAGATTACACATAGCCTACATTACGGCCTAAAAAAATTTGCTATCAAAATCTACTTATAGGAAACTCAGTACTACTTATAGGAAATAAATAACCAAACTGAACGTGATAATAAATGTCCCAGGCACCCACTGTCAGAAAAAAAAATCTGTCAACAATATTCAAAAGCGCGCGGGGCATAAAAAAATGAAAAAACGATTGGAAATTTTGAAGGAAAATTAAAGTGGCCAGTACTCAGCAATGCATTGAGGTTGCAATATGTACCGAACCCCCTTGTTCAGAAACTATGTCACTTTTATAAAAAGTTTGATTATTTCCTCCAAAATTATCTTCAAATTACCACATTCTATTGTTTGGCCACGTAGACAATAGTGGCTTTCAGCTACCTCATACACCTCTTTTAGCCGTAACATAGTGATGTAAGTGGAACGTAACATTTTGATAACTCTACATAATTTGTTGAAATCGGTCGAGTAGTTAAAGCTCTGCGAGGGAGCATATGAACACACAAACATAAATACGCTGCTGAAATCATAGCCCTCCTTTTTGCTTCGCGTAGTCGGGTAAGATATCGCCTGGCGCATGCTCTTGTCCAATGCATTTAGAAACTAATCAACACCAACACGCAAAACGCTGCCAAAAATAGACTTGTTGAATATCCAAAACAGTATTGACCTCATTATACCCAGTATCATAATTTTACATCACCAAATTACTTCTAACCTGTGAATGAACTCTACAACCATCCGAACAACTTCTTTTTAACTTTATTGCTGGCGATATAAAATACAATTTGCATTGATAATGCTTTCTTTACCGTTGTTATGAATCTTCAGTGGAGCTTAGGCTTTTTATCGATGGCTGTACGGTTTCATTTCCTTTGTCGAAAAGTGAGTAACCGACGACGTAATGCAACATTTTATAACGAGTTGAGATGACAAAATGAGATCAAGAGCGGTCAGATGTTTAGAGTTTTAGACTAGTTTTGCAAGTCACGTCTTTAACAATTTCATGCTGGTTTTACACGCTAGCAGAACACGGTCAAAAACACGCTGCAAGCGGCTGTTTAGCTTTATTAAACCTCAAATATTTATTAGAGAAAACATAACAGATATTTTGCTCAAGTGCTTTTACATCTATTACAGACTAGCTTTGGCCTGCGACTTTATCTACCCTTTGTTAGCGCGGACGAAGTCGCGAGAAAATGTGTTATTTTGGCGTTGTATTTCCTAATTTCATGCAAATCCGTCGAGCCGTTTAAGCATAAAAGAGTTACAAACATAACACTTGTACGCATTTTAAAGATTTATGTTGTTATTGACGAGTAGTGTATCTTTTTGTATTTTCTAAAGCACTCTAACCCGTGCTAGGGGCCTTATAAAAAATGTATAAGGTTAAACAATTCGCTCGGGACAGGATTTGAACCCGCAATCTCTTGCATACCGTGCAGAGTCAAGTAACTGTCGATGCGAATTTTTCAACCTCATTGATACTCGTCTTACGGACGATGGGGCGTCATCTACAGGGTGCACTCTAAGTCGATAGCGGAACTTTAAGTAGACTGTCTACTGATCAATACAAACAACTTGTACTAGGTGGCTAAAAAAATGGAGCGAAAAAAAAATCTGCTGTTCCATGCAAAAGGTCGACTTAGTACTGCGCCAAATGTATGAAACAACAGATATTTTTTTCGCCACCTAGTACAAGTTGTTTGTATTGATCAGTAGAAAGCCTACTTAAAGTTTCGCTATCGACTTAGAGTGCACCCTGTAGTGTGATAGTTTGCACTTATCAATCCTGTCCCGAGCGACTTTTATAACCTTATAAAAATCTTTATAGAGTAGTGTATCTGTTATTGTAACTTACAACAGATCCACTACACGTCTTCCTATTTGTCTAACAATAAAATGTCTCAGAAGACAGTTTTCCCACAAACGAGATAACTAGCACATACCGCCACAGTTCCTGATAAAAATACTCAACGTGAAATCAAAGTCGTCAGGAAACGCCCGCGTTTGTTTGTTCCGTGCCAACGCCAAAGACATGTAATTACGATTGCAAATTGTAATTGGGCATGTAAACTCGCTGTGAATTGTGTCGTTTTTTTGCCGTCTGTATCATGCGCGGTTTCAATCCGGCTTCAATCAGTTTAAGTTCACTAAAGCGCACGGCAGTGTGCAGGCCATGATCAGCTTTGATCGGTTTTTTGACCTGTATTTCAAATATCTCAATGCCCATCGAAGTTACGCTTTAGCAGTACAGACAAATCTGTTGAAAAATCTGTTGCTGTGTCGCGTGCGCAAATACTGAGCGAAAGGGACAACCTGAAAAAATCTCCAAAATGGAGGTTTCCAGTTTTCCACGTTCCTCTCTCAAAACTAATCCGATTTTTTAAATATTTAAAATTCCACTGATATGACAAGAAACTACTTGATTTCGGACCGTCTTGTTTTTTTTTTATTTCTTTATTTAAAGTTGTAAATAGGTTTACCAGACGTCTTTTGCCGCCGATTTTAAATAGGCATTTTTTATATATTTCAATAATTGATCGAAAAAATCTAAACAGTCCGATATGCCGGGGGTGGAGAGGTCCCAGCATCCCAAAATGTTTGCTCTAGCTAGTGCCATGATCCAGGCAGGAAATCGGGGACTACGTTTGTATGGAGAAAACACTACTGTGATATATCCTCTTAAATCTACCGGAAAAGTTTTTTTTTTACTGAATAGTCGACCGGAACACAGAAGCGTACAAACACCACTACTCCACTCGCGCGACGCTTCGAATGAACGCATCCTGAAATATGCTGCTTTTTCTACCGACCGCGAAGTAGGCGAGAAGTGTTTTTGTTCTCATACACAGTAATGACTGCCACTGAGTTTCTTATGTTCATAGGCAGAGGTTGTAATGTTCCGCATAATTGCATACGGATGTTTTGTTTGTTTTAGTTGTTAGTTGGGACAGAATACCCGGATTTATTTATTTATTTTTATAATAAGGTGCTGTTACACACAACAGAATATAACATTTAAGAACTTAGGTATACAGGGCTTCCCACGGCTATGCCACATGGAGGGAAAGTACCTTAAATATTGTAGATGGAACATATTACTTAAATTAAAATAATGTCTTCTTCCAGTAAAATGTTCCATCTACAATATTTAAGGTACTTTCCCTCCATGTGGCATAGCCGTGGGACGCCCTGTATACTTAAGTTCTTAAATGTTATATTCTGTTGGGACGCCCTGTATACTATTATTACAATACTAAAACTGCTATACAATTATAACTGCACACATCATTCAAAATTATATGACTTAATAAATATCTACATAAAATCAGTTTTTAAAAGCGGGATGACGGCGAAAGCTTACGATGGCACGAAATTCATGCCGCTTCTTTCTTTTATTTGTGCAATCCAAGGTGTTGGGGCCCAAGTAGCCGGAAAACAATAGTTACGTCTGGCACATGAGAGGTGGCGTTAGCATGAAGAGGCCTTTACTCAGCAGGTGGGTGTTAACAGGCTGATGATGATGATTCATATTAATTTATTTTGTGTATGGAACAGTATGCAGCAAATATTAGTGAATAAAGGGAAGGACATTGATCCAATCTGTGATTTCCACATCGGCCTCGTAGATCTTGTAGATCCCTGTAGATAGACAATTACATTAACGCAGCCCAAAAACAAAAGGAAAACATTGCTTGAAAATCTGCCTGGTTTGCGACACACGTTTTGACACTGGATTGGGCGTTGATTTTCGCTTTTACAATAATGATCCGATTTCAAAGAACAAATAGTCCAAGTAACGGGGATTTTTGCCCTACAAAAGGTGGGGTAGAAAATGTTTTGATTGATACCTAAGCAATACCAATCAAAATATGTTCTACTCCACCTTTTGTAAAGCAAAGCCTCTTTTTTGTCCCCTGCTCCCTTAGCACGCTGGCCTTTTGTCTACTCTCAACTGTCACCTTAGCCACTGTTAACTGTCACCTCAGTTGTGTTACGTGGCTAAGGTGACAGTTGAGAGTAGGCAAAAGGTCAGCGTGCTACGGCTGGTGCTTGGATTAAAATTCAAAGCAGTTCATAGACGGCGTTTACAGGCGTGGCCATAGAAAAACCAGAATGCGCCTGTCAAAATTAATCTGTGCTAAGCGAAATTGTTAATTAGTTTGGTAGTGAAATTAAATTATTCAGCAGTGGTCACGGGAGGTAGGTCATTTTGCGGATAAAGAAGGTAATAATTATTCTATTCAATCCCACAGCTCGACATACCGCTTAGCACCTCCATTACTTTCGACGAAGGTTCAAATCTATTTACTATTCAGGAAATACCATCCCGATACCATGGGAGACGGTACTTGCCTCTCGACTGGTCTGTTCAACTTGCCGGGCGAGTAAGTGGCACGCCGCGCCACTTGCCCACCGTTGCGTCACGGATGGTCATTGAACTCACGCTTGCGCCTTCGCATGGGCTGTCGATCATGTTATAGGAGGAGCGGGTGATCATGTTCAATAGAATAAATACAAACACAAATTAATTTATTGAGAAAAACTGCTTTAAAAAAACGTGTCGGTCTCACGCACGAAGGGTTCCGTACCATTACCATTTGTTTGAATTGAATTATCTATAAAGACGGCAAAAAAATCGTGTTAGTTGTATGGGAGCACATATAAGTATTTGTTTTATTCTGTTTTTCAGTATTTGTTGTTATAGCGACAACAGAAATGCATCAACTGTGTGTGACAATTTCAACTTACAAGTTCATAGATACAGCCTGGTGACAGACGGACAGCGGAGTCTTAGTAATAGGGTCCCGTTTTACTCTTTGGTACGGAACCCTAAAAACGATAGTCTTCCTAGTGTACATTTAGATCAATTTTTGCACGTCTATTCCCAAAAGAGTCTGAGCCAGTCGTTTAGAAGCACTGGCAGAGCAAGTGCCTTTTAAAACCACAAATAACGTACAATGTAACAGTACTACATTACCTTTAGGGTTGAGTAAGATGAAAGTAGGTTGTGTTCCACAGCAAACCTGCGGTTTACTTGTCACGACATAGGTCTACCATTCGAAAACGACCCTTATTGCTAACAGCAGTACATGCCGTGGTTTCTTCTAGTGCCTGTGAATGTAACGAGGTTGTAGGTCGCAGGTTTGTTTTGGTGACGTAATGCTGAGGAAGTAAGAAAAGATACAGCCAGTTGAGTGTAGTTACAGATTGGACTGGTAATTAGGTGCAAAGCTGATTCTAATTTTCGTTAGAATATAGTTGGTATTGAAAGCAATCATCTTTTTACAGAACTCAGTAACTCAGAAGATTTTTAGCGAATAGGCTGGCTAGCTACTACAAATTCACAAATGTACAGTCGGCCACAGTCACAGATACCCCTTTTTGTTCGATTGGCGCCCTTATGCCGCGCGCGATAAGAGTTGCCATGGGGTATCTGAGATTGTGGCCGAACGTACGTAACTTTAACATAAATTACAGGTGCGGGAATAGGTACATGCCCGCACCGGGATTCGAACCTGACTCTTTCGCTTCCGAGTTCATCCACCACTAGACCACCACCGCACTCTCAATACTACTCGAACCGTAGGATTTTTTTTTTGTTTTGGGAGAGATGAAATGTGCAGAAATGGACCAACAGAGGCTGCCAATGATGATGATGGCTTATTCACAGTTTCTTTCAAAGAATTGCCTCTTGAAATTGTGCCAAAACCAAACCCAAACCCAAGGCTAAATTCAACCTCACGGTCATTACCCCCATTACAATACAAACACATAAAATTAGCTCCACACAACACTCATTATTGTCTAGCTAGCCTACCAGGCGTCAGTCAATCAGTCAACACTAATTCTGAATGAATTTGCATACATAGTGTTGTGGCGCTATCTCACACTCGGTCGACCTTGTGTGTGCTAAATGAGGCATGCATGTCACGTCGTTTGCTTGGTCAATTAGTCATGTCTAAGTCTAGCTTAGCAACGAAGTATCTCAACGTTCTTTGGACGCATAGCCCGTATAGGACCTGATAGCCTGGAATTCCCAAAAGAGGCTGAGGAAAGAGGATGGAAAAACAAATTATGACGGGAAAGGTGGAGGGCAAGAGGGCTCGAGGCAGACCACCCGCTAGATGGATGGATATTATGACCAAAGCCTCGTAAAAACACCTGCACGGACCGATCCATATAGCGAGTGATAGAGCGCAAGGGAGAACTCTACTCTCCGCCGCCAATGATGGTCACGATCCTCAGCATTGAGGGAACTACTGAATGGAAGCCTAGCTTGCAATGTGCACTTGCACCAATCTTATCCGAAACAGGACCCATGGATAAACTAGACAGTTTCAGTTTAGAGTTAGAGAATGTCTACGATAGATGGAAAATGCTTTATATAAGTGATACCAGATATCCTTCGGATGGATAGGATGGAAACTTACTTTTCTTATGTAAAATTGGCGTATATTGTATGATGTTTGTAAAAAAAAACACCTCTATAAGCTTAACCTTGGTAGTCGCAAGTTGTCGCCACTTTTTATGCGAATAATGATAACTACAGATTAGGAAACAAGCGGTGGCGCAATGCTGGCGCGATCTCTGTACGATATACGCAACGCTATCAAGGCACTAATTTACATAGAAGACAGACAGAAGCTAGTCCCTTTTTTACTTAGCCTTGGTGTTTGAGTCCCACTGCTGGGCAAAGCCTCCTCCACTAAACCCATGATCTGACACAATAAATTTCATTTTATTCCACTTCAGTCCAGACTTTTCTTCACTAGAGACCACTCCGGCAGGTATTTGTCAAGATCGTCCCGCCAGCGTCTTCGCGGCCTACCTCGACTTCGATATCCATCTCTACTGGCACCCAATCCGTTGGGTGCAAGCGTGCATCCCATAATAAAACAAATAAACAAAGACGGTATTTATTTCCATTTCAGCTGCGGAAGTGCTTTCGACCCCACGGCCGCTTGTCCGGTGTCGGCCGCTGCAAGCCGCCACGACTGAATCGAGAAACAAGGCGAAGAAATGTGCCGAATTCCTGCAACCTTACAGGTGATCATGCCCTACATGTCCCTTCTGGGGGCATTCGTCCGATTGTTTGTTACACTTTATTGCACGGATTGCACCATAATAGAGAAAGACTTAAATAACAAGGGCAGACTTATTTCCAAAGAAATTTCTTACAGCCAGCCCGGTCTGTATTTAACTGTAAAACCATTGGCTAACGAATGAAAGTCACTTGCAACATAAAATGTAACACAACACCACTAAGTCGATAGACATCTGATTCTTAGGTCATTAGGTCTCTGTAAAGATGTAAAATCCCTCAAAAAATATTAGGCTAACGAATGAAACATGCATAGTTAGTTTATCTACAAGAGATCTTTTAAATGATTCACCTTTTCCCTGGTTTCAGACAACGTCCAGAGACCTGTACAGCTTTGGCCAGGCGACTCGTCTCGGGGGCGCTTGGAGTAAAGTTGAGCACGGCGAGGCAAGAAAGGGCAGAGGAAAGACGCCTTATTACACTCGCTAGAGGTTGGTTATCCCTTGTTTACATTGCTGCGATGTAGAACATAGTCAGCGCCATCTAGTGGTGAGTTAGTGAAGCTTTCATATTCACATAGTCTTGGGGGCTCTCGGAGTGAAACTGAGCACGGCGAGGCAAGAAAGGGCAGAGGAAAGACGCCTTATTACACTCGCTAGAGGTTGGTTATCCCTTGTTTACATTGCTGCGATGTAGAACATAGTCAGCGCCATCTAGTGGTGAGTTAGTGAAGCTTTCATATTCACATAGTCTTGGGGGCTCTCGGAGTGAAACTGAGCACGGCGAGGCAAGAAAGGGTGAGGAAAGACGCCTTATTACACTTGCTAGAGGTTGGTTATCCCTTGTTTACATTGCTGCGATGTAGAACATAGTCAGCGCCATCTAGTGGTGAGTTAGTGAAGCTTTCATATTCACATAGTCTTGGGGGCTCTCGGAGTGAAACTGAGCACGGCGAGGCAAGAAAGGGTGAGGAAAGACGCCTTATTACACTCGCTAGAGGTTGGTTATCCCTTGTTTACATTGCTGCGATGTAGAACATAGTCAGCGCCATCTAGTGGTGAGTTAGTGAAGCTTTCATATTCACATAGTCTTGGAGGCTCTCGGAGTGAAACTGAGCACGGCGAGGCAAGAAAGGGCTGAGGAAAGACGCCTTATTACACTCGCTAGAGGTTGGTTATCCCTTGTTTACATTGCTGCGATGTAGAACATAGTCAGCGCCATCTAGTGGTGAGTTAGTGAAGCTTTGGTCCAAAAACTCGTCTATGGGTGATGGAAATGAAACTGAGCACGCGAAGTCAAGAAAGGGCTAAGGAAAGAATCCTTATTAAACACGCTAGAGGTTGGTACTGCTTTGTTTATTTATATTTTTTGGGCCAAAATTGCGATGTAGAATTGGTCAGCGCCATCTAGTGGCGAGTTAGTGAAGCTTTGACCCAAAAACTCGTCTCGGGGGTTCTGGGAATGAAACTGGACTTAAACCTGCAACTTCGTGCGCTCATAAAAATCTATAATGTAATAAAAAATCTATAATAAAATAATGTTTCCTAGCACGGGTTAGCGCTTTCGAAAAAAAACATAACGTGCTAGCTTCATACTGTAAGTCTAAACAGCTTTGAAAAAAAATCCCGTTTTACGTTACAGAGAAGAAGCGGCAAGCGGCACTGCACAAGGAGGCTGCGTGGGATGGATCACTTGCCAACACGTCACTACCCGACACGTGAGGTGACGCATGCTTTACTACACAAACTTCTTCTTCTTCTTCTTCTTCAGCATGTATATGTCCACTGTTGGACGTATGCCTCTTCATGTTTCTTCCATTTTAGCCGGTCTGTAGCTATTGTGGTCCAGGTTGAGCCCGCTGCGGCCTTGATGACGTCGGACCATCGTGCAGCTGATCTACCCACACAAACTTACTTGAGAGCTTTTCAGCTGGCGCATGAAAGGGATGGGCCATATCTTTGGAAGCTTTTGCCCGCGACTTAGTCCGCGTGGACTACAGAAAAGGGATATCTGTGTGGTTTACTTTGCTCCTAAGTGTAAAAGCGTGATAATATGTATTCTATGTGTTATTCTGATTTCTAAGCTAAGTATCTCTATTCCAAATTTCATCCAAATCCGTTCAGCCGTTTCAGCGTGAAAGAGTAACAAACATCCATAGTATAGTACAGTATACATATAGTATATGATCATGACACTTATATCCTCAGAAGTTCAGCAGACTTTTAATGTTGCTGCTGTCGGTCCTTTTAATGTTTTTGTAGTACAGCAAAGAATATTCTGATTCTAATTCTAGACGATTAGTTTTCTGGTTGTAGGAGAAAAACGAGGAAACCCCGGTTTTGTCCTTCTGCTGGGACACCATCGACACACCATTGCATTACAGGCTAAGGCCCATGGTTATACATCCTACTAATATTATATTTGCGAAAGTTTGTAAGTATGGATGGATGTTTGTTACTCTATCACGCTGAAACGGCTGAACGGATTTGGATGAAATTTGGAAAAGAGATAGCTTAGACATTAGAATAACACAAAGGCTACATATTATTACGCTTTTATACTTAGGAACAAAGTAAAGCATATATCCTTTTTCTGTAGTCCACGCGGACGAAGTCGCGGGCAAAAGCTAGTGATTTATAAAAATATCACGTCACGTCCATACCGAAAAATTTGCCTGAAATTATATAGAGAAATGAGTCATAAACTTATTCCAAAACGTTCCTGTAGTCATTTATGACTCATCGGACAGGGAAGTTGTTAGGTATGACGGGTCAAGGTGGGCTACAGTTTTAGCGTTCACTAGTTGGCGCCACTGTCGAGTAAGGCTACCAAGTGTAGCTCTTAACAGGTTCCCTGTCCAATGAATCGCATGTGATACACACGAAGTTTTTGTACAAACACTGACAAGTTCATAAATCAAATATGAATAAAAGTAGTAGCTACTTTGCAGGATTATTTCAGTTGGACGTGGCAAGATTAGCATTTTTTTGTATGGGGACGTAAGAAGTACATTGTCTTCAAATAATAAATGTTACCATCACGCTCGTGGATCATAATATGTGTGTCACGTATTTTTTTACGTTTTTTCACGTCAAAAATACATCTGTGCGACCAAAATATACCATTTACCTTCTAAATACCTGAGACAAGCCAAATTTAGGAAAAAAGCGTTGGACATTTCGGAATGAAAAACATTTGTTGTATGGGGACAGGGAACCTGTTAAAGTTAGTAACTCTAAACCACCTTTCCACCCTCTTTTGATTCTATTTGTTAGTCCGCGCCAAAAAATAAACTGTATGAAAAAAAACCGCTTTTACCAAAGTCGTAGAACAAAAGTCTAGTCCTACTCCTAGTCCACAGGAAAGAAACCTGTGTACTAGGCCAATTATTTGCCAATTTGTAGATATTATTTTCATACACAAATACCGCAAGATTTGTTATGGATAAGTATACAATCATGTTTATACCATCCCTAATGTACTAAGTACCGCAAATCAAAATAAAACAGAACATAAATGCTCAATCAATACTATTGATGAAAAAAACTTGTTGAAAATGTGGCCACATCTATTATACACCCTTTCCTTTCATCACTTTGCAATAATGCTGCCATTTCTCTCATATTTTCAGATCCAGCTACGGGTTTTACCTAGCATATCTTCCAACTTCCTGTGAGCTCTCAAATAGTAAATAATAATATATAAGATACGTTATATATTGCTATGGAACATAATATAAATAAAACATAGATTATTTTTCAAAACAACTCTGTGTAGTGTTGTCTTGGTGGCGCTCAAGGGGTTTTGCACTTTAAATATATGTGTCATAGGGTCGTATTTATGTATTTTTAATTATTAATTATTTATCTATGCCTGCTTTTAAGTTTGCTTTAAATCTTAGTTTGATTCTTGGTATGTATTAAGTTTATTTTTGTTAAGTCTGTTCGTGATATTGCATGTGTGACTAAATAATAATTCTTCTAATATCTCAACATATACCTATTTTCCTAAATAAATTAAGCTAAAAGGGTAGCAAATATTTGCTGAACTATATGCTTCAATCAGCATAATAAAGCGGTTGAATGACGACAGTGTATTGAAAGTTTATAGTATTTTAAAACCAAATATTAGTATAATATAATATTCGTTAATTACCTATTAGTTATATTTATCTATCAAACACAATTGTTATTAAACTGTTGTGGAAAATATTTTGTGCCTTTTAAGTCTAGTCCTGTTTCGTTTATCGTAAGCATTGTAAGCTAACTGCAAAACCCCTTGGCACCAACTATCTTAGTAAAAATCTAGAATAATGAAATACAAAAGTAAGGCAAAAACTTATGAAACAAGCGAAAAATAAAAGGAGTGCATTTTAAAAATGGAATGTTTTTAGTGCGTCTGTCGTATATTTCGAATAATGTTATTATAAGGCCGCCAGCAAACAAGAGACGATCAGCGAATTAACAATAAATAACTCTTTACTGGGGCAAAAGTAGTGAATACTACTACTACCCAATCTCACAAATTGGTTGGTAGAACTTTTACTAAATAATTGTAATACACTCTTGGAGAGTAGGGCATTTGACTGATGTTGGAAATACCAAGTACACACGACAGCACGTCAGACAGTACATTTTTGTTAGAAAGTCACCCGTAACGTAACCGAGTAGAGTGCTAGCGTGTGTACATATAATTGTTGTCCAAATTCGTTTCACTAAAACCACAGATGAAAGCAAAATCATACACCTATGGTGGTAGCAACGATTTCATCCTATGTTTTTTACCTAACAATGCAAAGTATAATATTTTTAACATCTGTGGGATAGTCTATTATTTGCATGGTGCATGATCTCTTATAAGTCTTTCCGATTACTTTTCTCTTTTTTGTGAAAGAGCTGGTTGCATTCACACATTGTTTTATCTGTATCATTCTTACTTACCTATCATGTGCAATTTTTATTCATAGATGTTATGTATTTACCTACTTCCAATCGTGACAAATGTTTAAAAAATATGGTCTTTGGCTAACGATTTAGATGAAAATGTATTTCGACTTCTTTCTAAGAATAGAGAAAAGACTCGAAATACATTTTTATCAGCTTGTATGAAACTGGTAAGTGTCGTGTGTGTGTGTCATCAGTTCATCACTTACTAGTTTCATACAAGCTGAACTAAATAAGACAAGGCTAGGCTGAACTAAATAAAAAGTTTCCAGAGATGTCATTTGACATTCAACCATCTCTGTTGCAAGATTACATTTTGTAATATTTGAAACGTGTCTATTTTCAGTAGACCCAATTCGAATACAATTATGTAATTACAGCCCAGTTTCTTTTTTATATGGTTCATGTTCAATATAAAATGTATGAGTCATAATAACAAAGGCGGCCATGTCCACTCAAAGTCAAAACTAATCTGTAAATTTATTGTCTGTGGACGTAGCTTTCTAAGGAAATCTACATTTCATATCAATTGCTGCAGTAACCCATAGAAAATCGAGCTCAAAGTGTCGAGTTCGTAACAAACCCGGCATTATCCCATACTGTCTAAATATAATCAAATCTAAATCATCACTTTACACAAAATACAACGAAATGGATATTGCCGCCTTTGATATTTTATTAGATGACTCCTATATTTTAAAAGAACTGGAAATAAATTGTGCAATATTCCTAATTGACAAGTGTACCAATCGAATCTAGGACTGACTATAGCATAATATTCAAAGCTATGATTTCTAAAAGGGGTTAACCGGGTATAAGGTAGAAATAAAACAGGATACAAGAAAAGTGGCATGTTTAGAAATGTAGCTATAGCATAATATAAACTGTAGTTTAAATCTTTAAACTATTAGAAAATGCGTTTGGATAGATATTTAATAGCAATTAATATAATTTTGTTTCAATGTTGGTGGTAATAATGAGTAGATGTACAATCGTACATGTAAATTTACATGGTGGAAAACTAATGGGCCTACCACACGCTCAAGCTTCACCACAGTTTTGCCTGCGCAAACCAGCTTGTTTAATGAACACTGCGCATGTAGTTGGTAACACGGTAGCATGTGCCAGAGTGTGGACGCACAGTTTTCAGCGTACAAGCTGGCTTGCGCAGGCAAAACTGTGGTGAAGCTTGAGCGTGTGGTAGGCCCATTAGGCCTGTCAACAGCGTCCAGTGGCACCTTCACCCAAACTAGATTGGTGACATTTCGGACGCTTTAGTGCCTGAGACATGATTAGAGGCACACATCCAGTTAGAATATGCAGTGTTTATGAGAGATCCAAACGTGTATTAAATATATTAATGCCGAGTTACTCGATGCCAGTATTGAAATGAGGAAATAGCTTAGCTAATACGCAGAAGCAGCAGCGTATGTGTGCGTGTTCATTTTTTCTCTCATTTGACCAACTTATGAATGATACGGGTTTATCAGAGACATATTTTTTTAAGTAGTAAAGTGATAGACTTTCAAATTTTAACCATCGGTAGGAGTATCAGGCATAAACATTAAGATAATATTGTGCCAAGCCACGATTTTGTAACGATTCCATCTTCAAAATACTAGCATCGTGTCACTCTGGCCTCAGTGATGTTAAACACCAAAATAGCTGCATTATAAGAGCTCTTGAATATTTGTGAACCATTACTTTCATTGTTCATTTCGAAATCTATACAGCAAGTTCCACTAGTTCCATGATGGACCTGTTACAGGGAACGAAGACAAAATTGTGAATTTGTCGCCTTATACTCAACGCGATAAGGTTGTATTTGTCTCGACTGTACCAAGAGATGTCCGTGCTTGATAGGTATGTGTACTGTACAAAATATAAAGATCCAGATGTTATTATATTTTTATTATCGCAGGGTTGTTCTGCATGGAAACTGTGGATGATGGAATAAAAGTTTTGTCTCGTACTGTTTGCGTTTTCTTTGTATTTTTATACCTACCAGGTAGGGGAGCACAACTTCAAGATAAAAGTTATACCCCACTATCGGGTAGCGGCATTGTGAAATAAAGCAAGATGGGTAATAAATAACCGATAATGGTATAAAACTTTTGTCCTGACATTGTGCTCCCCTAAATGTAGGGGCAACATTAAATTCCAATGAGCATTTCGTCTGAAAAGATGAACGCATTGAGTGAGGTGGTGAAGATTAGTGCAAACTATCACACCAGGTAGCCCCCTCCGTCCGTAAGAGTAACAATGAGGTTCTAAAATTCGCATCGACAGGTTACTTGGTTTGGCAGTTCAAATGGTAGAGCGCCTGCACGATATGCAAGAGGTTACAGGTTTAAGTCCTGTCCCGAGCGAATTTTTAACCTTATAAAAATCTTTATAAATGTTTCCTATCACGGGTTAGTGCTTTAGAAAATACAAAAAGTTGATAATAATATATTTACAATCTTAGTATCGATATTAAATTTTATTTTAACCAATAACCTGTTGGGGTTCCCCAGAGTAACGATTTAGACCGGGGCTTATAGATATGGGCCAACATTCAGCGGTATTACGTTAGTGGCAAACATAACGATGTGGTTATGCTTGCCACTAACGTAATCACAGAGTGCAATCATTCCTCCATGAAACTACAAAAATATTAAGACAGTATTGTCCAGACAGAGTTTCCGGTAGGTAAGTACTTACTTTTTAATAACCGAATTATTATATTAGGTATCGGACTATCGGTGACAATCTCCGTGATAAGTGGCCAACAAAACAATATGGCTGACCTAGACCGTTCGCGAACACAATAAGTTTTATTGCGAAATAAAGTTGCCTATAGGCTTTGAGTTCAAGGGCCTAGTAGCCAAGTGCAGTTGGATCTATAGGTGATTGATTTGTCGCTCTTATACCTCTCGGCATAAGGCGTCAATCGAACAAGAAGGTTTGTCGGTATGTCGCTAACTGTACCTACCTGCAACAGCGCCACCGACGTATCGATTCTACTTATGTTATCGAAATTACTTTCATGTGATTAAGAAGTATGTTTGCATATTTCTAGTAGCAAGTGTTGTCTATCTGCATGGTCAAAACCAAACGGATATGTCTTAACAATTCGCAGACAAACAGCCATTGACCCGGTCAGACCCATTGTCATAAAACAATGCCCACTTTGGCGCTATCGGGCAAGAATAAATAATCAATTGGGACAGATCCTTACTTCCAGTTTCATTCCGAGGCATTTTGCAGCCAGACGTCAATGTGTCCACTATGATTAAACTTACAATACTTTTACTCTACCAAGTGATCTCATACAAAGCTACGCCAGCTACTGACTCCCTTGTGTTCCAATGGGAGAATTCTTTCTCCGACAATACGCCTGTGAAACGCTCTCACGTGGAGAGCGAACACAGTGCGAAGCCAGCATCACGCGAGTTATTCACCACTTCTACCTCAAATGTGAAGGACCCAGAACCATCGTCACGCGTCTACCGATCACCGAAATCTACCAGTTACATGTCTTCAGACTACGAGAGATTGAAGTCCTTGATGTTCTACCACCCGTCCTCCAGTGAAGAGACTAATCTCGCCTACAAAGGAACCTCGATGACGTACGACAACGATAGTGAAGACATACGAACAGCATCAGGGAATAACTACGAAGCCTGGCCCTACTTCCACCGGCACCCTTTCGACTACGCCCATTCAAACGTAGACACTGAGATGGCTAAAGCTAAGGACAAACGGTACGCAAACGACGGAACTTACAGACCTATCAGAGATATCATCCCAGTTCATGAAGTCATTGACGAAGATAACAGTATTCCTTACAGATATTCTACACCGCAACCCGATTACCCGTTGCCTGGAGAGCAACCGTTTTTCTCCTACGTCATTCAAGACTATGGCACCACGAAAGGCCCTGAGGAGGACTCTTTCTCGTTTAACGCCTTTGATTTGCCGCACGAATATGAAGATGATAAGGATTATCATGACCACGAAAGCGCATCATCTATCAACTATCCACCCCCCGACCAGTATTACAGTAACGGTCACAAACACCATATAGGTGCGACAGCGAATAATGAAGTGACAGACAAAGGTTACGACAAAAAACACGAATTTGACAAACACGAAAAGGGAAGCGATGAAAATGCCAATGAAAAAGCAACTTACGAAGAAGCAGAGAAAAACTACAACGGCTTCAAGAAATTTTCTGAAAACTTCGCCAACAGATTTGGCTCGGAAGACAACAATAAAGACGCGAAATACGTTATGAAGAATCTACAAGACAAAGCTGAAAAGAAGAAAGGCTTCCACAGGGTGTATCACAAAGATGAATATCAAATGGACAAAGAGTTCTATGATAACACTGCGAATCTTGCTCAAATGGAAGAGAAGGGTGACTCCAAATTTAAAAACGGAGGTAGTGTAGGTTCTTTAGAATCTAATGCAATTTCAGCAGTCAAAGACAGGGCAGATGCGTCACACAAAGCTGGTTCAACAGCCAGAAACAAGTTTGCCAATAGTCACAATGGATTTGACGGTTCTAACGGACGCGATAAACACTACAATCGCTACAATAACATCAACACTCATGAAGAACTGGACAACAGTAGACGCTATCCTCTCATGTAAAACGCCTTATTGTTTAAGAATTTGGTATTTTTGACATAATAAAATTTAAACTTAGCGAACATTCTTTTTTATTATTTCATTACATTTAGGTTGGGCTGCAAACTGCACAAAATTCACTGTAAAAGCTGTCTGCGTTCGCCATCGAAATCGCACATCTTATCATTACATTCAAAAGTTGGTTTCATTTAAACAAAACACTGCTTGAATTAGGAGTTTGATGAAAAACGTTATAACTTCATACCTAATTTTGTCTACAATTTTGCTTCATTTATTTGTTATTATCAAAGGTAATAATAATTAAGAAGTAAATTCAAAATGCCAAGTCTTTCTAGTAAAAGGTACCTACTATGTGAACGATGTTAAGTTACTTTACTTCCTGTAAAATACAAAATCGTATACTCCCTCTCGCGACGCTAACCCAACGAGATCTTTGTTATTGCCAGAATTGTAACCTTTCTCGATTTTCTTGAACTTTAACTTATTATCTCCTTTACTGCCTTTCGGTGCAGGCTCCGGTATGTTTATAATACCCAAATTTTTATTTAGGTCTTCTGATTTCTTAACCTTCTTTTCGTCAGTTTTCGCTTCGACATCCGTTTTCTTTTCCGTTCTATCAGCTGTTGCTTCTTTTTTAGGGAGCCTCTTGTATTGTCTGGGGACAAGAGGTTTGCCTCTTCCGCTGAACTCATCGTGTGCTGCATCGAAGTCATAATCGTCCACGTTGAAATCCTCATCTTCGTGTTCCATGTTGTCTGGCCTCATCGGTGACAGCATCACTTTACTTTGAAAATCGTCGTACGTCTCCACTTCGTTTACTTTAGAAATAGGTTTCTTGACTATCGGCTTCTTTGTAGTTGTTGGTACTTTTCCTGAAGGCAGGTTAGTTTGGGTTTTTGGAACTTTTTGTGGAGGCGGAGGAGTTGTAGTGCGATTTTGTTTCTTATATTTGGCACCTCCATTTGATAACCTTGGCATTCTTTTGAGTTGCTTTAGCGATAGGTCTGTCTTTACTTTTGTTTCCTTCTGTCGGTTTTGTTGTTCAATGCTCTCGCTATTGTATTCCTGGGAGTCCACATCTCCGTCGAACACCTGTCTTATGCGTCGTAGGATCACTTCGGTGACGGTTGGTTTCGTGCTTTTCCCCAGAAGTCGTCCATTTAACGTTAGGACATTAGAAAACCCGATCAGTAGGAAAACTAGAGCCCACATAGTGTTCGCCAACCGAGCTGCATTAATGCACTAGTGCAGATTCGCCGGTGGAATCGCTAACGTAAACTTAGATAATGTTTAATAACATCAAGCCTTCTTTCGGAAGCATTCAAAATAAAATGGCTCTGTTATTTTGAAAATAACGCAGAGACAATTTGCGGCCCTCAGAATCAGCCGGCGGCGTGATTGCAATTTGTTACATCATACAAAAAAGACAGTTATGTCAATGTTATTTTCAAGAGTGTCGTCCATAGGTACCTACTTACTACAAAGAACAACTTACTAACTTACTTTACATCGACAGTAGAAAACTTTTATTAAGATTTTCATTCTACCTCTAGGTACCTACCCCGACTTTCTTTTGTCCACATATAAAAAAAATACATGTACCTAAGCCCTTACAAGTCAAATCTGCTGATATGTTGCCAGGTCCAGTTAGTTGGTTGGCATGGGTCCTTTTTGTGAATCATAATAATATCAAGAACTAAGATTGAAGGTAGAATGGAAACATGCATTTGCACATGGTGTTTATTGCATTATTCAATCAATCAAAACCGTCCCACCGACGATACATTCCACACATTTATTTGTTTGTATATGGCATCGTTTGGAGGCAAAATACCTATAACCAGTGAGGCATTTAAACAATTAGTCATTTAATTAACAATAGCAACATATTTGCAGCAAATTAACAACAACAGACAATCAAAACAACTGACAAACAATCCGTTTACAAACAAGCACACTAGAGAATTCATAAAACTCAAATTGGCACTTCCATTCGGCCACTCGGCTTCCAGACATGAAACCCGCATACTGCATAGCGTTGCTCTACATCGACCTAGCTGTGTCAGCTTTACCTACCTTCTACGGTTTCAAGGACGATTTGACTAGAACCCCTGATAAACGCGAGGCGTGGCCATGCAAAAGCCATGTAAAAGCGGACGGGTGGTCCCACCTTCCCTCCAGCAAACCAGACACCGACGCTGTCCTCAACTCCATGTACAAAATTGTCAAGACCCCGTGCAACCACCGTCACGCCGTCAAAGAAGTAAAAGTCGCCGACAACACACAGAAACCCGAAGAAATCTCCACATTACCACAAAAGGCCCCACAATTCTTGGACGGAGACACGAACGAGCCGAAAAACGAGAAGAAATACGTGAAGCAACAGGCGTCCAGAAATGCGCTTATTGCAGCAGACACGCACAACAAGCCGGCTACGTTCTGGAAACACGCGAACGAAGACATCCGCAAAGTTAGAACGTTCACCAATATCGTCAATACAAAGATTGCGACGCCAAAACTCGCCCATATACTCCCGCTCTGGATCCCCCAGCGTAAATACTTCAAAGTGCGACGCGACGAGAATCTCTTCCTCAGAAACCAGAAGTCCAACAATCTACGCAAGGACAGACAGCTGAATTTGAACCTTCAGTTCACCATCCTGCATGGGCCACAAGACTTCTTCAACGGTGAAAACTTCAACGTTGACAACTTCAACGTCGAGGATAAGGTCCTTAGTCCTTGGAATAGGTTCTCCGCGAAAAAAAACCTCGTTGTACTGCAGAAAGAAGGAGAGAAGGCGAAGCGTCAGATCAGCAAGGGATCCTCTCCACAGGCAAACGTAGGTGTGTCGAAGCGATTATTTATGACCAAAAAAGAGGTACACAAGGGCGGAAAGTTTCGCAAGGGTCCGGATGTGCCCTTCGCTTTATACTACAGACTTCCTAAGGCGGTGGAGAAAAGTGATAAAAACAAAGACTTGCTAAGGTATTTGAATGAACCTTCGACAGCTATTTATGGACCGTACGTTGGAACGCTGCGGGGCGATGGGGGTGAATTCAGCAGCAAGGATGAGTAACATCAAAGATATTTATAGGAGTTAGGCCTGTGATGGCATGAAACCGCTATCTCAGAGGAGATAGCGCTTTGATTAAATTTATCTTGCAATATGTAAGTAGAAAGCAGTTCTTCCTGTCAAATCTGCACGACAGACGAAAGGTAACGAGCGCATAGCCGGTAAGAGATTTGATATTTTTCAAGCTGTGGCGCGATCACTGCAAACTACATAATTAAGGTGCCGGTTATCCATTAGGTAAATTTTCAGGTTTTACGGTGTCTCACTCAAATTTATGTATTTTAATTTACTGTAAAATAGCTAGGTTGGGTGTACTATGTTCCTCTATTACGTACTTACGTAGAGGCTACATTCGCTAGTTGCGGGACAGACCCTTAAGCCTAGGTCACACGAAGTAAATAATTGCTACTAAAATCTGCCAGCAGAAGACCAGATTCCTGTATAGTCACTGCTTGAAAATATCGCTTCATGTGACGGAAGCATTTGGTAATAGGTTTTGTACTTAAGACGCCATACGTCTCACTCACAACTAGCGCCGCCAATGGAAAAAAAAATCATATCTTTTTTTTTTGATGCATTTTTAGCAAAAAACGCTCCTGCGATTTCCCAACGCGAGGCTTAACTATTTTTAGGACCTAAGGTTTGGATGCCAGGATTGGATTTCCTACGAATGCAATCAATTCTCGCCAAAAGTGGCCACTTTTAGCGAGAATCGATTGCATTCTTAAGTTCTAGGATCTGGAATCCAAACCTTAGGTTCTAAAAATAGTTAAGGGTCCGTATAAGGCTAACTAGCGCCACCAATGTTGAAAAAATCAAATCTCGCTTCAGAAGAAGTTTCTGACAAAATCCTAAGATGAGCTCATGCGCCATGCTTTTCTAGATTTTTAAGTGTGGGTACCCAACTCAATTTCTAGTCTTAAGCTAAAAAATTTTCGATAACCGCCAAAAACGGCCGTTTTTGGCGGTTATCGAAAATTTTTTAGCTTAAAAGTAAATTTCGAAGAGGGTATCTACACTTAAAAATCTAGAAAAGCATGGCGCATAGGCTCATCTTAGGATTTTTCCAGAAACTTCTTCTAAAGGAAGATATGATTTTTTCAACATTGGTGGCGCTAGTTAGCCTTATACGGACCCTTAAGGCTCGCGTCGAGAAATCGCAGGAGCGTTTTTTGCTAAAAACGCATCCAAAAAATAGATATGATTTTTTTTTCCATTGGCGGCGCTAGTTGTGAGACGCACATGAAGACGTCTCCAGTACTAGAGAGATCCTTTCCCTTTGTCTATCGAACAAAATATAGAAAACCTTATAACTACAATATTTTTATGTGACGTTTGTTGTTATAACACCGGCTTTTTCATTTACACCCAATTCGCATAACCGATTAAACGACCGACCTTCAGACATCAACAACGTTCCAGTATGAGATTCTTTCGGTTTCTTTTTGTGTGCAGCGACCATTAGGCCGTACACGAAACTATGCACCGTATAATTACGCCGCGTTTTTCATTACCATTGACACAGAAGCCCATTGCACAATCTCGAGAGCGACCGAAAATCGGGCCAACATGAATGTCAGCGTCCGATATAATAAATCAACCGATATATAAATGTTTTCTTCTGACATTTGTCATCATTGCTGCCTTAGACACCGGAGACAACATGGCGCGGCGCTTAGTCATTCTCATTCTAATCAGTGTCTCCCTGACGTCATGCATGGAGATGAAGGAGACAGTCGAGAGGATGGTCATGGTCAGGACTACAGGATCTGACCTCCAACCAGCTGCTACAGGATTCATTTACAAAAGAAACAGCGACGGTCCAGTGAAAGTCATCAAAATGGGAGAAGAAGAAGTAATGGAACAACTGAAGAAACTGCCAGAGTCCATCTATGAGCAGCCTAAAGCGTTCGCAGCTCCTTTGCCAGTAGCAGCCGGACCATTCTACGCCAAAGAAGCTGACGAGAGCAAAGCAGCGTCCCATGCAAGCGAGGCCTACGTCGTACCCGTAGAAGAAAAAGCGGACGAAGATGACGAAGAGAAAGGGGATGAAAAAATCGACGGTATCGCCAATGAAGACTACGCCAAAATCCTCGGCGAATACGCGGCCGACCATGGAGATTACAAAAGCGACTTCAGTGACTACCTCCACGGGCTTGGGGACTATGAGAAGAATGCTGCTCACGGCTATGGCTCCGACGACGATTCAAAAGGCAACTCAGACCAAGGCGACAAAGGGAATAAAGGTTACGCAACAAGCCACCACTACGGGAAAGGTGGTGCCGGAGACTACCATTCAGAGAAACACGAAAGCTTTTCCGTTTCCGCAAAAGGCGGAGATGAAAAGGCCTTCAGTGACAGTGACTCATACGGCGCTGTCAACGGAGAACATGAGAATGATAAAGGTCACGCAAAAAGTGAAGCGGCAGACGGATTTCGGAAACTACTCGCGAAGGACGATTTCGAGAAAGACGGCGACTTCTACGATGGAAAAGGTCTCACAAAAGGCTTCGGCGAAATTGCTGATGGACACGGCTATTTCGGATCAGACGGAGGGTTCAACGCGGGAAGTCCTCATGATGCAGGGATCTATGAAGAAGGGTTCAGAGATGGCTACCTTGAACATGAGTCGGAGGATGAAGGATATGGTGTCGCCCACGGCGATGACGAATCTGATGACAAGTACAGTAGCTTCGCCGATTATGGAGCTAAAGGCGGATTCTTTGACGGGAAAAGCTATGGGTTCGAAGTCAAACATAGACGGTAGAGCGCTGCTGGTTGTTATGTTGTTGTTTGTTGTGTTAGTGTAAATATTGTTTTGATCTGATTAATAAATAAGCCATAATTTGAGAAAACTATGTTGTGTTATTTATTTATTGTTGTTTGCGACCTTATGTCAACTTATGATGTTAAAGAAATGTTTTGTTACCTATGGCAGATTTTATTACTAAATCAACCCCATAACAAGTAGGTACGCACGACAGTACTTACGTCGACCCTTACACGCTAGCACTCTACTCGGTTACGTTACGGGCGACTTTACAACGAAAGTGTACAGTCTGACGTGCAGTCGTGTGTACCTAAACCTGGGTACTTAGAAAAGAGTAAGATGCATACAGGCAATTTTAATAGCTTTTTTCCTGAAAAAATTTTTTGGCTCTCACCCAAGTCGTAGAACAAAAGTTTTCTATCTCTATCTGCCTAAAAAATATTTCTATTAATAGCGACTCGGTAAGATTAAAAAAAAAATTACTGAGCGTTCAGTAACGAACAAATTAGGGTGATCCGTATAAATGTAGAAACCTACCATATTAAGGGTGGACGATAGCAACGTGGCGGGAAATTCAAAATTTTCAGTTTTTTACATTTTGTAGCTAAACTGAGCTATTTTTGTTCATCGTTTTGTCGATTTATTGCCGCGAACGTAAAAACGCTGAATAAAAAATAGCTCAGTTTAGCTACAAACAGTAAAAAACTGTGAAAATTTTGAATTTCCCGCCACGCTGCTATCTTCTAGCCTTATGTTCGATAGCGCTCGGTCGGGTTATACCTACACTATCTTTCACGGGACAGACAGACAGCGGTGTATTGTAGAACCTAACTCTAGGTATCTATCAATATAAAACACTGTCTTGTGTCTTTTAGATATTTTTTATATTTCTTGACCATTTCGGCCCCCACCTAACATCAAACTATCGACTTTTCCGCAAAGACGACTGCGCTTCTTGATGGCCTTCCAATTTCGATTTCGATAACCGACTGCCATTGCCGGCCAGTATGCCCACGGATCTATCATCAGATTCATCAGTTACAGTATCTATCAAGCAGGGGTTTTTTATAAGCAGAGGATAGGTCCTGTTATACTGAAGGGGGTCGCTTATCTCATCGATACAAGCCACTTTTACTGTGGGACCAACTGCGAAATCTCAAAAAAATATCACCTGCTCCATAGGTACCTACTACATTTGGTGCACTAGGCACCTGGGGATAAACTTCTGCACTAGGTACCTTGGGATATAAT
Organism: Zelleria hepariella; assembly: GCA_949319315.1. Taxonomy (NCBI): domain Eukaryota; kingdom Metazoa; phylum Arthropoda; class Insecta; order Lepidoptera; family Yponomeutidae; genus Zelleria; species Zelleria hepariella. Next base: position 30,294,160 of record OX439378.1, on the reverse strand, counting down.
ATTAGAATTCACAAATGACTGGAAACGTTTGACAGGTCAATCTGTCATTTTGGATTAAATCTGGCCACATTATTTAGGAAAATGACAGATCAACCTGTGCAACGTTTCCAGTCATTGGTGAATTCATTAGGTTTCGCGTTTGGTTTCATCGTAAAAGTTGCTTGGATGATGAATTTATTTACTCACTTCAGTATGACGGACTTTCTGAAACAGCCCTGTAGAAGTATCTGCCGCCGCCACTACGTCACCGCGAACAAACAATAGCGGATCCGTTACACACTCTTTGATAAAGAGGCTGCATCGACTGCATTCAGCTGGATGGAGCTAGAGGCTGCCGTGCAAGACCGCGAAAAACAAGATCGAGCCCTATGTCCCTGATAAGGGATAAAAGGATATCATATCCAAAACGGTACGCCGTACAGAAAAGGGTTTTTCTACCATTGAAGTTCGATTAGTTCTAAGTGCGCGGATCAGCAAAGGTATGGTCAAAGGCACAGCGGAGGTGCAGTCATCTTGGATCTATGTTACTTAGCTACTCTGATTCCAAATTTCATCTGATTCGAACAAAATCCACCATGCTTTTTACACCATGGTGGATTTTGTGACCAAAATTATTATTATTACCTAGGTAATTCACAAAACTTACAAAAAAAAAAACACTCATCTACAGCGACTGTAGACACTGCATCCAAACCGATCTCCGTTCCATTGGGTTCAGAAGAGAGAGGACGAGAGAGTTAGCTTAAGAAAAAGTGCTCTACATGCTCAGTGAAGTAATTAACAAACCCAAGGTCATCATGTCATGATTTAGACCACAATGATTAAGGTATTCTACCATATTGCACAACTTTACCAATAAAACGCCTTCGTCGTAGGGCCTACGAGTAGGTATCTACTCTACCTAACTACCCACAGGACACCACTTAGACCTTTTTACATTTTCGTTGCAAACTCGCCTGTACTTGAGTAGGTACGCTTGTAAAGGTCGACGTGCAGTGGATTTACCCATGGAGTTGTTGTCGTGGAGTTAGCTTTATATCTTGGGAGCATAGAATTAGGTGTAGTAAGTCTATGCTTGGGAGTATGGATAACACTATTTTACAAGGACTTCTTTATAGAGACGGCGGCGGTGTTACCTTTCCGCTAAGAGCGATGTCTTCCAGACAGCCAGAGTCGAGGACGCACCAGTTAGCTCGGCAAGTATTGACCTTTTCTTTACTGCGCAATCCTACTCCATTAAAAAAACATGTCCCTTAAACTTTTCCTACTTTTTGAATCGTCTCTTCAACCATCTCGTATGAGTGTCCCACACTCTTGTGATTTGTGGTCTACCTACTGGAAGTTTCGACAGAAAAAAGTGGATCCCGTTTAAGACCATTCCATTTTGCCCCACCAGAGTTGCCCCACTGGTAGAGAAAAATGAAATCACACATACAATAATGCCACTTTACCCTACCAGTGGGGCAACTCTGGTGGGGCAAAATGGAATGGTCCAGCGGTTAATGAGCGGTGCCTCTGTATTTCCAAGACAGATAAGATAGCGAACACTCCATAAGGGTGGATAGGGATAATATTATCTTTGTCGTGTGTTTATGTTTATTTCTCTTTAATTTGCAAAAGGTCAGTAGAGGAGTAGGTACCTGAAGCGTTACATTTTTTTCTTCACCTCTAACCTCGCGACACACTAACTGTTACATGGCTACACGAAAGGCTTGGCCGGCCAACACACCTCCACGGTCCAACCATTGTCTCTAACCTAGATATAAATATAGGGTGACCGAGTTTTACCAATTATTCAGAGCCGAGTTGCGAAACCGCGAGCATCTCATCATGAGGCCGTCGATCTTTTTAGTCTTCACTGCCACAGTGGCGTCCAGCTACAGCTATGTCATCTCGCCGGTGATACAGCCAGGATACGTGGCGCCCGGAGCGACAGGATACATCTATAGAAGCGACAACAACGGGCCAGCCAGCGTGATCCAACTGGGGGTCCCACACTACCAACAGCCTAAAGTCTTCGCTGCTCCTATACCCGTAGTGCATCAGTTGGAGGAGAAACCCGTTTACGAAGAAGCCCCTGCGCAGCTTCCTTATATTGCGGCGCAGCCTATAGCTCTTGAAGACGCCGAAGACGATGACGATGAAGACCACGATGGTGATGTTGAAGATTCCGGTGACTATGTGGAGAGCGGTGAAGGTCACGCATACGAAAAGGGCGCAGGCAGCAACTACGGCGAAGAAAACCACGCAGCTCACGGCGAAAAGGGAAGCAAGGGATACCGGTCGAAAGGACACCACGCGAAGGGCCATTCTGGACACTACGGCAAGGAGCACGAAGAGGGTTACGGATCTGAAGCCAAAGGAGAGAAAGAAAACCATCACAGCGGAGCCTCAGCCCACGGAAAGAACCACGAAGCAGGCGAATCCTACAAAGGAGGCGACCATGGACACAAAAAGCATCACAGCAAAGGAGAAGAAGTGACTGGCTACCACAAAGTTTTCAACAAGGACGAGTTCAAAAAGGACCACGACTTCTACGACGTCGCTGACAACAGCGGTCACTTCAACAAATTCGGGTATCAAAAGGGGCAACATGGGTCCGAAGAGGCTGCCCACAAGAAGGGTGGCCACCACAAATTGGGTTACGAAAAGGACGGTTTTGGCAAAGCGGGATCCGTTGCTAAAGGACACCATGATGAGAAGGCGGTCGCTCATTCAGCTGAGGAAGGTGACGAGAGTCACTACAAACACCAGGAAGACTTCGGAAAGAAAGGAGGCAGTGAGGCGGCGAAGGAGTATGAGGATGAAGATGGAGAGGACGATTATGATGATGAAGAATAGGTGGATTTGTTATCTTTGAGTCAATGATCCTGTGATGCGATCAGATGTGATGTTTTGTTACGTTTGACCTATTTAGTAGGGATTTTGTAAATACATAGATATAATTTTGTATCGGAAATAAATAAATGAAAGGCATAGCAATGATCACACGATTTTTCTTTACCCCACCCACAATGAGCACACGATTTTTCTTCCTATATCGTCCTTACCCCAGAAATTAATTGTTTTTCCTCGCCATTTAAATAATACCTAATAGCTGTACCTAATGCTACTGTAATTAGATACATACCTAAAGTATGTACCTAATTACAGTAGCATTGATAGGCATGGAGCTAGATTTTTTATTTGTATCACGTATGTAGGTACAACCTACCTATTGTCTGTTTCGATTCGTTATTTTAAGTATTTTTTGCCCCAATGATAAAATTAATCAATTTGCCATGCTTGTTTCAGCCGATAGGTCCAAGGTTCATCAATTAAAAACACATTCTAAAAGTTAGGTACAGTCGGCCACACTCTAGGATACCCTTTTAGACTAGAGGGGTTGGGCGCCAATCAAACAATGGCGCCCAACCCCTCTAGTCTATTCCAGCGAAGAACTAACTCGCTTAGAATCACCTAAGTTGTAGGTCCTTTAAGCACCATAAATATACATTAGTAAGAAATATTCACTCTTTGAATCGATGACTCTTTGAAAGCATAGGAAGCGAAGATCTGGGAAAAATGCTAACAAAACCTCAACACAAAGACAAGTTAACCTCATAAAGTGGCACGTAAGTAGGTACTCTAAAAAAAACTATTTCTACTAAGTACAGTCGGCGACACGTTAGGATACCCCTTTTTGTTCGATTGGCGCCCTTATACCGTGCGCGATAAGAGCTGCCGTGGGGTAACGTATCTGTGACTGGCCGACCGTAGGTACTAACTTACGATGATACTTTATTGCACATACTAGCTGTGCCCGCGACTTCGTATGCGTTTTTACACATGTGACATTTAATTTAAATTCGACTGTGGAGGAAAACTCAAAAGGAAGGTTTTTTTTAACCCCCGACCAACAAAGAGGGGTGTCATAAGTTTGATAGCTTTGTGTGTGTGTCTGTTTATGTGTTTATGAGGGTGTGCCTGCCTGTGTGTCTGTCTGTGTGTGTGTGTGTGCCCTAATCTAAACAATAAATTTATGATAAAATATGTTTTGTTTAGATTAGGTATCGCCCGTGTAAGATACCAGGAAGCTTAGCATAAGAATTCGGAAGGCAAAGTTTTTTGTTCGAAAGTCCGTTATTGGCTTAATCTTATCTTTAGACAATATTGAGAAACTAATTTCAATATTTTTTATTTTGGTTCAGTAGTTTGGATTTTACAACGTTTCAAAGATACGGTTTTATGACGTCACGCGACGGTCTGCATACTGTTGGCGGTCATAAGAACAAAACATTTTAGCGCATAAAAACAGAACTACTGGACCAAAATAAAAAATATTGAAATTAGTTTCTCAATATTGTCTAAAGATAAGATTAAGCCAATAACGGACTTTCGAACAAAAAACTTTGCCTTCCGAATTGCCTGGGAAGTATGGGGGTTTATTATGTATCTCACTCGACGTAGAGTGGGATAGATAAAGTTATAAGCCCATAGATAAGGTCTTACCCATTCTCATGCTAAGCCAGCAAGCAAAGTATAAGGTTGGGTTAGAGCGTATCTACCGCAAATAACTCTGTCTATCCCGCTCTACGGCAAATAAAATATATTTTTTTAATATCAAGTTGGGCTCAGTAGAGTAAATATTTAAAAGAAGGCACAAAAAAAATTTCAACCTCGCGTGGGTTCAAATCCAGAACATTTCGACCGCGACGCAACAGTACTACATTTCTAACATCGATACACTTTGTCCGACCTCCACCGAAAACCACTCACTATTCCCTCCAGCAAGCATCATAAGGCTGGTTCAGAGCGTATCTATGGCTCTGTCCATCCCGCTCTACGTCAAACAAAAGAGTGAGATACCTATTATTTTAAACCCATAGATACGCTCTAACCCGGCCTTATGCTACGCTTGTAGAACTAACATTTTCCGCCAAAATAAAATAAAAACAAATGCCGATTTTTCATTTACAATATGCGCCCCAAATGCCAAAAGTCGTAGCGTGCTATTATACAAGACCGCCAACAAAGCGGGAGACCACGTATACGTACGTATACGTATAGTCCTCATCATAACGAACATTTTTGCCCAAGGAACTATGCCTGGGAAATCAACGGTTTCCGAGATAATAAAGTCGGACAACAATTTTTTTTTCAGAAATGTTTTCAGTATCACGTTCTTAACATGCCTTCTTAAGAAGCCATATCAAAATTATGGATATTTCTTACAAAAAATCAAGTTAAAATTGCAACCCGCAATGTAGGTTTTCGAGAGAATGTGGTTCAAAGTCGGACATTTAATTTTTTTTTTTGCAGAAATATGTTCAGTATCACGTTCTTAACATACCTTCTCAAGAAGCCATATCCAAATTATGAATATTTCTTACAAAAAACGAAGTTAAAATTGCAACCCGCAATGTATTCTAAACATCGGATAGCCTAAGTTACTCCCAGAAACGTGAGTTACGACCATGTTAAGTTTGGTTGAAAACTATTCAGCGGTGTTCGCGTTTATCGTGTTCATACAGACAGACAGACAGACAGACAGACAGAAAGACAGACAGACAGACAGACAGATAGACATAAACCGTTTTTTTTGCATTTTTGGATTCAGTATAGTTTATTTAGTAACCCCTGCTAGTTTTTTTCTAAAAATATTCAATGTACAGAATTGACTTCGCTAGAGTTTTATTATAAGTATAGATGAAAAAATATAACATAAATTACATTACATAAGAAAGAGTTCTCTCTTTGAGAGAAGGCCTTTGCCCAGCTAGTGGGACATGTACAATTGTACAGGCTACATCTAAGAAAGAGTTATGATGAGTAAACACCGAACTCTTGATCGATGTTAGTAAATGGTAGAGTTTTAAATTTTTTATCTGTATTGAATAGCGCAATAAGAACGTTACTGGCAAAAGAAAGTGTTTTTTGTGACCGCAAGTTTCAGTAACGAGCACGTTGGTAGGTACCTACTAAACTAACTACTTTTATAATGGGGCCCCCAGCCGCCGCCGACTATTCAGACGATGAGAGGAGTTTCTGCAACACCCTGTATAAGTGTCCTTATTACGTTCAGGTAGATTTTTCAATGAGGACATTTTCGCAGGTGGCCCTCCGGGGGGTGGCCCTCCGAATTTGAACATAGAGGGTAGAAGTAAAGAAACATCATCACATCTATCATCTTTAGTCGTAAAAATATCAGCATCAAAATTATGTCACGTCGTTCACGACTTACCTAATGGAACGCGGCAAAGAAATCAACAATAGCTAGGTACTTAAAAAGACAGACAAATTCGTGCTGATTCGAATTCTAATCGACGCATCTGGTAACCTTGACCGTTCCAGGCCAGTGCCTGAGTCATCCGAGCACCGATCAACCGGAAAATCTTCGATTAACACTGACCACCTCACATCTTCATGAAAAAAACGGCCTTACCCATTTAGATCTCAATAAAAGCTTCGACTCATTCGCATGTATGTCAGTGTCACAACCTTTTTCGATTGTGTAAGAGTACCTAAGCAAAAACAGCTATAATGCAAAGTAAATTAAGCCTTGTTTTATCATTGACTTTGTTCTGCTTGTGGGTCGAGAGCAAGCCTACAGAATTCGACGATTTGGACGCCGATCTATCTGGCCTTTCTTACGAGGTTGAGGAAGAGGATATTGAAGACTATGCGGAAGAGTTAGACGACGCTGATGAAGAATCGAAAGCTAAGGCCA